>JAOPSE010000005.1:20238957-20343736 GCA_029449295.1 Zea luxurians | reverse complement strand
GGTGGGCAGCGGCGGTGGCACATGCGAGGCGCTCTAAACCTGCTGCCTGATCCCACTCGCGGCGGCCGGTGACCACACCATTGAAACCAACAGCCCTTGGAACAAAAGCGGCGATGAAGAAGGGCACCGCGCTTGGCGCCGGGCTGGTTCCCGACCGGCGCTCGTTGCCGGATCCGCGCCTCCCCGGGGCCACTCTGGTCCCCGCCCCGCTGCGCCGCGCCGGATTGCGGACCCTGTGGCGGGCGACGGTTCTGCGGCGGTAGGGGCTGGGGTTGGGGACCGTGGCGGCGGGGTCCGTGCCGGCTTCTGGTCGGGGCCGTGGTCGGGCAGCGCGGGATCTGAGCCGCCTTTGATGGACCTTTTTCGAGCCTTTTGTTGCGAATGAGTGGTTTTGGTATGCTCTCTGACTCTTCCTTGCCTTAACTTGCCGTCGCCGTTCTTTTGGATGCTAGATTGCAATCTCTCCAGGACGGTGGACGGATGCAGTAGCATGCTGGATGTAGCAGTATGTATGTATGCATGTGTTCGCACATTCCCTGAACCCAAACCCTAGATCCAATCGAGGGCACTGCGCGGTCCATTCTCCGGAGCAGCCGTCGCGTCAGGTGTCCATCCATACGGTGCCGCCTCACAGCCGTTACATTGCTTGGCCTCGACCATGCGGAGCCGCCTAGGCGGCTTCCGAGTCAGGTTTGGCCTGCCGCGCCGCCCTCATTCGCTACTCCTGATGGATTTTTTGTCGACATGAGGCTCTGGCCAACAGATCGTGACTGTTTGTAGACTGCACTAAGGCTGCTGGAGATAGCCTGAGGATGACCTTATTTCCATTTATCAAACGGAAATTTGTTCTCATTCGCGGTCGCGGAGCACTGAAACCCACAGCCCTTGGGAACAAAAGCGGCGGTGATGAGGAAGGGTGCCGCTGTTGGCGCCGGGCCTGCTCCTGAGTGGAAACTGTCCTCAGATCCGTGCCTCCATGGGGCTACCCTTGTCCCCGCTCCGCCGCTCCTCATCAGACTGTGTACCCTTGGGCGGGTGACTATGCTACGGTGGCTGGGGCTAGGTTGGGGACCGTGGGGGTGTGGTCCTTGGCGCGGTTCCAGTCAGGGCTGTGATCTGGTGACACGGGATCTGAGCCGTCCTTGGACTCTTCTTGAGTCTTGGTTGCGGATGTTTCGTTTTGGTGCACTCTCTATCTCTTTGTTGCTAATTATTCTTCACCATGTCCTTCCATTTCGAGACTGGCAGATCGATACGCCTGTATATTTCCGTGCGATTGGATTGATTTTTACCAATTGCGGAAAGATTGGGAGTTAAGATATAGGGAGTGGGTTTTCTTCTCCCGTTCGCTCTGCCTGCTCTCTCGCTCACCTGGTGAGACTAGGAGACCACTGCCACCATATGTCAGGTGCCAGGCCTTTGTGAGCAAGTTTAATAATATGTCCTGTTGATGCTCTACCACGATCTAAGGATGCTCTTCTTCACTTGCCTTCCTATTGGATCTGATCCTGGGACCTGGGTCAATGTTTGTGGGACTAATATGCCAGGTCAGTTGCATCCCATAAGCTCCTGCCTAAGTGCCATCAAGAACAAAGCCATAAAAAATTCCTTATGGGGGCAATGATCAACAACCATGGCTGACATAAGCGCCTATGAGCAATCAAGGCTGCTATGGGTATCAAACTGGAGCCCTCCCTCTTCTCTCCTGGGAACCTTTTCAGTTATGTTCTAATGATAGTGGTTCTGTCCTTGGATGGTCATGCCATTCCGTGTGTGATAACCAGGGCAGCTCCACTTACAATATCAGGACAAGTTGATCTGGTGTTAGGAGATGGTGGGGTTACCAGTTAAATGATTGAGCAAAGGCGAAGCTGAGCCCCCCTCAACACACACACACTTCTGTTGAGTATGTTGTTGCTCTGTGTTTTTCTTTCTAAACCTACATATTTTATGACTCCATTACTTTTGTTGCATTTGTGTAACACACCAATCATTTACATTTGGATTCTGTTCATTAGTAGGTTGAGATGTTCTAGTTTCTGATGTTGATTCTGCTATAATTGTTTGCGATAGTATTATTTTGCTTGATGGATACTTTTTGATAATTTTGTTCATCCAGAATTTATTTCAGTAATTTCATGAGTTATGTCTCAGTACTACTGTTGGTGCTGAGTGCCTTTGGACTTAGGAGAGATTTGTGTTTTAGCAGTTACTTCCTTTGGGCCATCACAACTATTATAGCCTTGCAAGGTGCAGCATTGATCCATTTTGGTAGTTCCTATGCATTCCTTTGTTTTCCAAATATTTTGTTGTTGCTTATCTGTTGATCTTCCTTTTTTTTGTAACTATTCTTCAGCGGCTGTGATGTAAAATGCCCCAGTCCCATAGATGGCATTAGTGGTACTAATCGTGTGCCATGGCCTTGATGAATCTTGATTAATCAATCAAAATGATATACATGCTAAGTTATTGTCATGAGTTTGGTTGCGCTTTTTTGGTCATGTTCGTGAAAAGCTTCTCTATTTTTGTGCTGTTCATATGTGAGCAGGCCATTCTTTCTATGGTCTGTTCACGAATGTATCGGCCTATTTTCTCAATTGCAGAGACATTGGGAGTTGGGAAGAGTTGTTGGAGAGTTCTCTTTCCATCCTGCCGAAAAAAACCAAATTTGGGAGTGAGTTTTGGGAACTATTGGAGTTGCTCTGTGCATATTTTCACTACTGCTGACTGATGGATGGAACATGCATACTTTTCTCCTGATGCGATGCAGTGGTGATTCAGATTCTTCTTGGGCATTTAATTTTTTTGCCATATTCTCTCCTTCACTCCCCGCCTTTCGTTCTCCCTTCCTCTTCTCCCTGCGTGCTCTCTGCTCTCGTGGTGATGACTGGGTAGCCACCACCACCCTAAGTCAGGTGCCCAGCTCTCGTTGGGCCCTTCGCCAGGTCTTAACCGGGCAATTTTCTGGCGCCGAGCACCCACCAGGTGTACCAACGCCTTCTCTTCCCTTCCTGTTGTGTGGAACTGAGCACCCAAACTCTAACTTAAGCTATTTGGCTATTTCCATTCGTATCCCTTTTAAAGATTATCACTTATCAGGGCATACATGGGGACACCCATGTCCTTTACTTGACCCGCGCCTTCAGTTCTGTGTGCTTTGATCTGCTTTGCTCTGAATGTAGGTGTTAGGCAGTGCAAATGGGATCAGGATATGTGATGATGATATATAAAGTGGCGGTTTAAAAGCTTTGATGAAATTACCTAGTGGCCATTGCAAGTGAAATTTGCTTAGGGTGACCGTGCTGGGCATGGAAATGAGCCTGAACCTATGAATGGATTGCTGATGGAAGGCAAGGATGTTCTACCTTTTCCTGAATTGCATGCCATTGAGCAAGCGAGGCAGCTGCGAGTACCTAACTAAGCTGACCCTCTATCCTCCTGAAGCATATTTAATCAGCGCTTTTTGTTTGTGGTTCTGCCTAGGAAGATCATTTGGACGTGACAATCAGCACAGTTACACTTAGAGCATCTCCAACAGTACCTTAAAAGAAATACTACGCCAGCCCCAAAAGAAAATCACTTCTAGAATTGCTTGTTTATTCCAATGTTGAGTAACAATTGCACTTAGGAAATAGAGAATGTAAAAAAACTACTAAAGCTAGGTGGTCCCATACCTATATGTGCACTTGGTGTGGGACGAAATTTGAATGCTAGAAGTGCACTTATTTTCGGACAGTGGGAGTAATCGTGAAAATTCTGTTTTTGCAACCTTTCCAATAGATTTTTTTCTTCAACGCTCAAGAGATATGCACATCATTTCATTAAGAAGAGCAGAAAAAAGATCCATAAATGATCAATACAGGGAGACAGAAAAGACCCCATTACGGTGGCCAAAAACAAAGAAACAAAAAGACACCCATGGTAGGAACCAGGAACTACCCTGACCTAAAGACCTGGGATTGGATGCTCTAAGTGTAACTGTGCTGGTTGTCACATCCAAATGATCTTTGTTTTTCTGATGTTTTTTTGTTACTTGTCTGTTGATCTTGCTTTCTTGTTTGGAACTCTTCTTCTGTGGCTGTGATGACTGATGACCAAACACCCTATGCATTCCTTTATTTTCTAGATATTTATTTGTCGCTTATCTGTTGATCTTCCTTTCTTGTTTGGAACTACTCTTCGGCGGCTGTGATGTCAAATGCCCCATCCACTTGAATTGTTTAGGGTTTAGGATTTAGGGTTTGGTACTGTGCTCAATACAGTGTTAAACTTGGATGGCTTGTACCATATACAAGCAACCAGTTTGCAACTGATTGTCTCATTGCCGTGGCGGTGGTGTACCATATACAAGCAACCAGTTTATTTCCAAATGAACAATCCTACTCAAAAGTTCATTTAGAGTAGGATGTGTCGTGTTGATATTGGGGCAAATCTGAGCTGTTCAACATAATATTTCTCTTTCTATTCTGTCTCTTTCTATTCTGTCGTATACTTTCGTTTATGATTCTATTTCCTTCATGCATCCTACTTTTTCCTGTGATTTCAACTTGGGACCTGGATTTCAACTAATGGGATGAATATGTCAAAGTTTGATTTGATGTCATATAAGATTCTTGACCTGGGTAGATTTGATGCGTAGATTCTTCGTGTTTTCTAAAGAATGATTTCATTTCTTCTGCACACTCTTATTTAACTACTTCCATTCTTTCACCAATACCTATAAGGGCTTGTTCGTTTTGCTCTCAATCCATGTGGATTCGATGGGATTGAGTGGATTTCAATCCCAAATAAGTCAAAATCTTTGATATTTTTTTCAATCCCATCCAATCCACATGTGATAGGAATAACCGAACAAGGCCTAAGTGATTCCCTAATGTGTCCTTCTGTGGCCCGAGGCATTGGCTTGGAAATCCCTTTGGGCAACCAGTGTTGGCGTTAATGGTCCTAATCTTGTGCCATGGCCTTGATGAATCTTGATTGATCAATCAAAAGGATAGACATGCTAAATTATTGTCATGAGCTTGGCTGTGCTTTTTTGGTCATGTTCGCGAAAAGCTCCTCTATGCTTTGTGTTGTTCATATGTGAGCAGGCCATTTGTTTTTATGTGTTGTTCACGCATGTATCGGTTGATTTTCCAAAGTACAGAGACATTGGGAGTGGGATGAATTGTTGGAGAGCTTTCTTTCCATCTTGCCAAAAAACCAGGACTGGGAGTGAGTTTTGATAACTATTCGAGATGCTCTGATAGAGAGAAGGGTTCACAGTATCTTCGCTACTCCTGACTGACGTCTACTTTTTCCTGATGTGTTGCAGTGGTGAATAGCGGTGAAAACGGTCTGGATATATCTCGTTCCGTTCCGCTCTGATTTCTACATTGACCCATTGGACGGAAAGGGTATGGATGTTTTTCCGGCCATTTTCGCTTTCCCGTTTTTATCCACATACAATATCCTGTTTTAGATAATACGTTGAACAAATTATAGACGACTATGTCACATCGCAACAAACTAATTCATTTTTTAGATAATAGGAATTGAAAGTTCCCGGCCTTTGTCTCGAAGAGACTACAACCGAATTATTACAAACTTAGATAGGAACATAACTATCTGAAATCTTAGAGAAAGCAAAACATAGTGCGGCAAACGGAACTAAAAACAAAGTCTAAATGCAGATCCCCATCCATGATGTCTAAAAATCTGCATCACCAACTTTATCTTCCTAATTCCTAATTAATTATGTTCTTTGTTAGCCATATGTATATTATAATATATTGCTTCTATATGTCTAGATGTGATGTTTTAATTGATCACATAATTTATTTTTGTATTCTATGTGGCGATGTTTCTGCTTTTTTACGTTTGATACAAATCCGTTATTGATCTGTTCCGTTTGTTTTGGTCGTTTTCTTCATCCTGCTAGTCCCGTTTTATATCTTATTTCCGATTGTCCCGTTTTAGATCTTATTTCCGATTGTCCCGTTTTTTATCCCATTTCCGATGGTTCTGTTTCAAAAATAATGTATAAATAAAAATGGGAGACGGGTTATCCTGACCAACCCGTTCTTTTTCATCCCTACTGTCTTGTTTGGGAGCAAGAATACTGGAGGGGATTGGAGGCGCTAAAATCCTCTTGCTACTTTGAATAGCAAGGAGACTTTAGCCCCTCCAATCCCCTCCGGTATTCTTGCTCCCAAACAAGTCCTACAAGTGTGATCTCCTCCTCCCCTTTCAGTTTCGTTTGGGGCATTTAAAATTTTGCAATATCTACTTCACCCCCGCCTTTCCTTCTCCCTTTTCTCCCTGCTTGCTCTCACTTTCCTGCGTGCTGATACCTTAGGAATTGGTGATAATCTGGTGCTGATGGTGGTGATGACAACAGTTCTGTTGGCACTGGTTCATCCACCTAGCCAGCGGCCACCTAGAACCTCCACTTCTCTAGGGCCTCTCTTTGTTTGTTGTAACACGCTGGCATGGAGAGACTCTTATCATCTTCCAGTGTGGCAGTGGCAGCATCAAGGGGTGGGAACTGAGTTGGGGGTTCATCTGGGCTATGGTTGGTGGATTGGGCTCCCAACGCGGTCTGGAGAACGTATGGGGAAATCTTTGGTGTGAGTTTTGGGGTGTTTGTAGCCATTATTTCTGCTTTCTCTTACGAATATAATTGCATGCAGCCCTCTTGGGTGTTCGAGAAAAAAAAATGGGGAAATCTGTTTCAAACATACTCTAAACTACATCCTCTTGTTTCCTCTCCCACCATTCTTTTTGGACACATGTAGTACATGGTTCACATTTTTTTTCCTGGTGTTTACATATACAAAAAAGACTCGTTTATATCAGATGCCTTATGACTTCCTTTTTTGTCTGTACTACTCTTGGGTGGCTATGATGATTGAACTTTCCATTAGAGAGCTTCTGCATTGTACTAGTATTTTTGGAGCTGATCCCTGGGATATTCTGTTCTGCTTGCTGTTTAACTAGGATGGCTTGTTCGTTTCTACCTCTGTCCCCCAAAAAAAATGCAATCCTGTCTCTGCACTTGGACAACAATTTTTTTGGGCAGTTGTAGCAACAAGTAACCAGTTATGTGGCCATGAAAGAGAGAGAGAGCAAGAGAGATTACTTTGCGCTTCCACTACAAACTGCAGTTGCAATCCTGATAATGTTCAAATATGAAATCTCTGAGCCACTGAAGTGACTTTTTTTTCTCCTAGACTCTAGCACCCCCACCCCCAAAAGAAACTACGGTGGTTTATGAAGGTTGGTTTTGCTGCTGTTTCAGATAATCTGCCTCTTTAAATTGCTTTGTGACATTGTTGATTCATTTCATATTAGCATTGTTGATTCATTTCTCCTAGACTCTAGCACCCCCACACCCCAAAAGATGTGCAGGGTGCATTATTGATTCATTTCTGTTCTATACATCTCTTTGTTTTTTCCGATGCTTTTTTTGTTGCTGTTTGGAACTGCTCCTCAGTGGCTGTGATGATCAAATGCCCCAGCCTTTGTAACATCCCGCTGTTAGCATTGTTATTTTGCTCGATTGCTGCTAAACTATGATGCTTTTTACCATAACATGTGACATTGTTGTTGTGGTGTACTATATTTGAATGAATGATCCTCCTTAAGGGCTTGTTTGGAGTAAGAATACCAGATATGATTGGAGAGACCATCCTCTTGTTATTCAATTTTGAATAGGAGATTTTAGCCTCTTAAATCTCAAATCTCTCTTGTTTGGGAGCAAGGATACCAGAGGGGTTTGATGGGCTAAAATTCCTTTGCTATTCAACGCAAGATGATTTTAGCCTCTCCAATCCACACCGGGTATTCTTGCTCAAATATTTAAGAGCATGGCGCTTGGGCAAGTATTGTGTTCTGTCTTACTTTTTGTTAGGATTCTCTTTCCTTCATGCTATCCTGCCTTTTCCAATGATTTCAAGTTTTCAACATGACAACATGGACCAGGATTAATAGGAGCAACCTGTCAACACGGATTTGCTGTCAGCAAAGATTCCTGACCCAGGTAGATTTGATGCGAAGATTCCTTGTTTTTTTTGGTCGGGACGCCCAAGCTTATTTGGATAAATTGCTCATTTAGTCATTCGGTTCTAAAGAATCTTTTCTTTTCACATAAACTCATATTTAATATTTTGCATGCTTCCGACAATACTTTGGGCAGGCATTGTTTTGTATAAAAAACTTGGCCGGGAAGGATATACCGTCCTTCCGGTTTTAGCGTAGTGCCCGTAGTGCCGGCCACTCAAGGCGCACACAACACCTTCAAGGGCTGAAGAAGAGAAGGTCCTGGCCGAGAAAATCCTGACCCCCATCACTCACGGGTCTACCGGCCAAGGTAGCAGGGACATGCCAGTGTCTGCTAGTTCTGAAACTAGTTTTTATTGTGCCAGATATCAGTTGCGAGTTTAGTCTATATAGATCCTCAAATGAAGTAATTACACATCGGGTATTAGGTTTGTAGGAACCCATTGCCATCTCTATTCCAAGCATGCTCTCGTTGTGATCGATGATGCAGCTTCAGGTGGAGCACCAGACATGTTGATGTGTGTAAATGTACATCTACATAGTTTGCAACCACTTTAAGGGTCCTACCCAGTGTCGTGTACCTAGTGCATACAGGACACCTTGATATATTTTAGATTGAGCATAGGGTACACTATGCGTCTGATTGGTTACCCGCACCATCTTATCTTGGATCACCACATGGGTTAAGTTTATTTGAGATTATGTCGGCCTGCATGGTGGATACAAAATAAGCCATTTTGATGCTATTAACTTGCATTCATCTATATGCTCAAAATTATAGCCAGGGCGGCGTCAGCCTGCCCATGGACGCCCAACCATCTAATCAGGCTGTATATGTTCAGTGCGGTATCCGGTTGCAGATCGTAAGAATTATATTTTCTATTTATCTTTTGATTTGGTTTCCCTCTGAACTTGTGGGCACCTATTGGGTTTAGGGATGGCAATGGGTGAGTTTGGTGTAAGGATAGTAGCATGTCGAGTTTGGGTCGGGTGGAGTAAAAACCTATATGCGGTCTTACCTACCTAAACTCGCATGTGATCACACCTGCGGGTGTAATTTCAAACTTGCACTAGACCTTGTTACCCGTAGGTTTTACTTAATGCATTCTTTTAAATAATAATTCAACATAAGCAATTAAATACTAACAATAATTGAGTTATGCTATAGATTTTAATCCTTATCATGTTGAGTAGCAACAAAACGTTTCATAAATCATTAGCTAAGGTACTTATTCAAAATAATTACTATTATATCTTAATCATTTTTACGTAAAATAAAGAATGAACCAAATTTTAAGTCGGATGTGGTCACCTATGGGTTGAAATAGAAATTCACACGCACACCTACAAAACTTCATATCGGGTGTGGGTTACACTCTGTCAACCCATAGCCACACTTGTCGGGTTTCGGATTTGTAGGTTAAATTACCATTCATAGTGTCTGATGCGGGTGTAGCAAACATCGAGCCAAGTTGATAGACACATTAAGCCATACCCACACCATTAAAATATCTAATGGGTGGATTTCATCGAGCCAAGTTGATAGACACATTAAGCCATGCCCACACCATTAAAATATCTAATGGGTGGATTTTTACGCTCCCACCTACACCTGATTTTTAATCGACAAATGTAAATAATTAAATAAAAGCTCCACACATAGTAAGAAAAACACATAAATATTTAGAAACACACCTCATAATTATTATTAGAAGCACATAGTACATAACGTAATACCAATTCATATTCTAAAGAAGTGAATACGAGTAGATAACCTAGGGTTTTATTGGAATGGACCAAAATTTGTGTGAACAATGACTTAAAATTAGTATTTTAGAGCCCATTTGACACTCATGGGTGAAAAGTCACGTCCAATCTTGACCCATTATATGTCAGGTTGATTTTAGACTAGGATGAAATCTGAAACCCGGACCCATATCTAATGGTGTAAAACCCATGGACAGCCACGCTCATGTGTGTACGACTTCCATCCTTAATTGGGGCCTATCACTTGTTCTTCACAAGTTTGTATCACCACACTTAGCTAGAGATATATATTTAATTTGAAATAAATATAATTTTGACTCAATAAAGTTTTAAAATAAAGTCTTGGTAATAAAATCCTGAGTTTCTTATGGACACATTAGAGCTGGTTTGGTGGGAAGAGAAATGAGAAGGATCCTCTTGCTAAAATTGAATAGCAAGGGATCCTCTTTATGTCCTGTTCATCAAATCAACCCTTAAAAACATGAAAACATGAAGCTGGTAACATTGGAGCGGAGATAAGATCCACACGTGCTGGGCCGTGAGCCCAATGAGCCATGCTGGGCCTCATCGCGGAGCACGCCTCACCGCCCTAACGTCACGGGCGCTGGCAGCGGACGCTGCAGTTCGTCACCTCGTCCCCCCCTCCTCCCCGTACCTACCCGCATAAAACCTCGCCGTCTCGGACCAAATCACCACTCACTCGTTAGTTTAAGTGTGAGGCCGCCGCGTGTGGCCGTGTCCGTGTGGGCTTCGGCGGCGGCGCATGCGTGGCGAGCGCTCTAAACCTGGTGCTTGTTCCCACTCGCGGCGGCCGGTGACCACACCATTGAAACCAACAGCCCTTGGAACAAAAGCGGCGATGAGGAAGGGCGCCGCGCTTGGCGCCGGGCCGGTTCCCGACTGGCGCCCGTCGCCGGATCCGCGCCTCCCCGGGGCCACTCTGGTCCCCGCCCCGCTGCGCCGCGCCGGATTACGGACCTGTGGCGGGCGGCGTTGCTTCGGCGCTAGGGGCTGGGGTTGGGGACCGTGGCGGCGCGGTCCGCGGCGGCTTTTGGTCGGGGCCGTGGTCGGGCAACGCGGGATCTGAGCCGCCTTTTGATGGACCCTATTCGAGCGATTGTCTGGATTTGGTATGCTCTCTGACTCTTCCTTGCCTTATCCTCGCCGTCGTCACTAGTAGCGCGCCGCCGTCACCTGCACAGTGTTCCGCTAGGGTCCCTCCCTCGGCAGCTGGTTGCCTGGTTCGTGTCGTGTGTGCGTGGGCGTTGCTCTGTTGGCTCTTAGAGCAACTCCAATAGTTATGTAAATTTTAGTTCTCTAAATCACAGATTTAAGAAGTTGCTAAATAACTTTGGGAGTAAAAAAATGTGAGTTCTTCAATAGTTCTATAAATATAGGATGTAGTTTTGTTTTGTATCTGTCCACATAAAAAAATAAAGTCACAAATGTCATCAATTACCTTCATTATCTACATAATGCAGTAAACATTTTTGTTTAGGGAATTGCTAAATGGTTGCCAAATGTAGAGAGGAAATAAGGTTAGATGAGAAGTTGTTAAATTTAGAAAGTTCATTTAGAGAACTGTTGGAGATGAGTAATTTAGAAAGTTCATTTAGAGAACTGTTGGAGATGAGTTTTTGTGTTAACTACTTAAATTGTTGATTTAGGAAGTCTATTAGAGAACTATTGGAGTTGCTCTTAGTTGTGCAGCTTCTGCTCACGTGGTGGGAATTGGGAAAAAAGAAGCTAAGCTGGGCTGGGCCGCTGGGCAAGTGAAGTGGGCCACTGGGCCGAAATGTCAATCCAGCCAGCCAGGCTGATCGTTCCTAAACTAATTGGACGATTAGTCACGATTAATCGCCGACTAATCGGATGATCTGATCGCGTCGTTACCCTTGATCGGGAGTTACTATCAGCCTATTAATCGTGACTAATCGGACGTTCTGAAAACATTTTACCAAGTGCAGAAAGATTGGGAGTTGAGATAGGCAGTGGGTTATCTTCTCCCGTTCGCTAGTTCTCTCGCTCTCCTTGCGAGACTTGACCACCCAGGTCTTTGTGAGCAAGGCTAATGATTTGTCCTATTGATGCTCTACCATGATCTAAGAATGCTCTTCTTCACTTGCCTTCCTGCTGAATTTGATCCTGGGACCTGGGTCAATGTTTGTGGACTAATATGCCTGGTCAGTTGCATCCCATAAGCTCCTGCCTAAGTGCCGTCGAGATCAAAGCCATAAAAATTTCCTTATGGGGGCAATGATCAATAACCATGGCTGACATATGCGCCTTTGAGCAATCAAGGCTGCTATGGGTATCAAACTGGAGCCCTTCCTCTTCTCTCCTGGGAACCTTTTCAGTTATGTTCTAATGATAGTGGTTCTGTCCTTGGATGGTCATGCCATTCCGTGTGTGATAACCAGGGCAGCTCCACTTATAACATCAGGACAAGTTGATATGGTGCTAGGAGATGGTGGGGTTACCAGTTAAATGATTGAGCAAAGGCGAAGCTGAGCCCCCCTCAACACACACACACACACACACACACACACACACACACAACGAAAAGGGAAGAAGAAAGCACATTATGTTGTATCTTCACTTCTGTTGAGTATGTTGTTGCTCCGTGTTTCTTTCCTAACCTACATATTTTATGACTCCATTACTTTTGTTGCATTCGTGGAACACCAATCATTTACATTTGGATTCTGTTCATTAGTAGGTTGAGATGTTCCCTAGTTTCTGATGTTGATTCTGCTATAATTGTTTGCGATAGTATTGTTTTGCTTGATGGATACATTTTGATAATTTTGTTCATCCAGAATTTATTTCAGTAATTTCATGAGTTATGTCTATATTCTATGAGTAGCTTGAATAGTAAACTAGTCTATATTACACTCGTATATATGCATAGCTTGAATAGTAAACTAGTCTATATTCTATGAGTAAATAGACTAAACCGATAACCATTCTTTCAATATAGGAGTTAAGTTCTGTTTTAATTTATTACTTGAAAGCTACACATTATTACAACGTAATTCAAGTAAGAATATGACAATACTAAACATTGTTGCAGATCAATGAATTAGAATACGTAGCACACTAAAGTGATGTTAATAAAACAATAACAAACTTATTTGGATTAGAATTTATTGTGAAATAATGCCGCAACGATTAACACGTATTTAACCTTAGTTTCCAGTGGGTAGCAAAACAGGGTCTTATTTAAATACTTTTGCTCTGCATGAAATATAGACGCAATTTTAACAAGAAACCAGAGGTCTAAACAAAAGTTTATTTTCTTCTACCTTCTCCTCTGTGTTCACAGCACGCAGCAGGAGGGCGATAGCGAGCTAGGGATGGGCGGGCTCTCGACGGCGACCGGTGGCACACCAGAACACGGCACCGGCGGTGGGGGTCGACGGGAGACGTGACCGAGTAGCTCGCCGGGGGCTGAAACGGTCCGACAGCTCCGGCGTCGATGGACAAGACGATGACGGCGGCCTTGCGTAGGCAGCAGACAGGGCACGGAGCGTATGCGGAGTAGCAGGGGAAGCAAGGAGCTCGGCGGGCAGTATTTATAGGTAGAAGGGAGGAATATAAAGACGAATTAATGCTCCTTGATGGTTAATTGATGCGCTGAATTGCATTTGTGAAGAATCAGGAACCGAAATCGCCATCAATGGCGAGCGTTATCTGCACGAAGAGAAATTGCCGCGCGGAATTGGGAGCAGGGAAAGACGCGACTGTTTCCGGATGCGAGAGGACGGGGAGGCGAGGAGGCCAGGCCAGACTCTACATGATAGACGAGGTCGTAGTACTGCGTGGAGACGAAACGGCGCGGCGACGAGCATCCAACAGATGAATACGGCGGCTGTGTTCATACGTCCGTGAGAAATAAGGAAGAGGAGGAAGGATAGGAATATTACATGTGGGGCCCAAGTGCCATAGAGACAAGATAGGGAGGGCCCATGTGTAAGCCAAAGGATAGGAAAGAGTGGGGGGCACTCGATGGGCCTGGATTCAGCCAGGAGACGAGCGAGCATACGTTAGTTTGTTTTTTTCTTTTTTTTCGAAATTTTTTTTATTATTCACTAAAAATTATAAATAAATATAAATTTAAATATCTCTAAAATTCACCAAAACTATTTATAAATAAAATACTTGTTTTTAGACTAATAATTAATATATTATTTAATTATTATATTAATTACTAGGTTTTTCTTTAAAAAGAGTTGATAATAAACATCCGATAATCAATCAAGCACATACAAAGAAAATGATCAAAATGCAAATAAATAATTAAACACTTAAAAAATTTTATTACCCTAATTACCATAATAACTAAATTCATTATTTTTAGTTGATGGCTTTTGTGGTGTTACATCGGCCCCTTTGATTAAATCAGTGTAAAATGTTAAAAACGGTACAGGAGGTGAGGTTCGAACCCATGCCCTGATGGAAGAAGGGCATGAGACACTGGGTGAAGCTGTCTAACCAGTAGAACATCATGCTCAAATATTTTTAATATTAATATAAATTGTATATACGTATATACATTTTTTTGTAAAATAAAAATATATAATCGTGTCGGGCCGGACCAGCACTACGGGCCGAGACTACAGTCCAAGCACGGCACGACGTTCTTGGCTCTTGCAAGCATTAGATCGTTTCTGAGACCACATTGGCGCAATGGACTCAATGGTGTTTGAGGTTGCTGAATTGGATGGAGCAACAATGATTTGTCACACTAACAGTGAAATGAAAGATTATTTGTTGGTTTTAAACGTTACTAATTGCTACGAAGTAGCATAATTTATATGAAGCGCATCCAGTTTTTATTGATGATGACTTTAGCAACCACTCCATATTTTGATCTATCTTTTTTATAAGTTTGAGTTTATGTGACTTATTTTAGAAACTTGAGTTCACAAACTTTCTCTTATTTGATCTATGTATGGTGGATTTATGTCATTTTATAATATATGTTCGTTCAGTCAGTCGTTGTGAACTCTCTTCTAATCACTCATATCATTGACTGTATTGTACCAAGACATATTAGATGGAGTAAACAATAACATCAGTTAGTCAAATAAAAAAATCTTATACAGAGAGCGGAGACAATTAATAAAAAATCTTGAAATTTTTTTAGTGGATAATTTACACGGGTACTGTTGTAAGCCGTCGCAACGCACGGACAACCGACTAGTGTAATTTAATAAAATGAAAAATAGATTGATTCGTTGTGATTTCTTTGAACGCTCACCTAATGTCGTAGCTAAGCTCTTATGTAGTAGCCCAGCTTGTGATGTGTGGGGTCGAGCAGAGAATGTGTGGGGTCGCCGGGGACTCATCTCCATGGTTGTGGTCGAAGCAGCAACCACCACACAACGTGTGGCGTCTCCTGATGGTGCAGCTGCTCACGAGTCACGACGTCGTGCGCCGGTGCTATAGGAGAAGGCCACTACCAGGTGCGGAGTCGAGCGCGCAGGATGTGGACTAGTAGCTGGGTGGGGGAGAAGTCGGTGATGGCGAGCTCGCTGTCGAGACCGGAGCGGGTGCGGCACACGCAGTTTACCATGGGGTGGTCCCCGAGGACAGCCGCCGCGCGTGGCCTCATGGGCGTCACCACACCGAAGTAGGAGATGCGGCTGCTGTTGCTGTGTCGAAGCCCATACCGGCCTGAATGACCTGGTCTCCGACGATGACGAACAAGGAGCTATTTGCCATGGATGGGGAAGAGAACGAGAGAGGAGCAGAGCTGTGCGAGCTTGATGCTGAGTTAGATGAAGTGCTGACAACCAAAAATTATATTATACTAGTAGGTTGCTCGTGCGTTGCGACGGCTTACAACAATACCCATATAAACTATCCACTAAAAAGTTCAAAATTTTCCACTGATTGTCTCCGCTCTCCGTATAATATTTTTTTAATTTGGCTAACTGATGTTATTATTTACTCCATGCAATATGTCTTGCTACAACACGGCTAATAAAGTGAGCGATTAAAAGAGAGTTCACAACAACTAACTGAATGAACATAGCTTATAAAATAACATAATTCTATCATACAGAGACCAAATAAGAGAAAGTTTATGACTCAAGTTTCTAAAATAAGTCACATGAACTCGAACTTATAAAAAAGATAGATCAAAATATGTAGTGATTGCTAAAGTCAGGCATCAATAAAACTGGACGCGCTCCATATAAATTATGCTACTTCGTAGCAATTATTAACGTTTAAAACCAACAAATAACCTTTCATTTTACTGTTAATGTGACAAATCATTGTTGCTCCATCCAATTCAGCAACCTCAAACACCATGAAGTCAATTGCGTCAATATGGTCTCAGAAACGACCTAATGCTTGTAAAAGCCAAAAACGTCGTGCCGTGCTTGGGCTGTAGCCTCGGTCTGTAGTGCTGGCCCGACCCAACACGATTATATATTTTTATTTTACAAAAAACGTATATACATATATATACAATTTATATTCAATATTAAAAATATTTAAGCATGATGTTATATTGGTTAGACAGTTTCATCCAGTGTCTCCCACCATTCTTCCATCAGAGCATGAGTTTGAACCCCACCTCTTGCATCGTTTTTAACATTTTACGCTGATTTAATCAAATGGGCTGATGGGCTGACTCGGCACAGTCAGCAGGCCGACATAATGTGCCTGAGCTAGAGTTATGGCCCGCGGGCGTCTGTCGTAACGGGTTGTCGTTTGGCCATCTATAGGCGTGCAACAGATTAATTTAAAATAGCCGTGAGAGCTTATTTATAAAAAGATGACACGAGACGACCTTGAAACTGGTGTTGTAAGTATAGTATAGATTTTTTTATTAAACTACGAAATGACAATATAGCCTATAGACCGAGTTTTATAATAACATTCATGCGAATCCTCAATTAATGTCAAAGCGACGAAACTCGCTTCTCACAGTGCCATAATTCCAAATTTCTCCGCCGATGCCGTCCTCCCAAATCTCAACCTCGCATAAAACCTCGCCGTCTCCAACCAAACCACCGCTCAATCGTTAGTTTAAGTGTGAGGCCACCGCGTGTGGCCGGGTGGGCAGCGGCGGTGGCACATGCGAGGCGCTCTAAACCTGCTGCCTGATCCCACTCGCGGCGGCCGGTGACCACACCATTGAAACCAACAGCCCTTGGAACAAAAGCGGCGATGAAGAAGGGCACCGCGCTTGGCGCCGGGCTGGTTCCCGACCGGCGCTCGTTGCCGGATCCGCGCCTCCCCGGGGCCACTCTGGTCCCCGCCCCGCTGCGCCGCGCCGGATTGCGGACCCTGTGGCGGGCGACGGTTCTGCGGCGGTAGGGGCTGGGGTTGGGGACCGTGGCGGCGGGGTCCGTGCCGGCTTCTGGTCGGGGCCGTGGTCGGGCAGCGCGGGATCTGAGCCGCCTTTGATGGACCTTTTTCGAGCCTTTTGTTGCGAATGAGTGGTTTTGGTATGCTCTCTGACTCTTCCTTGCCTTAACTTGCCGTCGCCGTTCTTTTGGATGCTAGATTGCAATCTCTCCAGGACGGTGGACGGATGCAGTAGCATGCTGGATGTAGCAGTATGTATGTATGCATGTGTGTTCGCACATTCCCTGAACCCAAACCCTAGATCCAATCGAGGGCACTGCGCGGTCCATTCTCCGGAGCAGCCGTCGCGTCAGGTGTCCATCCATACGGTGCCGCCTCACAGCCGTTACATTGCTTGGCCTCGACCATGCGGAGCCGCCTAGGCGGCTTCCGAGTCAGGTTTGGCCTGCCGCGCCGCCCTCATTCGCTACTCCTGATGGATTTTTTGTCGACATGAGGCTCTGGCCAACAGATCGTGACTGTTTGTAGACTGCACTAAGGCTGCTGGAGATAGCCTGAGGATGACCTTATTTCCATTTATCAAACGGAAATTTGTTCTCATTCGCGGTCGCGGAGCACTGAAACCCACAGCCCTTGGGAACAAAAGCGGCGGTGATGAGGAAGGGTGCCGCTGTTGGCGCCGGGCCTGCTCCTGAGTGGAAACTGTCCTCAGATCCGTGCCTCCATGGGGCTACCCTTGTCCCCGCTCCGCCGCTCCTCATCAGACTGTGTACCCTTGGGCGGGTGACTATGCTACGGTGGCTGGGGCTAGGGTTGGGGACCGTGGGGGTGTGGTCCTTGGCGCGGTTCCAGTCAGGGCTGTGATCTGGTGACACGGGATCTGAGCCGTCCTTGGACTCTTCTTGAGTCTTGGTTGCGGATGTTTCATTTTGGTGCACTCTCTATCTCTTTGTTGCTAATTATTCTTTACCATGTCCTTCCATTTCGAGACTGGCAGATCGATACGCCTGTATATTTCCGTGCGATTGGATTGATTTTTACCAATTGCGGAAAGATTGGGAGTTAAGATATAGGGAGTGGGTTTTCTTCTCCCGTTCGCTCTGCCTGCTCTCTCGCTCACCTGGTGAGACTAGGAGACCACTGCCACCATATGTCAGGTGCCAGGCCTTTGTGAGCAAGTTTAATAATATGTCCTGTTGATGCTCTACCACGATCTAAGGATGCTCTTCTTCACTTGCCTTCCTATTGGATCTGATCCTGGGACCTGGGTCAATGTTTGTGGGACTAATATGCCAGGTCAGTTGCATCCCATAAGCTCCTGCCTAAGTGCCATCAAGAACAAAGCCATAAAAAATTCCTTATGGGGGCAATGATCAACAACCATGGCTGACATAAGCGCCTATGAGCAATCAAGGCTGCTATGGGTATCAAACTGGAGCCCTCCCTCTTCTCTCCTGGGAACCTTTTCAGTTATGTTCTAATGATAGTGGTTCTGTCCTTGGATGGTCATGCCATTCCGTGTGTGATAACCAGGGCAGCTCCACTTACAATATCAGGACAAGTTGATCTGGTGTTAGGAGATGGTGGGGTTACCAGTTAAATGATTGAGCAAAGGCGAAGCTGAGCCCCCCTCAACACACACACACTTCTGTTGAGTATGTTGTTGCTCTGTGTTTTCTTTCTAAACCTACATATTTTATGACTCCATTACTTTTGTTGCATTTGTGTAACACACCAATCATTTACATTTGGATTCTGTTCATTAGTAGGTTGAGATGTTCTAGTTTCTGATGTTGATTCTGCTATAATTGTTTGCGATAGTATTATTTTGCTTGATGGATACTTTTTGATAATTTTGTTCATCCAGAATTTATTTCAGTAATTTCATGAGTTATGTCTCAGTACTACTGTTGGTGCTGAGTGCCTTTGGACTTAGGAGAGATTTGTGTTTTAGCAGTTACTTCCTTTGGGCCATCACAACTATTATAGCCTTGCAAGGTGCAGCATTGATCCATTTTGGTAGTTCCTATGCATTCCTTTGTTTTCCAAATATTTTGTTGTTGCTTATCTGTTGATCTTCCTTTTTTTTGTAACTATTCTTCAGCGGCTGTGATGTAAAATGCCCCAGTCCCATAGATGGCATTAGTGGTACTAATCGTGTGCCATGGCCTTGATGAATCTTGATTAATCAATCAAAATGATATACATGCTAAGTTATTGTCATGAGTTTGGTTGCGCTTTTTTTGGTCATGTTCGTGAAAAGCTTCTCTATTTTGTGCTGTTCATATGTGAGCAGGCCATTCTTTCTATGGTCTGTTCACGAATGTATCGGCCTATTTTCTCAATTGCAGAGACATTGGGAGTTGGGAAGAGTTGTTGGAGAGTTCTCTTTCCATCCTGCCGAAAAAACCAAATTTGGGAGTGAGTTTTGGGAACTATTGGAGTTGCTCTGTGCATATTTTCACTACTGCTGACTGATGGATGGAACATGCATACTTTTCTCCTGATGCGATGCAGTGGTGATTCAGATTCTTCTTGGGCATTTAATTTTTTTGCCATATTCTCTCCTTCACTCCCCGCCTTTCGTTCTCCCCTTCCTCTTCTCCCTGCGTGCTCTCTGCTCTCGTGGTGATGACTGGGTAGCCACCACCACCCTAAGTCAGGTGCCCAGCTCTCGTTGGGCCCTTCGCCAGGTCTTAACCGGGCAATTTTCTGGCGCCGAGCACCCACCAGGTGTACCAACGCCTTCTCTTCCCTTCCTGTTGTGTGGAACTGAGCACCCAAACTCTAACTTAAGCTATTTGGCTATTTCCATTCGTATCCCTTTTAAAGATTATCACTTATCAGGGCATACATGGGGACACCCATGTCCTTTACTTGACCCGCGCCTTCAGTTCTGTGTGCTTTGATCTGCTTTGCTCTGAATGTAGGTGTTAGGCAGTGCAAATGGGATCAGGATATGTGATGATGATATATAAAGTGGCGGTTTAAAAGCTTTGATGAAATTACCTAGTGGCCATTGCAAGTGAAATTTGCTTAGGGTGACCGTGCTGGGCATGGAAATGAGCCTGAACCTATGAATGGATTGCTGATGGAAGGCAAGGATGTTCTACCTTTTCCTGAATTGCATGCCATTGAGCAAGCGAGGCAGCTGCGAGTACCTAACTAAGCTGACCCTCTATCCTCCTGAAGCATATTTAATCAGCGCTTTTTGTTTGTGGTTCTGCCTAGGAAGATCATTTGGACGTGACAATCAGCACAGTTACACTTAGAGCATCTCCAACAGTACCTTAAAAGAAATACTACGCCAGCCCCAAAAGAAAATCACTTCTAGAATTGCTTGTTTATTCCAATGTTGAGTAACAATTGCACTTAGGAAATAGAGAATGTAAAAAAACTACTAAAGCTAGGTGGTCCCATACCTATATGTGCACTTGGTGTGGGACGAAATTTGAATGCTAGAAGTGCACTTATTTTCGGACAGTGGGAGTAATCGTGAAAATTCTGTTTTTGCAACCTTTCCAATAGATTTTTTTCTTCAACGCTCAAGAGATATGCACATCATTTCATTAAGAAGAGCAGAAAAAAGATCCATAAATGATCAATACAGGGAGACAGAAAAGACCCCATTACGGTGGCCAAAAACAAAGAAACAAAAAGACACCCATGGTAGGAACCAGGAACTACCCTGACCTAAAGACCTGGGATTGGATGCTCTAAGTGTAACTGTGCTGGTTGTCACATCCAAATGATCTTTGTTTTTCTGATGTTTTTTTGTTACTTGTCTGTTGATCTTGCTTTCTTGTTTGGAACTCTTCTTCTGTGGCTGTGATGACTGATGACCAAACACCCTATGCATTCCTTTATTTTCTAGATATTTATTTGTCGCTTATCTGTTGATCTTCCTTTCTTGTTTGGAACTACTCTTCGGCGGCTGTGATGTCAAATGCCCCATCCACTTGAATTGTTTAGGGTTTAGGATTTAGGGTTTGGTACTGTGCTCAATACAGTGTTAAACTTGGATGGCTTGTACCATATACAAGCAACCAGTTTGCAACTGATTGTCTCATTGCCGTGGCGGTGGTGTACCATATACAAGCAACCAGTTTATTTCCAAATGAACAATCCTACTCAAAAGTTCATTTAGAGTAGGATGTGTCGTGTTGATATTGGGGCAAATCTGAGCTGTTCAACATAATATTTCTCTTTCTATTCTGTCTCTTTCTATTCTGTCGTATACTTTCGTTTATGATTCTATTTCCTTCATGCATCCTACTTTTTCCTGTGATTTCAACTTGGGACCTGGATTTCAACTAATGGGATGAATATGTCAAAGTTTGATTTGATGTCATATAAGATTCTTGACCTGGGTAGATTTGATGCGTAGATTCTTCGTGTTTTCTAAAGAATGATTTCATTTCTTCTGCACACTCTTATTTAACTACTTCCATTCTTTCACCAATACCTATAAGGGCTTGTTCGTTTTGCTCTCAATCCATGTGGATTCGATGGGATTGAGTGGATTTCAATCCCAAATAAGTCAAAATCTTTGATATTTTTTTCAATCCCATCCAATCCACATGTGATAGGAATAACCGAACAAGGCCTAAGTGATTCCCTAATGTGTCCTTCTGTGGCCCGAGGCATTGGCTTGGAAATCCCTTTGGGCAACCAGTGTTGGCGTTAATGGTCCTAATCTTGTGCCATGGCCTTGATGAATCTTGATTGATCAATCAAAAGGATAGACATGCTAAATTATTGTCATGAGCTTGGCTGTGCTTTTTTGGTCATGTTCGCGAAAAGCTCCTCTATGCTTTGTGTTGTTCATATGTGAGCAGGCCATTTGTTTTTATGTGTTGTTCACGCATGTATCGGTTGATTTTCCAAAGTACAGAGACATTGGGAGTGGGATGAATTGTTGGAGAGCTTTCTTTCCATCTTGCCAAAAAACCAGGACTGGGAGTGAGTTTTGATAACTATTCGAGATGCTCTGATAGAGAGAAGGGTTCACAGTATCTTCGCTACTCCTGACTGACGTCTACTTTTTCCTGATGTGTTGCAGTGGTGAATAGCGGTGAAAACGGTCTGGATATATCTCGTTCCGTTCCGCTCTGATTTCTACATTGACCCATTGGACGGAAAGGGTATGGATGTTTTTCCGGCCATTTTCGCTTTCCCGTTTTTATCCACATACAATATCCTGTTTTAGATAATACGTTGAACAAATTATAGACGACTATGTCACATCGCAACAAACTAATTCATTTTTTAGATAATAGGAATTGAAAGTTCCCGGCCTTTGTCTCGAAGAGACTACAACCGAATTATTACAAACTTAGATAGGAACATAACTATCTGAAATCTTAGAGAAAGCAAAACATAGTGCGGCAAACGGAACTAAAAACAAAGTCTAAATGCAGATCCCCATCCATGATGTCTAAAAATCTGCATCACCAACTTTATCTTCCTAATTCCTAATTAATTATGTTCTTTGTTAGCCATATGTATATTATAATATATTGCTTCTATATGTCTAGATGTGATGTTTTAATTGATCACATAATTTATTTTTGTATTCTATGTGGCGATGTTTCTGCTTTTTTACGTTTGATACAAATCCGTTATTGATCTGTTCCGTTTGTTTTGGTCGTTTTCTTCATCCTGCTAGTCCCGTTTTATATCTTATTTCCGATTGTCCCGTTTTAGATCTTATTTCCGATTGTCCCGTTTTTTATCCCATTTCCGATGGTTCTGTTTCAAAAATAATGTATAAATAAAAATGGGAGACGGGTTATCCTGACCAACCCGTTCTTTTTCATCCCTACTGTCTTGTTTGGGAGCAAGAATACTGGAGGGGATTGGAGGCGCTAAAATCCTCTTGCTACTTTGAATAGCAAGGAGACTTTAGCCCCTCCAATCCCCTCCGGTATTCTTGCTCCCAAACAAGTCCTACAAGTGTGATCTCCTCCTCCCCTTTCAGTTTCGTTTGGGGCATTTAAAATTTTGCAATATCTACTTCACCCCCGCCTTTCCTTCTCCCTTTTCTCCCTGCTTGCTCTCACTTTCCTGCGTGCTGATACCTTAGGAATTGGTGATAATCTGGTGCTGATGGTGGTGATGACAACAGTTCTGTTGGCACTGGTTCATCCACCTAGCCAGCGGCCACCTAGAACCTCCACTTCTCTAGGGCCTCTCTTTGTTTGTTGTAACACGCTGGCATGGAGAGACTCTTATCATCTTCCAGTGTGGCAGTGGCAGCATCAAGGGGTGGGAACTGAGTTGGGGGTTCATCTGGGCTATGGTTGGTGGATTGGGCTCCCAACGCGGTCTGGAGAACGTATGGGGAAATCTTTGGTGTGAGTTTTGGGGTGTTTGTAGCCATTATTTCTGCTTTCTCTTACGAATATAATTGCATGCAGCCCTCTTGGGTGTTCGAGAAAAAAAAATGGGGAAATCTGTTTCAAACATACTCTAAACTACATCCTCTTGTTTCCTCTCCCACCATTCTTTTTGGACACATGTAGTACATGGTTCACATTTTTTTTTCCTGGTGTTTACATATACAAAAAAGACTCGTTTATATCAGATGCCTTATGACTTCCTTTTTTGTCTGTACTACTCTTGGGTGGCTATGATGATTGAACTTTCCATTAGAGAGCTTCTGCATTGTACTAGTATTTTTGGAGCTGATCCCTGGGATATTCTGTTCTGCTTGCTGTTTAACTAGGATGGCTTGTTCGTTTCTACCTCTGTCCCCCAAAAAAAATGCAATCCTGTCTCTGCACTTGGACAACAATTTTTTTGGGCAGTTGTAGCAACAAGTAACCAGTTATGTGGCCATGAAAGAGAGAGAGAGCAAGAGAGATTACTTTGCGCTTCCACTACAAACTGCAGTTGCAATCCTGATAATGTTCAAATATGAAATCTCTGAGCCACTGAAGTGACTTTTTTTTCTCCTAGACTCTAGCACCCCCACCCCCCAAAAGAAACTACGGTGGTTTATGAAGGTTGGTTTTGCTGCTGTTTCAGCTAATCTGCTCTTTAAATTGCTTTGTGACATTGTTGATTCATTTCATATTAGCATTGTTGATTCATTTCTCCTAGACTCTAGCACCCCCACACCCCAAAAGATGTGCAGGGTGCATTATTGATTCATTTCTGTTCTATACATCTCTTTGTTTTTTCCGATGCTTTTTTGTTGCTGTTTGGAACTGCTCCTCAGTGGCTGTGATGATCAAATGCCCCAGCCTTTGTAACATCCCGCTGTTAGCATTGTTATTTTGCTCGATTGCTGCTAAACTATGATGGCTTTTACCATAACATGTGACATTGTTGTTGTGGTGTACTATATTTGAATGAATGATCCTCCTTAAGGGCTTGTTTGGGAGTAAGAATACCAGATATGATTGGAGAGACCATCCTCTTGTTATTCAATTTTGAATAGGAGATTTTAGCCTCTTAAATCTCAAATCTCTCTTGTTTGGGAGCAAGGATACCAGAGGGGGTTTGATGGGCTAAAATTCCTTTGCTATTCAAAGCAAGATGATTTTAGCCTCTCCAATCCACACCGGTATTCTTGCTCAAATATTTAAGAGGCATGGCGCTTGGGCAAGTATTGTGTTCTGTCTTACTTTTGTTAGGATTCTCTTTCCTTCATGCTATCCTGCCTTTTCCAATGATTTCAAGTTTTCAACATGACAACATGGGACCAGGATTAATAGGAGCAACCTGTCAACACGGATTTGCTGTCAGCAAAGATTCCTGACCCAGGTAGATTTGATGCGAAGATTCCTTGTTTTTTTGGTCGGGACGCCCAAGCTTATTTGGATAAATTGCTCATTTAGTCATTCGGTTCTAAAGAATCTTTTCTTTTCACATAAACTCATATTTAATATTTTGCATGCTTCCGACAATACTTTGGGCAGGCATTGTTTTGTATAAAAAACTTGGCCGGGAAGGGATATACCGTCCTTCCGGTTTTAGCGTAGTGCCCGTAGTGCCGGCACTCAAGGCGCACACAACACCTTCAAGGGCTGAAGAAGAGAAGGTCCTGGCCGAGAAAATCCTGACCCCCATCACTCACGGGTCTACCGGCCCAAGGTAGCAGGGACATGCCAGTGTCTGCTAGTTCTGAAACTAGTTTTTATTGTGCCAGATATCAGTTGCGAGTTTAGTCTATATAGATCCTCAAATGAAGTAATTACACATCGGGTATTAGGTTGTAGGAACCCATTGCCATCTCTATTCCAAGCATGCTCTCGTTGTGATCGATGATGCAGCTTCAGGTGGAGCACCAGACATGTTGATGTGTGTAAATGTACATCTACATAGTTTGCAACCACTTTAAGGGTCCTACCCAGTGTCGTGTACCTAGTGCATACAGGACACCTTGATATATTTTAGATTGAGCATAGGGTACACTATGCGTCTGATTGGTTACCCGCACCATCTTATCTTGGATCACCACATGGGTTAAGTTTATTTGAGATTATGTCGGCCTGCATGGTGGATACAAAATAAGCCATTTTGATGCTATTAACTTGCATTCATCTATATGCTCAAAATTATAGCCAGGGCGGCGTCAGCCTGCCCATGGACGCCCAACCATCTAATCAGGCTGTATATGTTCAGTGCGGTATCCGGTTGCAGATCGTAAGAATTATATTTTCTATTTATCTTTTGATTTGGTTTCCCTCTGAACTTGTGGGCCCTATTGGGTTTAGGGATGGCAATGGGTGAGTTTGGTGTAAGGATAGTAGCATGTCGAGTTTGGGTCGGGTGGAGTAAAAACCTATATGCGGTCTTACCTACCTAAACTCGCATGTGATCACACCTGCGGGTGTAATTTCAAACTTGCACTAGACCTTGTTACCCGTAGGTTTTACTTAATGCATTCTTTTAAATAATAATTCAACATAAGCAATTAAATACTAACAATAATTGAGTTTATGCTATAGATTTTAATCCTTATCATGTTGAGTAGCAACAAAACGTTTCATAAATCATTAGCTAAGGTACTTATTCAAAATAATTACTATTATATCTTAATCATTTTTACGTAAAATAAAGAATGAACCAAATTTTAAGTCGGATGTGGTCACCTATGGGTTGAAATAGAAATTCACACGCACACCTACAAAACTTCATATCGGGTGTGGGTTACACTCTGTCAACCCATAGCCACACTTGTCGGGTTTCGGATTTGTAGGTTAAATTACCATTCATAGTGTCTGATGCGGGTGTAGCAAACATCGAGCCAAGTTGATAGACACATTAAGCCATACCCACACCATTAAAATATCTAATGGGTGGATTTCATCGAGCCAAGTTGATAGACACATTAAGCCATGCCCACACCATTAAAATATCTAATGGGTGGATTTTTACGCTCCCACCTACACCTGATTTTTAATCGACAAATGTAAATAATTAAATAAAAGCTCCACACATAGTAAGAAAAACACATAAATATTTAGAAACACACCTCATAATTATTTATTAGAAGCACATAGTACATAACGTAATACCAATTCATATTCTAAAGAAGTGAATACGAGTAGATAACCTAGGGTTTTATTGGAATGGACCAAAATTTGTGTGAACAATGACTTAAAATTAGTATTTTAGAGCCCATTTGACACTCATGGGTGAAAAGTCACGTCCAATCTTGACCCATTATATGTCAGGTTGATTTTAGACTAGGATGAAATCTGAAACCCGGACCCATATCTAATGGTGTAAAACCCATGGACAGCCACGCTCATGTGTGTACGACTTCCATCCTTAATTGGGGCCTATCACTTGTTCTTCACAAGTTTGTATCACCACACTTAGCTAGAGATATATATTTAATTTGAAATAAATATAATTTTGACTCAATAAAGTTTTAAAATAAAGTCTTGGTAATAAAAAATCCTGAGTTTCTTATGGACACATTAGAGCTGGTTTGGTGGGAAGAGAAATGAGAAGGATCCTCTTGCTAAAATTGAATAGCAAGGGATCCTCTTTATGTCCTGTTCATCAAATCAACCCTTAAAAACATGAAAACATGAAGCTGGTAACATTGGAGCGGAGATAAGATCCACACGTGCTGGGCCGTGAGCCCATGAGCCATGCTGGGCCTCATCGCGGAGCACGCCTCACCGCCCTAACGTCACGGGCGCTGGCAGCGGACGCTGCAGTTCGTCACCTCGTCCCCCCTCCTCCCCGTACCTACCCGCATAAAACCTCGCCGTCTCGGACCAAATCACCACTCACTCGTTAGTTTAAGTGTGAGGCCGCCGCGTGTGGCCGTGTCCCGTGTGGGCTTCGGCGGCGGCGCATGCGTGGCGAGCGCTCTAAACCTGGTGCTTGTTCCCACTCGCGGCGGCCGGTGACCACACCATTGAAACCAACAGCCCTTGGAACAAAAGCGGCGATGAGGAAGGGCGCCGCGCTTGGCGCCGGGCCGGTTCCCGACTGGCGCCCGTCGCCGGATCCGCGCCTCCCCGGGGCCACTCTGGTCCCCGCCCCGCTGCGCCGCGCCGGATTACGGACCTGTGGCGGGCGGCGTTGCTTCGGCGCTAGGGGCTGGGGTTGGGGACCGTGGCGGCGCGGTCCGCGGCGGCTTTTGGTCGGGGCCGTGGTCGGGCAACGCGGGATCTGAGCCGCCTTTTGATGGACCCTATTCGAGCGATTGTCTGGATTTGGTATGCTCTCTGACTCTTCCTTGCCTTATCCTCGCCGTCGTCACTAGTAGCGCGCCGCCGTCACCTGCACAGTGTTCCGCTAGGGTCCCTCCCTCGGCAGCTGGTTGCCTGGTTCGTGTCGTGTGTGCGTGGGCGTTGCTCTGTTGGCTCTTAGAGCAACTCCAATAGTTATGTAAATTTTAGTTCTCTAAATCACAGATTTAAGAAGTTGCTAAATAACTTTGGGAGTAAAAAAATGTGAGTTCTTCAATAGTTCTATAAATATAGGATGTAGTTTTGTTTTGTATCTGTCCACATAAAAAAATAAAGTCACAAATGTCATCAATTACCTTCATTATCTACATAATGCAGTAAACATTTTTGTTTAGGGAATTGCTAAATGGTTGCCAAATGTAGAGAGGAAATAAGGTTAGATGAGAAGTTGTTAAATTTAGAAAGTTCATTTAGAGAACTGTTGGAGATGAGTAATTTAGAAAGTTCATTTAGAGAACTGTTGGAGATGAGTTTTTGTGTTAACTACTTAAATTGTTGATTTAGGAAGTCTATTAGAGAACTATTGGAGTTGCTCTTAGTTGTGCAGCTTCTGCTCACGTGGTGGGAATTGGGAAAAAAGAAGCTAAGCTGGGCTGGGCCGCTGGGCAAGTGAAGTGGGCCACTGGGCCGAAATGTCAATCCAGCCAGCCAGGCTGATCGTTCCTAAACTAATTGGACGATTAGTCACGATTAATCGCCGACTAATCGGATGATCTGATCGCGTCGTTACCCTTGATCGGGAGTTACTATCAGCCTATTAATCGTGACTAATCGGACGTTCTGAAAACATTTTACCAAGTGCAGAAAGATTGGGAGTTGAGATAGGCAGTGGGTTATCTTCTCCCGTTCGCTAGTTCTCTCGCTCTCCTTGCGAGACTTGACCACCCAGGTCTTTGTGAGCAAGGCTAATGATTTGTCCTATTGATGCTCTACCATGATCTAAGAATGCTCTTCTTCACTTGCCTTCCTGCTGAATTTGATCCTGGGACCTGGGTCAATGTTTGTGGGACTAATATGCCTGGTCAGTTGCATCCCATAAGCTCCTGCCTAAGTGCCGTCGAGATCAAAGCCATAAAAATTTCCTTATGGGGGCAATGATCAATAACCATGGCTGACATATGCGCCTTTGAGCAATCAAGGCTGCTATGGGTATCAAACTGGAGCCCTTCCTCTTCTCTCCTGGGAACCTTTTCAGTTATGTTCTAATGATAGTGGTTCTGTCCTTGGATGGTCATGCCATTCCGTGTGTGATAACCAGGGCAGCTCCACTTATAACATCAGGACAAGTTGATATGGTGCTAGGAGATGGTGGGGTTACCAGTTAAATGATTGAGCAAAGGCGAAGCTGAGCCCCCCTCAACACACACACACACACACACACACACACACACACACACACACACAACGAAAAGGGAAGAAGAAAGCACATTATGTTGTATCTTCACTTCTGTTGAGTATGTTGTTGCTCCGTGTTTTCTTTCCTAACCTACATATTTTATGACTCCATTACTTTTGTTGCATTCGTGGAACACCAATCATTTACATTTGGATTCTGTTCATTAGTAGGTTGAGATGTTCCCTAGTTTCTGATGTTGATTCTGCTATAATTGTTTGCGATAGTATTGTTTTGCTTGATGGATACATTTTGATAATTTTGTTCATCCAGAATTTATTTCAGTAATTTCATGAGTTATGTCTCAGTACTCCTGCTGTAGCTGGGTGACTTTGGACTTAGGAGAGCATTGTATTTTAGCAATTACTTCCTGTAGGCCATCACAACTATTATAGGCTTGCAAGGTGCATCATTGATCCATTTTGGTAGTTCCTATGCATTCCTTTGTTTTCCAGATATTTTTTTTGTTGCTTACCTGTTGATCTTCCTTTCTTGTTTGGAACTATTCATCAGCGGCTGTGATGTGATGTCAAATATTAAGATGAATGAGCAAAGGCGAAACTGATCCCTCCCCCCCCCCCCCCCCCCCCCCTACCCACCCATACAAACACCCCAAAAGAAGCTGTGCAGGGTGCAGCATTGATTCATTGTAGTAGTTTCTATACATCTCTTTGTTTTTTCTGATGTTATTTTGTTGCTTATCTGTTGATCTTGCTTTCTTGTTTGGAACTCTTCTTCTGTGGCTGTGATGACTGATGACCAAACGCTCTATCATTCCTTTATTTTCTAGATATTTATCTGTCGCTTATCTGTTGATCTTCCTTTCTTGTTTGGAACTACTCTTCGGCGGCTGTGATGTCAAATGCCCCATCCCCATTGAGCTATTACTTTTAGCTTCTTGAATTGTTTTGGGTTTAGTATTTAGGGTTTGGTATTGTGCTCAATACACTGTTAAACTTGGATGCCTTGTACCATATACAAGCAACCAGTTTGCAACTGATTGTCTCATTGCCGAGGCGGTGGTGTACCATATACAAGCAACCAGTTTATTTCCAAATGAACAATCCTATTCAAAAGTTCATTTAGAGTAGGATGTGTCGTGTTGATATTGGGGCAAATCTGAGCCGTTCAACGTAATGTTTCTCTTTTTATTATGTCATATGCTTTCGTTTGTGATTCTATTTCCTTCATGCATCCTACTTTTTCCTGTGATTTCAACTTGGGACATGGATTTCAACTAATGGATGAATATGTGTCGAATTGTTTAGGGTTTAGGATTTAGGGTTTGGTATTTTGCTCTATATATTGTTAAACTTGGATGGCTTGTACCATATACAAGCAACCAGTTTGCAACTGAATGTTGCCATTGCTGTGGCGGTGGTGTCGTTTATATTTCCAAGTGAACAATCCTACTCAAAAGTTCGTTTAGCTTGTGATGGAGGGAGGAGTTCATGTTTCTTCTGCGAGTGTTGTGTTGATGTTGGGACAAATCTGAGCCATTCAATGTGACATTACTCTTTCTATTCTGTCATATACTTTCGTCTATGATTCTATTTCCTTCATGTATCCTACTTTTGCTGTGATTTCAACTTGGGACCTGGATCATGATACTGATGGGACAAATCTGAGTTTGATTTGATGTCATATAAGATTCTTGACTCGGGTAGATTTGATGCATATATTCTTCATGTTTTTGGTTGGGATGCCCAAGCTTAACTGGATGAGTTGCTCATTTTGTTCTAAAGAATGATTTTATTTCTTCTCCACACTCTTATTTACTACTTTCATTCTTCCACCAATACTTATAACTGGTTCCCTAATGCGTCTTTACTTTTGTGTCCTGAGGCACTAGCTTGGAAATCTTTTTAGGTAACCGGCATTGGCGTTAGTGGTCCTAATTGTGTGCCATGGCCTTGATCAATCTGGATTGATCAATCAAAATGATAGACATGCTAAATTATTGTCATGAGCTTGGTTGTGCTTTTTTTTGGTCATGTTTGTGAAAAGCTTCTCTACGTTTGTGCTGTTTCTATGCTGTTCACGCAGGTATCGATCTATTTTCCCAAGTGCAGAGACATTGGGAGTTATGATGCAGAGTTGTTGGAGAGCTTTCTTTCCATCCTGCCATAAAACCAAGATTGGGAGTGTGTTTCTGGGAACTACTGGAGATGCTATAGCGTTCACAAGCATGTTTTCACTACTACTACTTGATGGATGGAACATGTATACTTTCCTCCTAATGTGTTGCAGCGGTGATCTTCTTCCCTTTTAGTTTCCTGTGGGACATTTAAATTTTTGCCATCTTCTCTCCTTCACCCCACTTCTTTCCTTCTCCCTTCCTCTTCTCTCTCTCTCCCTCCCTCCCTCTCCCTCTCCCTCTCGTGGCGATGACTGGGTGGCCGCCACCACCCTATGCCAGGTGCCCAGGTCTCGTTGGGCCCTTCGCCAGGTCTTAATCATGCACTTCCTGGCGACGAGCACCCAACCAGGTTTGCCAACCCCTTCTCTTCCCTTTCTGTTGTGGAACTGAGTACCCAAACTCTAACTTAAGCTATCTGGTGTATTTGGATCTGATCTAATTACAAGTGTATTCATGTATTATGCTTACTAACTTTGATCCCTTTTAAAGATTATCACTTATCAGGCATACATGTGGACACCCATGTTCTTTACTTGATCCACGCCTGCAGTCCTGTGTGCTTTGATCTGCTTTGCTCTGAACGTTCCTAGCCCTTCTGCTCCTCACCCCCACACCTCGGTGGCATATGGATAGGCAGGGCATATGGGATCAGAATATGTGATTATGAGATATAAAGAGGCGGTTTTCTGGCTTGGGAGAAAGTACCAGTGGCCATTGCAAGTGAAATTTGCTTAGGGTGACCGTGCTAGGCATGGAAATGAGCCTGAACCTATGAATGGATTGCTGATGGAGGGCAATGATGTTCTCCCTTTTCCTGAATTGCATGCCATTGAGCTGACCCTCTACCCTCCTGAAGCATATTTAATCAGCGCTTTTTGTTTGTGGTTCTGCCTAGGAAGATCATTTGGATGTGACAACCAGCACAGTTACACTTTGAGCATCTCGAACAGTACCTTAAAAGAAATACTACGCCAGCCCCAAAAGAAAAGCACTTCTAGAATTGCCTGTTTATTCCAATGCTGAGTAACAATTGCACTTAGGAAATAGAGAATGTAAAAAAAAAAAAATACTAAAGCTAGGTGGTCCCATATGTGCACTTGGTGTGGGACGAAATTTGAATGCTAGAAGTGCACTTATTTTTGGGACAAAGGGAGTAATCCTGAAAAATCTGTTTTTGCAACCTTTCCAATAGATATTAACTAGTAGTGGTCATCCACATATATTTGCCCCCCATGATAAGTAGCGGTCGTCTGCATATCTTTGCGCGGGTGTACCTTCATTTTTTAATGCACGGATAAATTGGGAGTGGTTTTACCAAACTGTTGGAGATGCTCTTGCATCAAGATGGGTAATATGTGCGGCAAGATAGGGTAGGGGTTGGTTTCTATGGGTTAATGTTAGGACTAATATGCAAAGTCAGTTATATATCATACGTTTCTACCTGAGTGCCCCTCAATTATGAATAAGTAAAATTCCAATGTGGGGCAATGATCAATAACCAAGGCTGACATGCGCCTTTGAGCAATCAAGGCTGCTATGGGTACCAAACTGGAGTCCTCGCTTTGCTCTCTTGGAAACCTTTTCAATTATGTCCTAATGATAATGGCCTTGTCCTCGGATGGTCATGCCATTCTTCATGGGTGATAACCAGGGCAGCTCCACTTGTCAGGATAAGTCGATTCTTCATGGGTGATAACCAGGGCAGCTCCACTTGTCAGGATAAGTCGATCTGGTGATAAGAGATGATGAGGATACAGTGAGATGAATGAGCAAAGGCGAAGCTGAGCCCTCTCCCCCTCACCCACCCACCCATACAAACACCCCAAAAGAAGCTGTGCTGGGTGCAGCATTGATTCATTTTGGTAGTTTCTGTACATCTCTTTGTTTTTTCTGATGATTGTCTGTTGATCTTGCTTTCTTGTTTGGAACTGTTCTTCAGTGGCTGTGATGATCAAATGCCCCAGCCTTTGTAACATCCTAAACTGTTAGCATTGTTATTTTGCTCAATTTGTTGCTAAACTAGGATGACTTTTAGCATAACATGTGCCCAGTTTTTGACTAATTGTTGTTATTGTTGCTATGGTGGTGTGCTGTATTTGAATGAATGATCCTCAAAGGTTAATTTAGGGCTTGTTTGGAAGTAAGGGTAATGGAGGGGATTGAGAGGGGTAAAATCTCTTACTATTTAATTTTGAATAGTAAGGGCTTTGTTCGGTTTGAGGGGGATTGGAGGAGATTTAATCCTTTCTAATCCCTCTCAATCCACCCATAATCGAACAAGCTCTAAGGTATTTTGGCCCCCTCAACCCCCTCCATCACCCTTGCTCCCAAACATGCCTTTAGAGAGGCAGGGAAATCTGAGTCATTCAAGTATTTAAGAGACATGGTGCTTCGGTATTCTGTTAGGAAAATAAAAATCCCTGGGAAAAATGGAGTTGTCAACTTAGCCCTCAGTCATTCAGTTCTAAAGAATGTTTTCCCCCATAATTTAACTACATACAATACTTTGGACAGCCAGTGATGGTCTTAGTGGTCCTTATTGCCTGCCATGACCTTGATGAATCTTGATTGATCAAATAAAAAAACATGCGCTAAATTTCTATCGTGCGTGTGGCTGTACTTATCTGATCATGTGTTAAATCTTCTGTCCAGCTTCTAGCACAGATATTTATAGAGGTGACGACAGCAATGTGCATGGTGAATTGATGAATACAGAGAAGATATCAACTAAAGCTTATTATCATCTCCCTATTCTATTTTTTAGTTTTAGTGAGACTGATCACTAGTTCACCTCTTTTTTTTTCTGTCTGAAATAGAGAGATCGGCCCCAAAGGCTAAAAATAAAATACTCACAAGTTCAAGCCAAAAGCTTGTTCTATATTGTTCTAACTCTTTTACAGCTCAAAGAAGGCATACATGCCTAGTGAACACTGTGCAACAGAGTGAACACTGTGCAACATCTAGTGCATGTCTTAGTCGTACCACAGTGTTGAGCTCATCATGTTACGAGGGTTAAGGGTTAATACGTGTAAGTAAAATAGACACTAGGGCCATTAAGGTTGGGTTTTGATGTTAGATAAACAACTTGATCATTTTGATTAATTTTGTTTGCTACTATATAAGTTATAGTTTAAATGGATATAAGATGAACTTAGGTAAAATGGTGTCCCAACGATTTACACAACAAGCGAGATATTAGTGTGTAGTGGCGAATGTGACAAAGTAAAACTGGTGGAAGTGAAATGAGAACCAGGAGGGTTTTCTTTATTGCATTCTCATATATATATATATATATATATATATATATATATATATATATATATATATATATATATATATATAAAAAAGTGAAAAGGCACATGCGAAGAAGTGCGAAAGTGGAGACGTGCGAAGGGACATTCCATGACCATGCGACTAGAGTAGTAATAACTGTTTACATCACGTAACACTCTTTCTTGAGTAGTTGTCCATCATGTATATTCTCCTTTTAAAAACCTGTAAGCAAAGAGCAGGTTTGCAATAGTATACTGTGTAAAACTCCAGAAAAACCCAGTGGAAAAAATTTGGAGAAAAATCAATAGTATATGATACGTCTTTGGTGTCTCTATCGAAAACCTTGATGGGAAAAATCAAGAGACTGACATATGCTTGTGTTGACATTGCCTCATTAAAAACCTAACATGAGAAAAATATGATAGTAAAACTCATATTGGAAAAGAGTACAATGTGATGTTAGTATTAGGTTGATCAAAGAGATACCCCCTGATGCAAGCAAATCTCTAATGTGATGTTAGTATTAGGTTGATCAAAGAGATACTCCCTGATGCAAGCAAATCTCTAAGTCGACGCATACCAATACCCTTAATACATATTCGAAATGTGGAATAAGGTAGTGACTTAGTGAATAAGTCTGTAAGATTGTCATAAGACTTAGTTTGCATGACCTTAATCTCACCACTCTGTTGAAGTTGATGAGGATAGAATAACTTGGGGGGAGATATGTTTGGTAACATTGCTCTTGATATAACCTTGTTGCATCTGAGCAACACAAACTGCGTTATCTTCATAGATAATGGTGGGTGATTCAATGGAATGAGTCCCACATGATGATTGAATGTGATTAATCATCCTTCGAAGCCACACACATTCACGTGAGGCTTCATATAAGGCAATAATATCTGAGTGATTAGTGGATGTTGTTACTAGAGTTTGCTTTGATGACTTCCAAGAAATAGCAGTTCCACCATTCAGAAATACAAACCCAGTTTGAGACCTTCCATTGTGAGGGTCTGAAAGATAACCAACATCTATATACCCTACGAGGTTAGGATCTTGATTTCTTCCGTAGAATAGACCGAGATCTGCCGTGCCATGGAGGCATTGAAGAACATTTTTTATTCCAGTCCAATGGCGTTTGGTAGGGGATGCACTATATCTAGCATGTAAATTTACCGCAAAAGTAATATCGGGTCTTGTATTGTTTGCTAGATATATAAGTGCTCCAATTGCACTAAGATATGGGTATTCAGGACCCAAAATCTCTTCTCCTTCGTCTCGTGGTCGAAAAGGATCCTTATCCCTTTCTAGGGTACGGACGATCATAGGAGTCTTAGACGGAATGCTTTATCCATATTGAATTTACTCAATACTTTCTGCGCATAAGATGACTGATGAATGAGAATGCCCGTGGGAAGGTGCTCAAGTTGCAAACCTAAGCAAAATTTGGTTTTACCCAAATCCTTCATCTCAAATTCTGTCTTTAAAAGATTGCGTGCCTCATCAATATCACGTTTATGACCGATGATGTTCAAGTCATCCACATATACTGATATGATGCAGAAACCTGTAGAAGATTTCTTTATAAAGGCACATGGGCAATCATCACTGTTAGAATAACCCTTATTCATAAGGAATTCCTTCAGTCGGTTGTACCACATTCTCCCTGACTATTTTAAGCCATATAGAGATTTGGTGAGTTTGACACAAAACATGTTACGATTTTTGCCATTATATGGTACAGGTATTCCATCAGGAACTTTCATGTATATGTCCGAATCTAGTGACCCATAAAGATATGCAGTCATGATGTCCACCAACTGCAGAAGTAGACGTTTGTACTGCCAATGAAATTAAATACCGGAAGGTTATTCCATTCATAACAGGAGAATGTTCGTTGTAGTCAATTCCTAGTCTTTGGGTAAACCCTTGAGCAACTAATCTCGCTTTATATCTCACAACCTCATTGTTCTTGTGGCGGAACCGCCCGAATTATTCCAGCTTAAGTGCCTAAGTCACGCCCATAAGGGCAGCAACACACTTAAACCGGAATAACCCGTCAATCCCTCGGATCTAGTCCGACGAGGCCACTGACAGGATCAAGTACCACAATCTCATTCGATGGTGAGTCACAGAGCAAATACAATAAAACATAAAACCATACATTAAGGAGTATTAAATTATTACATCATCATCGGAGTTTTTGCAAAAGTAGTCCTCATTGTTCGAAGTGCAGCGGAATAAAACTAACGATAGATAAATGGAGGGATGGGGAAGCCTGTCCCATCACTCCTCATGCTCCTCCTCAGCCGAGGCGGGGTCCCACTCGACAGTCCAACCCGGTGGCAAGATGAACGGCTAAGTCACTCCAGCAACCATGTCCTCCAAAGAACCTGTAAAATTGTGCCACAAGCAAGGCTGAGTATACTAATACTCAGCTAGACTTACCCGGTGTGAGGAGTCTACTCCTCTACCTCTAGACATGCAGCTGTTTGGCTGTGGGGTTTGGTTGCCAAAAGCACTAGCTGAGTTTCTAAATCAAGTTTTAACTTTTTCAAGTTTAAGTGTGACTCTCTTAAGATTAAATATGTACTATCTACTCATACATAGTAGCAAACATTTTTAGCAATCAACATCTTGTCTCAACTCATCATATTTCCACTTGTTACTCAATGCAGTACAATGGATCAAGCAGTCTCATTAGCTGCGAGAAGCAGACGATTCGAATCGAGTTTTTATCCTTGCAAGGTAAACCTAAACACACGACATGGCGAGGCACTCCGTCTCCACACACATCAACCGTCCCCATCGATTCCCTAGCAGCAGATCAGGGCTCACCGCCTTGACGTACAATGCCTCACTGACCCCGACTGCCGTCGTGCAGTGACCGCACTTGTACCCACCATAACCGGAATGGGAGACCACGTCTCAGGTCGCGTGAGGGGATATGTCCGCTGGCAGGTTCAATCAGGTACTAGGCTTACCGATTTACCATATTTCTCGGCATGTGCTTAGTACATTCAAACGCTTGACACAGGTATCCGCACGTTAATCCTTATTAGTTAACTATTTTTAGTATTTTTGAAATATCAAGGCGTATAAAACATACTACACTCGTATATATGCATAGCTTGAATAGTAAACTAGTCTATATTCTATGAGTAAATAGACTAAACCGATAACCATTCTTTCAATATAGGAGTTAAGTTCTGTTTTAATTTATTACTTGAAAGCTACACATTATTACAACGTAATTCAAGTAAGAATATGACAATACTAAACATTGTTGCAGATCAATGAATTAGAATACGTAGCACACTAAAGTGATGTTAATAAAACAATAACAAACTTATTTGGATTAGAATTTATTGTGAAATAATGCCGCAACGATTAACACGTATTTAACCTTAGTTTCCAGTGGGTAGCAAAACAGGGTCTTATTTAAATACTTTTGCTCTGCATGAAATATAGACGCAATTTTAACAAGAAACCAGAGGTCTAAACAAAAGTTTATTTTCTTCTACCTTCTCCTCTGTGTTCACAGCACGCAGCAGGAGGGCGATAGCGAGCTAGGGGATGGGCGGGCTCTCGACGGCGACCGGTGGCACACCAGAACACGGCACCGGCGGTGGGGTCGACGGGAGACGTGACCGAGTAGCTCGCCGGGGGCTGAAACGGTCCGACAGCTCCGGCGTCGATGGACAAGACGATGACGGCGGCCTTGCGTAGGCAGCAGACAGGGCACGGAGCGTATGCGGAGTAGCAGGGGAAGCAAGGAGCTCGGCGGGCAGTATTTATAGGTAGAAGGGAGGAATATAAAGACGAATTAATGCTCCTTGATGGTTAATTGATGCGCTGAATTGCATTTGTGAAGAATCAGGAACCGAAATCGCCATCAATGGCGAGCGTTATCTGCACGAAGAGAAATTGCCGCGCGGAATTGGGAGCAGGGAAAGACGCGACTGTTTCCGGATGCGAGAGGACGGGGAGGCGAGGAGGCCAGGCCAGACTCTACATGATAGACGAGGTCGTAGTACTGCGTGGAGACGAAACGGCGCGGCGACGAGCATCCAACAGATGAATACGGCGGCTGTGTTCATACGTCCGTGAGAAATAAGGAAGAGGAGGAAGGATAGGAATATTACATGTGGGGCCCAAGTGCCATAGAGACAAGATAGGGAGGGCCCATGTGTAAGCCAAAGGATAGGAAAGAGTGGGGGGCACTCGATGGGCCTGGATTCAGCCAGGAGACGAGCGAGCATACGTTAGTTTGTTTTTTTCTTTTTTTTCGAAATTTTTTTTATTATTCACTAAAAATTATAAATAAATATAAATTTAAATATCTCTAAAAATTCACCAAAACTATTTATAAATAAAATACTTGTTTTTAGACTAATAATTAATATATTATTTAATTATTATATTAATTACTAGGTTTTTCTTTAAAAAGAGTTGATAATAAACATCCGATAATCAATCAAGCACATACAAAGAAAATGATCAAAATGCAAATAAATAATTAAACACTTAAAAAATTTTATTACCCTAATTACCATAATAACTAAATTCATTATTTTTAGTTGATGGCTTTTGTGGTGTTACATCGGCCCCTTTGATTAAATCAGTGTAAAATGTTAAAAACGGTACAGGAGGTGAGGTTCGAACCCATGCCCTGATGGAAGAAGGGCATGAGACACTGGGTGAAGCTGTCTAACCAGTAGAACATCATGCTCAAATATTTTTAATATTAAATATAAATTGTATATACGTATATACATTTTTTTGTAAAATAAAAAATATATAATCGTGTCGGGCCGGACCAGCACTACGGGCCGAGACTACAGTCCAAGCACGGCACGACGTTCTTGGCTCTTGCAAGCATTAGATCGTTTCTGAGACCACATTGGCGCAATGGACTCAATGGTGTTTGAGGTTGCTGAATTGGATGGAGCAACAATGATTTGTCACACTAACAGTGAAATGAAAGATTATTTGTTGGTTTTAAACGTTACTAATTGCTACGAAGTAGCATAATTTATATGAAGCGCATCCAGTTTTTATTGATGATGACTTTAGCAACCACTCCATATTTTGATCTATCTTTTTTATAAGTTTGAGTTTATGTGACTTATTTTAGAAACTTGAGTTCACAAACTTTCTCTTATTTGATCTATGTATGGTGGATTTATGTCATTTTATAATATATGTTCGTTCAGTCAGTCGTTGTGAACTCTCTTCTAATCACTCATATCATTGACTGTATTGTACCAAGACATATTAGATGGAGTAAACAATAACATCAGTTAGTCAAATAAAAAAATCTTATACAGAGAGCGGAGACAATTAATAAAAAATCTTGAAATTTTTAGTGGATAATTTACACGGGTACTGTTGTAAGCCGTCGCAACGCACGGACAACCGACTAGTGTAATTTAATAAAATGAAAAATAGATTGATTCGTTGTGATTTCTTTGAACGCTCACCTAATGTCGTAGCTAAGCTCTTATGTAGTAGCCCAGCTTGTGATGTGTGGGGTCGAGCAGAGAATGTGTGGGGTCGCCGGGGACTCATCTCCATGGTTGTGGTCGAAGCAGCAACCACCACACAACGTGTGGCGTCTCCTGATGGTGCAGCTGCTCACGAGTCACGACGTCGTGCGCCGGTGCTATAGGAGAAGGCCACTACCAGGTGCGGAGTCGAGCGCGCAGGATGTGGACTAGTAGCTGGGTGGGGGAGAAGTCGGTGATGGCGAGCTCGCTGTCGAGACCGGAGCGGGTGCGGCACACGCAGTTTACCATGGGGTGGTCCCCGAGGACAGCCGCCGCGCGTGGCCTCATGGGCGTCACCACACCGAAGTAGGAGATGCGGCTGCTGTTGCTGTGTCGAAGCCCATACCGGCCTGAATGACCTGGTCTCCGACGATGACGAACAAGGAGCTATTTGCCATGGATGGGGAAGAGAACGAGAGAGGAGCAGAGCTGTGCGAGCTTGATGCTGAGTTAGATGAAGTGCTGACAACCAAAAATTATATTATACTAGTAGGTTGCTCGTGCGTTGCGACGGCTTACAACAATACCCATATAAACTATCCACTAAAAAGTTCAAAATTTTCCACTGATTGTCTCCGCTCTCCGTATAATATTTTTTTAATTTGGCTAACTGATGTTATTATTTACTCCATGCAATATGTCTTGCTACAACACGGCTAATAAAGTGAGCGATTAAAAGAGAGTTCACAACAACTAACTGAATGAACATAGCTTATAAAATAACATAATTCTATCATACAGAGACCAAATAAGAGAAAGTTTATGAACTCAAGTTTCTAAAATAAGTCACATGAACTCGAACTTATAAAAAAGATAGATCAAAATATGTAGTGATTGCTAAAGTCAGGCATCAATAAAACTGGACGCGCTCCATATAAATTATGCTACTTCGTAGCAATTATTAACGTTTAAAACCAACAAATAACCTTTCATTTTACTGTTAATGTGACAAATCATTGTTGCTCCATCCAATTCAGCAACCTCAAACACCATGAAGTCAATTGCGTCAATATGGTCTCAGAAACGACCTAATGCTTGTAAAAGCCAAAAACGTCGTGCCGTGCTTGGGCTGTAGCCTCGGTCTGTAGTGCTGGCCCGACCCAACACGATTATATATTTTTTATTTTACAAAAAACGTATATACATATATATACAATTTATATTCAATATTAAAAATATTTAAGCATGATGTTATATTGGTTAGACAGTTTCATCCAGTGTCTCCCACCATTCTTCCATCAGAGCATGAGTTTGAACCCCACCTCTTGCATCGTTTTTAACATTTTACGCTGATTTAATCAAATGGGCTGATGGGCTGACTCGGCACAGTCAGCAGGCCGACATAATGTGCCTGAGCTAGAGTTATGGCCCGCGGGCGTCTGTCGTAACGGGTTGTCGTTTGGCCATCTATAGGCGTGCAACAGATTAATTTAAAATAGCCGTGAGAGCTTATTTATAAAAAGATGACACGAGACGACCTTGAAACTGGTGTTGTAAGTATAGTATAGATTTTTTTATTAAACTACGAAATGACAATATAGCCTATAGACCGAGTTTTATAATAACATTCATGCGAATCCTCAATTAATGTCAAAGCGACGAAACTCGCTTCTCACAGTGCCATAATTCCAAATTTCTCCGCCGATGCCGTCCTCCCAAATCTCAACCTCGCATAAAACCTCGCCGTCTCCAACCAAACCACCGCTCAATCGTTAGTTTAAGTGTGAGGCCACCGCGTGTGGCCGGGTGGGCAGCGGCGGTGGCACATGCGAGGCGCTCTAAACCTGCTGCCTGATCCCACTCGCGGCGGCCGGTGACCACACCATTGAAACCAACAGCCCTTGGAACAAAAGCGGCGATGAAGAAGGGCACCGCGCTTGGCGCCGGGCTGGTTCCCGACCGGCGCTCGTTGCCGGATCCGCGCCTCCCCGGGGCCACTCTGGTCCCCGCCCCGCTGCGCCGCGCCGGATTGCGGACCCTGTGGCGGGCGACGGTTCTGCGGCGGTAGGGGCTGGGGTTGGGGACCGTGGCGGCGGGGTCCGTGCCGGCTTCTGGTCGGGGCCGTGGTCGGGCAGCGCGGGATCTGAGCCGCCTTTGATGGACCTTTTTCGAGCCTTTTGTTGCGAATGAGTGGTTTTGGTATGCTCTCTGACTCTTCCTTGCCTTAACTTGCCGTCGCCGTCGCCGTTCTTTTGGATGCTAGATTGCAATCTCTCCAGGACGGTGGACGGATGCAGTAGCATGCTGGATGTAGCAGTATGTATGTATGCATGTGTGTTCGCACATTCCCTGAACCCAAACCCTAGATCCAATCGAGGGCACTGCGCGGTCCATTCTCCGGAGCAGCCGTCGCGTCAGGTGTCCATCCATACGGTGCCGCCTCACAGCCGTTACATTGCTTGGCCTCGACCATGCGGAGCCGCCTAGGCGGCTTCCGAGTCAGGTTTGGCCTGCCGCGCCGCCCTCATTCGCTACTCCTGATGGATTTTTTGTCGACATGAGGCTCTGGCCAACAGATCGTGACTGTTTGTAGACTGCACTAAGGCTGCTGGAGATAGCCTGAGGATGACCTTATTTCCATTTATCAAACGGAAATTTGTTCTCATTCGCGGTCGCGGAGCACTGAAACCCACAGCCCTTGGGAACAAAAGCGGCGGTGATGAGGAAGGGTGCCGCTGTTGGCGCCGGGCCTGCTCCTGAGTGGAAACTGTCCTCAGATCCGTGCCTCCATGGGGCTACCCTTGTCCCCGCTCCGCCGCTCCTCATCAGACTGTGTACCCTTGGGCGGGTGACTATGCTACGGTGGCTGGGGCTAGGGTTGGGGACCGTGGGGGTGTGGTCCTTGGCGCGGTTCCAGTCAGGGCTGTGATCTGGTGACACGGGATCTGAGCCGTCCTTGGACTCTTCTTGAGTCTTGGTTGCGGATGTTTCGTTTTGGTGCACTCTCTATCTCTTTGTTGCTAATTATTCTTCACCATGTCCTTCCATTTCGAGACTGGCAGATCGATACGCCTGTATATTTCCGTGCGATTGGATTGATTTTTACCAATTGCGGAAAGATTGGGAGTTAAGATATAGGGAGTGGGTTTTCTTCTCCCGTTCGCTCTGCCTGCTCTCTCGCTCACCTGGTGAGACTAGGAGACCACTGCCACCATATGTCAGGTGCCAGGCCTTTGTGAGCAAGTTTAATAATATGTCCTGTTGATGCTCTACCACGATCTAAGGATGCTCTTCTTCACTTGCCTTCCTATTGGATCTGATCCTGGGACCTGGGTCAATGTTTGTGGGACTAATATGCCAGGTCAGTTGCATCCCATAAGCTCCTGCCTAAGTGCCATCAAGAACAAAGCCATAAAAAATTCCTTATGGGGGCAATGATCAACAACCATGGCTGACATAAGCGCCTATGAGCAATCAAGGCTGCTATGGGTATCAAACTGGAGCCCTCCCTCTTCTCTCCTGGGAACCTTTTCAGTTATGTTCTAATGATAGTGGTTCTGTCCTTGGATGGTCATGCCATTCCGTGTGTGATAACCAGGGCAGCTCCACTTACAATATCAGGACAAGTTGATCTGGTGTTAGGAGATGGTGGGGTTACCAGTTAAATGATTGAGCAAAGGCGAAGCTGAGCCCCCCTCAACACACACACACTTCTGTTGAGTATGTTGTTGCTCTGTGTTTTCTTTCTAAACCTACATATTTTATGACTCCATTACTTTTGTTGCATTTGTGTAACACACCAATCATTTACATTTGGATTCTGTTCATTAGTAGGTTGAGATGTTCTAGTTTCTGATGTTGATTCTGCTATAATTGTTTGCGATAGTATTATTTTGCTTGATGGATACTTTTTGATAATTTTGTTCATCCAGAATTTATTTCAGTAATTTCATGAGTTATGTCTCAGTACTACTGTTGGTGCTGAGTGCCTTTGGACTTAGGAGAGATTTGTGTTTTAGCAGTTACTTCCTTTGGGCCATCACAACTATTATAGCCTTGCAAGGTGCAGCATTGATCCATTTTGGTAGTTCCTATGCATTCCTTTGTTTTCCAAATATTTTGTTGTTGCTTATCTGTTGATCTTCCTTTTTTTTGTAACTATTCTTCAGCGGCTGTGATGTAAAATGCCCCAGTCCCATAGATGGCATTAGTGGTACTAATCGTGTGCCATGGCCTTGATGAATCTTGATTAATCAATCAAAATGATATACATGCTAAGTTATTGTCATGAGTTTGGTTGCGCTTTTTTGGTCATGTTCGTGAAAAGCTTCTCTATTTTTGTGCTGTTCATATGTGAGCAGGCCATTCTTTCTATGGTCTGTTCACGAATGTATCGGCCTATTTTCTCAATTGCAGAGACATTGGGAGTTGGGAAGAGTTGTTGGAGAGTTCTCTTTCCATCCTGCCGAAAAAAACCAAATTTGGGAGTGAGTTTTGGGAACTATTGGAGTTGCTCTGTGCATATTTTCACTACTGCTGACTGATGGATGGAACATGCATACTTTTCTCCTGATGCGATGCAGTGGTGATTCAGATTCTTCTTGGGCATTTAATTTTTTTGCCATATTCTCTCCTTCACTCCCCGCCTTTCGTTCTCCCCTTCCTCTTCTCCCTGCGTGCTCTCTGCTCTCGTGGTGATGACTGGGTAGCCACCACCACCCTAAGTCAGGTGCCCAGCTCTCGTTGGGCCCTTCGCCAGGTCTTAACCGGGCAATTTTCTGGCGCCGAGCACCCACCAGGTGTACCAACGCCTTCTCTTCCCTTCCTGTTGTGTGGAACTGAGCACCCAAACTCTAACTTAAGCTATTTGGCTATTTCCATTCGTATCCCTTTTAAAGATTATCACTTATCAGGGCATACATGGGGACACCCATGTCCTTTACTTGACCCGCGCCTTCAGTTCTGTGTGCTTTGATCTGCTTTGCTCTGAATGTAGGTGTTAGGCAGTGCAAATGGGATCAGGATATGTGATGATGATATATAAAGTGGCGGTTTAAAAGCTTTGATGAAATTACCTAGTGGCCATTGCAAGTGAAATTTGCTTAGGGTGACCGTGCTGGGCATGGAAATGAGCCTGAACCTATGAATGGATTGCTGATGGAAGGCAAGGATGTTCTACCTTTTCCTGAATTGCATGCCATTGAGCAAGCGAGGCAGCTGCGAGTACCTAACTAAGCTGACCCTCTATCCTCCTGAAGCATATTTAATCAGCGCTTTTTGTTTGTGGTTCTGCCTAGGAAGATCATTTGGACGTGACAATCAGCACAGTTACACTTAGAGCATCTCCAACAGTACCTTAAAAGAAATACTACGCCAGCCCCAAAAGAAAATCACTTCTAGAATTGCTTGTTTATTCCAATGTTGAGTAACAATTGCACTTAGGAAATAGAGAATGTAAAAAAACTACTAAAGCTAGGTGGTCCCATACCTATATGTGCACTTGGTGTGGGACGAAATTTGAATGCTAGAAGTGCACTTATTTTCGGACAGTGGGAGTAATCGTGAAAATTCTGTTTTTGCAACCTTTCCAATAGATTTTTTTCTTCAACGCTCAAGAGATATGCACATCATTTCATTAAGAAGAGCAGAAAAAAGATCCATAAATGATCAATACAGGGAGACAGAAAAGACCCCATTACGGTGGCCAAAAACAAAGAAACAAAAAGACACCCATGGTAGGAACCAGGAACTACCCTGACCTAAAGACCTGGGATTGGATGCTCTAAGTGTAACTGTGCTGGTTGTCACATCCAAATGATCTTTGTTTTTCTGATGTTTTTTTGTTACTTGTCTGTTGATCTTGCTTTCTTGTTTGGAACTCTTCTTCTGTGGCTGTGATGACTGATGACCAAACACCCTATGCATTCCTTTATTTTCTAGATATTTATTTGTCGCTTATCTGTTGATCTTCCTTTCTTGTTTGGAACTACTCTTCGGCGGCTGTGATGTCAAATGCCCCATCCACTTGAATTGTTTAGGGTTTAGGATTTAGGGTTTGGTACTGTGCTCAATACAGTGTTAAACTTGGATGGCTTGTACCATATACAAGCAACCAGTTTGCAACTGATTGTCTCATTGCCGTGGCGGTGGTGTACCATATACAAGCAACCAGTTTATTTCCAAATGAACAATCCTACTCAAAAGTTCATTTAGAGTAGGATGTGTCGTGTTGATATTGGGGCAAATCTGAGCTGTTCAACATAATATTTCTCTTTCTATTCTGTCTCTTTCTATTCTGTCGTATACTTTCGTTTATGATTCTATTTCCTTCATGCATCCTACTTTTTCCTGTGATTTCAACTTGGGACCTGGATTTCAACTAATGGGATGAATATGTCAAAGTTTGATTTGATGTCATATAAGATTCTTGACCTGGGTAGATTTGATGCGTAGATTCTTCGTGTTTTCTAAAGAATGATTTCATTTCTTCTGCACACTCTTATTTAACTACTTCCATTCTTTCACCAATACCTATAAGGGCTTGTTCGTTTTGCTCTCAATCCATGTGGATTCGATGGGATTGAGTGGATTTCAATCCCAAATAAGTCAAAATCTTTGATATTTTTTTCAATCCCATCCAATCCACATGTGATAGGAATAACCGAACAAGGCCTAAGTGATTCCCTAATGTGTCCTTCTGTGGCCCGAGGCATTGGCTTGGAAATCCCTTTGGGCAACCAGTGTTGGCGTTAATGGTCCTAATCTTGTGCCATGGCCTTGATGAATCTTGATTGATCAATCAAAAGGATAGACATGCTAAATTATTGTCATGAGCTTGGCTGTGCTTTTTTGGTCATGTTCGCGAAAAGCTCCTCTATGCTTTGTGTTGTTCATATGTGAGCAGGCCATTTGTTTTTATGTGTTGTTCACGCATGTATCGGTTGATTTTCCAAAGTACAGAGACATTGGGAGTGGGATGAATTGTTGGAGAGCTTTCTTTCCATCTTGCCAAAAAACCAGGACTGGGAGTGAGTTTTGATAACTATTCGAGATGCTCTGATAGAGAGAAGGGTTCACAGTATCTTCGCTACTCCTGACTGACGTCTACTTTTTCCTGATGTGTTGCAGTGGTGAATAGCGGTGAAAACGGTCTGGATATATCTCGTTCCGTTCCGCTCTGATTTCTACATTGACCCATTGGACGGAAAGGGTATGGATGTTTTTCCGGCCATTTTCGCTTTCCCCGTTTTTATCCACATACAATATCCTGTTTTAGATAATACGTTGAACAAATTATAGACGACTATGTCACATCGCAACAAACTAATTCATTTTTTAGATAATAGGAATTGAAAGTTCCCGGCCTTTGTCTCGAAGAGACTACAACCGAATTATTACAAACTTAGATAGGAACATAACTATCTGAAATCTTAGAGAAAGCAAAACATAGTGCGGCAAACGGAACTAAAAACAAAGTCTAAATGCAGATCCCCATCCATGATGTCTAAAAATCTGCATCACCAACTTTATCTTCCTAATTCCTAATTAATTATGTTCTTTGTTAGCCATATGTATATTATAATATATTGCTTCTATATGTCTAGATGTGATGTTTTAATTGATCACATAATTTATTTTTGTATTCTATGTGGCGATGTTTCTGCTTTTTTACGTTTGATACAAATCCGTTATTGATCTGTTCCGTTTGTTTTGGTCGTTTTCTTCATCCTGCTAGTCCCGTTTTATATCTTATTTCCGATTGTCCCGTTTTAGATCTTATTTCCGATTGTCCCGTTTTTTATCCCATTTCCGATGGTTCTGTTTCAAAAATAATGTATAAATAAAAATGGGAGACGGGTTATCCTGACCAACCCGTTCTTTTTCATCCCTACTGTCTTGTTTGGGAGCAAGAATACTGGAGGGGATTGGAGGCGCTAAAATCCTCTTGCTACTTTGAATAGCAAGGAGACTTTAGCCCCTCCAATCCCCTCCGGTATTCTTGCTCCCAAACAAGTCCTACAAGTGTGATCTCCTCCTCCCCTTTCAGTTTCGTTTGGGGCATTTAAAATTTTGCAATATCTACTTCACCCCCGCCTTTCCTTCTCCCTTTTCTCCCTGCTTGCTCTCACTTTCCTGCGTGCTGATACCTTAGGAATTGGTGATAATCTGGTGCTGATGGTGGTGATGACAACAGTTCTGTTGGCACTGGTTCATCCACCTAGCCAGCGGCCACCTAGAACCTCCACTTCTCTAGGGCCTCTCTTTGTTTGTTGTAACACGCTGGCATGGAGAGACTCTTATCATCTTCCAGTGTGGCAGTGGCAGCATCAAGGGGTGGGAACTGAGTTGGGGGTTCATCTGGGCTATGGTTGGTGGATTGGGCTCCCAACGCGGTCTGGAGAACGTATGGGGAAATCTTTGGTGTGAGTTTTGGGGTGTTTGTAGCCATTATTTCTGCTTTCTCTTACGAATATAATTGCATGCAGCCCTCTTGGGTGTTCGAGAAAAAAAAAATGGGGAAATCTGTTTCAAACATACTCTAAACTACATCCTCTTGTTTCCTCTCCCACCATTCTTTTTGGACACATGTAGTACATGGTTCACATTTTTTTTCCTGGTGTTTACATATACAAAAAAGACTCGTTTATATCAGATGCCTTATGACTTCCTTTTTTGTCTGTACTACTCTTGGGTGGCTATGATGATTGAACTTTCCATTAGAGAGCTTCTGCATTGTACTAGTATTTTTGGAGCTGATCCCTGGGATATTCTGTTCTGCTTGCTGTTTAACTAGGATGGCTTGTTCGTTTCTACCTCTGTCCCCCAAAAAAAATGCAATCCTGTCTCTGCACTTGGACAACAATTTTTTTGGGCAGTTGTAGCAACAAGTAACCAGTTATGTGGCCATGAAAGAGAGAGAGAGCAAGAGAGATTACTTTGCGCTTCCACTACAAACTGCAGTTGCAATCCTGATAATGTTCAAATATGAAATCTCTGAGCCACTGAAGTGACTTTTTTTCTCCTAGACTCTAGCACCCCCACCCCCCAAAAGAAACTACGGTGGTTTATGAAGGTTGGTTTTGCTGCTGTTTCAGCTAATCTGCTCTTTAAATTGCTTTGTGACATTGTTGATTCATTTCATATTAGCATTGTTGATTCATTTCTCCTAGACTCTAGCACCCCCACACCCCAAAAGATGTGCAGGGTGCATTATTGATTCATTTCTGTTCTATACATCTCTTTGTTTTTTCCGATGCTTTTTTGTTGCTGTTTGGAACTGCTCCTCAGTGGCTGTGATGATCAAATGCCCCAGCCTTTGTAACATCCCGCTGTTAGCATTGTTATTTTGCTCGATTGCTGCTAAACTATGATGGCTTTTACCATAACATGTGACATTGTTGTTGTGGTGTACTATATTTGAATGAATGATCCTCCTTAAGGGCTTGTTTGGGAGTAAGAATACCAGATATGATTGGAGAGACCATCCTCTTGTTATTCAATTTTGAATAGGAGATTTTAGCCTCTTAAATCTCAAATCTCTCTTGTTTGGGAGCAAGGATACCAGAGGGGGTTTGATGGGCTAAAATTCCTTTGCTATTCAAAGCAAGATGATTTTAGCCTCTCCAATCCACACCGGTATTCTTGCTCAAATATTTAAGAGGCATGGCGCTTGGGCAAGTATTGTGTTCTGTCTTACTTTTTGTTAGGATTCTCTTTCCTTCATGCTATCCTGCCTTTTCCAATGATTTCAAGTTTTCAACATGACAACATGGGACCAGGATTAATAGGAGCAACCTGTCAACACGGATTTGCTGTCAGCAAAGATTCCTGACCCAGGTAGATTTGATGCGAAGATTCCTTGTTTTTTTGGTCGGGACGCCCAAGCTTATTTGGATAAATTGCTCATTTAGTCATTCGGTTCTAAAGAATCTTTTCTTTTCACATAAACTCATATTTAATATTTTGCATGCTTCCGACAATACTTTGGGCAGGCATTGTTTTGTATAAAAAACTTGGCCGGGAAGGGATATACCGTCCTTCCGGTTTTAGCGTAGTGCCCGTAGTGCCGGCACTCAAGGCGCACACAACACCTTCAAGGGCTGAAGAAGAGAAGGTCCTGGCCGAGAAAATCCTGACCCCCATCACTCACGGGTCTACCGGCCCAAGGTAGCAGGGACATGCCAGTGTCTGCTAGTTCTGAAACTAGTTTTTATTGTGCCAGATATCAGTTGCGAGTTTAGTCTATATAGATCCTCAAATGAAGTAATTACACATCGGGTATTAGGTTGTAGGAACCCATTGCCATCTCTATTCCAAGCATGCTCTCGTTGTGATCGATGATGCAGCTTCAGGTGGAGCACCAGACATGTTGATGTGTGTAAATGTACATCTACATAGTTTGCAACCACTTTAAGGGTCCTACCCAGTGTCGTGTACCTAGTGCATACAGGACACCTTGATATATTTTAGATTGAGCATAGGGTACACTATGCGTCTGATTGGTTACCCGCACCATCTTATCTTGGATCACCACATGGGTTAAGTTTATTTGAGATTATGTCGGCCTGCATGGTGGATACAAAATAAGCCATTTTGATGCTATTAACTTGCATTCATCTATATGCTCAAAATTATAGCCAGGGCGGCGTCAGCCTGCCCATGGACGCCCAACCATCTAATCAGGCTGTATATGTTCAGTGCGGTATCCGGTTGCAGATCGTAAGAATTATATTTTCTATTTATCTTTTGATTTGGTTTCCCTCTGAACTTGTGGGCCCTATTGGGTTTAGGGATGGCAATGGGTGAGTTTGGTGTAAGGATAGTAGCATGTCGAGTTTGGGTCGGGTGGAGTAAAAACCTATATGCGGTCTTACCTACCTAAACTCGCATGTGATCACACCTGCGGGTGTAATTTCAAACTTGCACTAGACCTTGTTACCCGTAGGTTTTACTTAATGCATTCTTTTAAATAATAATTCAACATAAGCAATTAAATACTAACAATAATTGAGTTATGCTATAGATTTTAATCCTTATCATGTTGAGTAGCAACAAAACGTTTCATAAATCATTAGCTAAGGTACTTATTCAAAATAATTACTATTATATCTTAATCATTTTTACGTAAAATAAAGAATGAACCAAATTTTAAGTCGGATGTGGTCACCTATGGGTTGAAATAGAAATTCACACGCACACCTACAAAACTTCATATCGGGTGTGGGTTACACTCTGTCAACCCATAGCCACACTTGTCGGGTTTCGGATTTGTAGGTTAAATTACCATTCATAGTGTCTGATGCGGGTGTAGCAAACATCGAGCCAAGTTGATAGACACATTAAGCCATACCCACACCATTAAAATATCTAATGGGTGGATTTCATCGAGCCAAGTTGATAGACACATTAAGCCATGCCCACACCATTAAAATATCTAATGGGTGGATTTTTACGCTCCCACCTACACCTGATTTTTAATCGACAAATGTAAATAATTAAATAAAAGCTCCACACATAGTAAGAAAAACACATAAATATTTAGAAACACACCTCATAATTATTTATTAGAAGCACATAGTACATAACGTAATACCAATTCATATTCTAAAGAAGTGAATACGAGTAGATAACCTAGGGTTTTATTGGAATGGACCAAAATTTGTGTGAACAATGACTTAAAATTAGTATTTTAGAGCCCATTTGACACTCATGGGTGAAAAGTCACGTCCAATCTTGACCCATTATATGTCAGGTTGATTTTAGACTAGGATGAAATCTGAAACCCGGACCCATATCTAATGGTGTAAAACCCATGGACAGCCACGCTCATGTGTGTACGACTTCCATCCTTAATTGGGGCCTATCACTTGTTCTTCACAAGTTTGTATCACCACACTTAGCTAGAGATATATATTTAATTTGAAATAAATATAATTTTGACTCAATAAAGTTTTAAAATAAAGTCTTGGTAATAAAAATCCTGAGTTTCTTATGGACACATTAGAGCTGGTTTGGTGGGAAGAGAAATGAGAAGGATCCTCTTGCTAAAATTGAATAGCAAGGGATCCTCTTTATGTCCTGTTCATCAAATCAACCCTTAAAAACATGAAAACATGAAGCTGGTAACATTGGAGCGGAGATAAGATCCACACGTGCTGGGCCGTGAGCCCATGAGCCATGCTGGGCCTCATCGCGGAGCACGCCTCACCGCCCTAACGTCACGGGCGCTGGCAGCGGACGCTGCAGTTCGTCACCTCGTCCCCCCTCCTCCCCGTACCTACCCGCATAAAACCTCGCCGTCTCGGACCAAATCACCACTCACTCGTTAGTTTAAGTGTGAGGCCGCCGCGTGTGGCCGTGTCCCGTGTGGGCTTCGGCGGCGGCGCATGCGTGGCGAGCGCTCTAAACCTGGTGCTTGTTCCCACTCGCGGCGGCCGGTGACCACACCATTGAAACCAACAGCCCTTGGAACAAAAGCGGCGATGAGGAAGGGCGCCGCGCTTGGCGCCGGGCCGGTTCCCGACTGGCGCCCGTCGCCGGATCCGCGCCTCCCCGGGGCCACTCTGGTCCCCGCCCCGCTGCGCCGCGCCGGATTACGGACCTGTGGCGGGCGGCGTTGCTTCGGCGCTAGGGGCTGGGGTTGGGGACCGTGGCGGCGCGGTCCGCGGCGGCTTTTGGTCGGGGCCGTGGTCGGGCAACGCGGGATCTGAGCCGCCTTTTGATGGACCCTATTCGAGCGATTGTCTGGATTTGGTATGCTCTCTGACTCTTCCTTGCCTTATCCTCGCCGTCGTCACTAGTAGCGCGCCGCCGTCACCTGCACAGTGTTCCGCTAGGGTCCCTCCCTCGGCAGCTGGTTGCCTGGTTCGTGTCGTGTGTGCGTGGGCGTTGCTCTGTTGGCTCTTAGAGCAACTCCAATAGTTATGTAAATTTTAGTTCTCTAAATCACAGATTTAAGAAGTTGCTAAATAACTTTGGGAGTAAAAAAATGTGAGTTCTTCAATAGTTCTATAAATATAGGATGTAGTTTTGTTTTGTATCTGTCCACATAAAAAAATAAAGTCACAAATGTCATCAATTACCTTCATTATCTACATAATGCAGTAAACATTTTTGTTTAGGGAATTGCTAAATGGTTGCCAAATGTAGAGAGGAAATAAGGTTAGATGAGAAGTTGTTAAATTTAGAAAGTTCATTTAGAGAACTGTTGGAGATGAGTAATTTAGAAAGTTCATTTAGAGAACTGTTGGAGATGAGTTTTTGTGTTAACTACTTAAATTGTTGATTTAGGAAGTCTATTAGAGAACTATTGGAGTTGCTCTTAGTTGTGCAGCTTCTGCTCACGTGGTGGGAATTGGGAAAAAAGAAGCTAAGCTGGGCTGGGCCGCTGGGCAAGTGAAGTGGGCCACTGGGCCGAAATGTCAATCCAGCCAGCCAGGCTGATCGTTCCTAAACTAATTGGACGATTAGTCACGATTAATCGCCGACTAATCGGATGATCTGATCGCGTCGTTACCCTTGATCGGGAGTTACTATCAGCCTATTAATCGTGACTAATCGGACGTTCTGAAAACATTTTACCAAGTGCAGAAAGATTGGGAGTTGAGATAGGCAGTGGGTTATCTTCTCCCGTTCGCTAGTTCTCTCGCTCTCCTTGCGAGACTTGACCACCCAGGTCTTTGTGAGCAAGGCTAATGATTTGTCCTATTGATGCTCTACCATGATCTAAGAATGCTCTTCTTCACTTGCCTTCCTGCTGAATTTGATCCTGGGACCTGGGTCAATGTTTGTGGGACTAATATGCCTGGTCAGTTGCATCCCATAAGCTCCTGCCTAAGTGCCGTCGAGATCAAAGCCATAAAAATTTCCTTATGGGGGCAATGATCAATAACCATGGCTGACATATGCGCCTTTGAGCAATCAAGGCTGCTATGGGTATCAAACTGGAGCCCTTCCTCTTCTCTCCTGGGAACCTTTTCAGTTATGTTCTAATGATAGTGGTTCTGTCCTTGGATGGTCATGCCATTCCGTGTGTGATAACCAGGGCAGCTCCACTTATAACATCAGGACAAGTTGATATGGTGCTAGGAGATGGTGGGGTTACCAGTTAAATGATTGAGCAAAGGCGAAGCTGAGCCCCCCTCAACACACACACACACACACACACACACACACACACACACACACAACGAAAAGGGAAGAAGAAAGCACATTATGTTGTATCTTCACTTCTGTTGAGTATGTTGTTGCTCCGTGTTTTCTTTCCTAACCTACATATTTTATGACTCCATTACTTTTGTTGCATTCGTGGAACACCAATCATTTACATTTGGATTCTGTTCATTAGTAGGTTGAGATGTTCCCTAGTTTCTGATGTTGATTCTGCTATAATTGTTTGCGATAGTATTGTTTTGCTTGATGGATACATTTTGATAATTTTGTTCATCCAGAATTTATTTCAGTAATTTCATGAGTTATGTCTCAGTACTCCTGCTGTAGCTGGGTGACTTTGGACTTAGGAGAGCATTGTATTTTAGCAATTACTTCCTGTAGGCCATCACAACTATTATAGGCTTGCAAGGTGCATCATTGATCCATTTTGGTAGTTCCTATGCATTCCTTTGTTTTCCAGATATTTTTTTTGTTGCTTACCTGTTGATCTTCCTTTCTTGTTTGGAACTATTCATCAGCGGCTGTGATGTGATGTCAAATATTAAGATGAATGAGCAAAGGCGAAACTGATCCCTCCCCCCCCCCCCCCCCCTACCCACCCATACAAACACCCCAAAAGAAGCTGTGCAGGGTGCAGCATTGATTCATTGTAGTAGTTTCTATACATCTCTTTGTTTTTTCTGATGTTATTTTGTTGCTTATCTGTTGATCTTGCTTTCTTGTTTGGAACTCTTCTTCTGTGGCTGTGATGACTGATGACCAAACGCTCTATCATTCCTTTATTTTCTAGATATTTATCTGTCGCTTATCTGTTGATCTTCCTTTCTTGTTTGGAACTACTCTTCGGCGGCTGTGATGTCAAATGCCCCATCCCCATTGAGCTATTACTTTTTAGCTTCTTGAATTGTTTTGGGTTTAGTATTTAGGGTTTGGTATTGTGCTCAATACACTGTTAAACTTGGATGCCTTGTACCATATACAAGCAACCAGTTTGCAACTGATTGTCTCATTGCCGAGGCGGTGGTGTACCATATACAAGCAACCAGTTTATTTCCAAATGAACAATCCTATTCAAAAGTTCATTTAGAGTAGGATGTGTCGTGTTGATATTGGGGCAAATCTGAGCCGTTCAACGTAATGTTTCTCTTTTTATTATGTCATATGCTTTCGTTTGTGATTCTATTTCCTTCATGCATCCTACTTTTTCCTGTGATTTCAACTTGGGACATGGATTTCAACTAATGGATGAATATGTGTCGAATTGTTTAGGGTTTAGGATTTAGGGTTTGGTATTTTGCTCTATATATTGTTAAACTTGGATGGCTTGTACCATATACAAGCAACCAGTTTGCAACTGAATGTTGCCATTGCTGTGGCGGTGGTGTCGTTTATATTTCCAAGTGAACAATCCTACTCAAAAGTTCGTTTAGCTTGTGATGGAGGGAGGAGTTCATGTTTCTTCTGCGAGTGTTGTGTTGATGTTGGGACAAATCTGAGCCATTCAATGTGACATTACTCTTTCTATTCTGTCATATACTTTCGTCTATGATTCTATTTCCTTCATGTATCCTACTTTTGCTGTGATTTCAACTTGGGACCTGGATCATGATACTGATGGGACAAATCTGAGTTTGATTTGATGTCATATAAGATTCTTGACTCGGGTAGATTTGATGCATATATTCTTCATGTTTTTGGTTGGGATGCCCAAGCTTAACTGGATGAGTTGCTCATTTTGTTCTAAAGAATGATTTTATTTCTTCTCCACACTCTTATTTACTACTTTCATTCTTCCACCAATACTTATAACTGGTTCCCTAATGCGTCTTTACTTTTGTGTCCTGAGGCACTAGCTTGGAAATCTTTTTAGGTAACCGGCATTGGCGTTAGTGGTCCTAATTGTGTGCCATGGCCTTGATCAATCTGGATTGATCAATCAAAATGATAGACATGCTAAATTATTGTCATGAGCTTGGTTGTGCTTTTTTTTGGTCATGTTTGTGAAAAGCTTCTCTACGTTTGTGCTGTTTCTATGCTGTTCACGCAGGTATCGATCTATTTTCCCAAGTGCAGAGACATTGGGAGTTATGATGCAGAGTTGTTGGAGAGCTTTCTTTCCATCCTGCCATAAAACCAAGATTGGGAGTGTGTTTCTGGGAACTACTGGAGATGCTATAGCGTTCACAAGCATGTTTTCACTACTACTACTTGATGGATGGAACATGTATACTTTCCTCCTAATGTGTTGCAGCGGTGATCTTCTTCCCTTTTAGTTTCCTGTGGGACATTTAAATTTTTGCCATCTTCTCTCCTTCACCCCACTTCTTTCCTTCTCCCTTCCTCTTCTCTCTCTCTCCCTCCCTCCCTCTCCCTCTCCCTCTCGTGGCGATGACTGGGTGGCCGCCACCACCCTATGCCAGGTGCCCAGGTCTCGTTGGGCCCTTCGCCAGGTCTTAATCATGCACTTCCTGGCGACGAGCACCCAACCAGGTTTGCCAACCCCTTCTCTTCCCTTTCTGTTGTGGAACTGAGTACCCAAACTCTAACTTAAGCTATCTGGTGTATTTGGATCTGATCTAATTACAAGTGTATTCATGTATTATGCTTACTAACTTTGATCCCTTTTAAAGATTATCACTTATCAGGCATACATGTGGACACCCATGTTCTTTACTTGATCCACGCCTGCAGTCCTGTGTGCTTTGATCTGCTTTGCTCTGAACGTTCCTAGCCCTTCTGCTCCTCACCCCCACACCTCGGTGGCATATGGATAGGCAGGGCATATGGGATCAGAATATGTGATTATGAGATATAAAGAGGCGGTTTTCTGGCTTGGGAGAAAGTACCAGTGGCCATTGCAAGTGAAATTTGCTTAGGGTGACCGTGCTAGGCATGGAAATGAGCCTGAACCTATGAATGGATTGCTGATGGAGGGCAATGATGTTCTCCCTTTTCCTGAATTGCATGCCATTGAGCTGACCCTCTACCCTCCTGAAGCATATTTAATCAGCGCTTTTTGTTTGTGGTTCTGCCTAGGAAGATCATTTGGATGTGACAACCAGCACAGTTACACTTTGAGCATCTCGAACAGTACCTTAAAAGAAATACTACGCCAGCCCCAAAAGAAAAGCACTTCTAGAATTGCCTGTTTATTCCAATGCTGAGTAACAATTGCACTTAGGAAATAGAGAATGTAAAAAAAAAAAAAATACTAAAGCTAGGTGGTCCCATATGTGCACTTGGTGTGGGACGAAATTTGAATGCTAGAAGTGCACTTATTTTTGGGACAAAGGGAGTAATCCTGAAAAATCTGTTTTTGCAACCTTTCCAATAGATATTAACTAGTAGTGGTCATCCACATATATTTGCCCCCCATGATAAGTAGCGGTCGTCTGCATATCTTTGCGCGGGTGTACCTTCATTTTTTAATGCACGGATAAATTGGGAGTGGTTTTACCAAACTGTTGGAGATGCTCTTGCATCAAGATGGGTAATATGTGCGGCAAGATAGGGTAGGGGTTGGTTTCTATGGGTTAATGTTAGGACTAATATGCAAAGTCAGTTATATATCATACGTTTCTACCTGAGTGCCCCTCAATTATGAATAAGTAAAATTCCAATGTGGGGCAATGATCAATAACCAAGGCTGACATGCGCCTTTGAGCAATCAAGGCTGCTATGGGTACCAAACTGGAGTCCTCGCTTTGCTCTCTTGGAAACCTTTTCAATTATGTCCTAATGATAATGGCCTTGTCCTCGGATGGTCATGCCATTCTTCATGGGTGATAACCAGGGCAGCTCCACTTGTCAGGATAAGTCGATTCTTCATGGGTGATAACCAGGGCAGCTCCACTTGTCAGGATAAGTCGATCTGGTGATAAGAGATGATGAGGATACAGTGAGATGAATGAGCAAAGGCGAAGCTGAGCCCTCTCCCCCTCACCCACCCACCCATACAAACACCCCAAAAGAAGCTGTGCTGGGTGCAGCATTGATTCATTTTGGTAGTTTCTGTACATCTCTTTGTTTTTTCTGATGATTGTCTGTTGATCTTGCTTTCTTGTTTGGAACTGTTCTTCAGTGGCTGTGATGATCAAATGCCCCAGCCTTTGTAACATCCTAAACTGTTAGCATTGTTATTTTGCTCAATTTGTTGCTAAACTAGGATGACTTTTAGCATAACATGTGCCCAGTTTTTGACTAATTGTTGTTATTGTTGCTATGGTGGTGTGCTGTATTTGAATGAATGATCCTCAAAGGTTAATTTAGGGCTTGTTTGGAAGTAAGGGTAATGGAGGGGATTGAGAGGGGTAAAATCTCTTACTATTTAATTTTGAATAGTAAGGGCTTTGTTCGGTTTGAGGGGGATTGGAGGAGATTTAATCCTTTCTAATCCCTCTCAATCCACCCATAATCGAACAAGCTCTAAGGTATTTTGGCCCCCTCAACCCCCTCCATCACCCTTGCTCCCAAACATGCCTTTAGAGAGGCAGGGAAATCTGAGTCATTCAAGTATTTAAGAGACATGGTGCTTCGGTATTCTGTTAGGAAAATAAAAATCCCTGGGAAAAATGGAGTTGTCAACTTAGCCCTCAGTCATTCAGTTCTAAAGAATGTTTTCCCCCATAATTTAACTACATACAATACTTTGGACAGCCAGTGATGGTCTTAGTGGTCCTTATTGCCTGCCATGACCTTGATGAATCTTGATTGATCAAATAAAAAAACATGCGCTAAATTTCTATCGTGCGTGTGGCTGTACTTATCTGATCATGTGTTAAATCTTCTGTCCAGCTTCTAGCACAGATATTTATAGAGGTGACGACAGCAATGTGCATGGTGAATTGATGAATACAGAGAAGATATCAACTAAAGCTTATTATCATCTCCCTATTCTATTTTTTAGTTTTAGTGAGACTGATCACTAGTTCACCTCTTTTTTTTTCTGTCTGAAATAGAGAGATCGGCCCCAAAGGCTAAAAATAAAATACTCACAAGTTCAAGCCAAAAGCTTGTTCTATATTGTTCTAACTCTTTTACAGCTCAAAGAAGGCATACATGCCTAGTGAACACTGTGCAACAGAGTGAACACTGTGCAACATCTAGTGCATGTCTTAGTCGTACCACAGTGTTGAGCTCATCATGTTACGAGGGTTAAGGGTTAATACGTGTAAGTAAAATAGACACTAGGGCCATTAAGGTTGGGTTTTGATGTTAGATAAACAACTTGATCATTTTGATTAATTTTGTTTGCTACTATATAAGTTATAGTTTAAATGGATATAAGATGAACTTAGGTAAAATGGTGTCCCAACGATTTACACAACAAGCGAGATATTAGTGTGTAGTGGCGAATGTGACAAAGTAAAACTGGTGGAAGTGAAATGAGAACCAGGAGGGTTTTCTTTATTGCATTCTCATATATATATATATATATATATATATATATATATATATATATATATATATAAAAAAGTGAAAAGGCACATGCGAAGAAGTGCGAAAGTGGAGACGTGCGAAGGGACATTCCATGACCATGCGACTAGAGTAGTAATAACTGTTTACATCACGTAACACTCTTTCTTGAGTAGTTGTCCATCATGTATATTCTCCTTTTAAAAACCTGTAAGCAAAGAGCAGGTTTGCAATAGTATACTGTGTAAAACTCCAGAAAAACCCAGTGGAAAAAATTTGGAGAAAAATCAATAGTATATGATACGTCTTTGGTGTCTCTATCGAAAACCTTGATGGGAAAAATCAAGAGACTGACATATGCTTGTGTTGACATTGCCTCATTAAAAACCTAACATGAGAAAAATATGATAGTAAAACTCATATTGGAAAAGAGTACAATGTGATGTTAGTATTAGGTTGATCAAAGAGATACCCCCTGATGCAAGCAAATCTCTAATGTGATGTTAGTATTAGGTTGATCAAAGAGATACTCCCTGATGCAAGCAAATCTCTAAGTCGACGCATACCAATACCCTTAATACATATTCGAAATGTGGAATAAGGTAGTGACTTAGTGAATAAGTCTGTAAGATTGTCATAAGACTTAGTTTGCATGACCTTAATCTCACCACTCTGTTGAAGTTGATGAGGATAGAATAACTTGGGGGGAGATATGTTTGGTAACATTGCTCTTGATATAACCTTGTTGCATCTGAGCAACACAAACTGCGTTATCTTCATAGATAATGGTGGGTGATTCAATGGAATGAGTCCCACATGATGATTGAATGTGATTAATCATCCTTCGAAGCCACACACATTCACGTGAGGCTTCATATAAGGCAATAATATCTGAGTGATTAGTGGATGTTGTTACTAGAGTTTGCTTTGATGACTTCCAAGAAATAGCAGTTCCACCATTCAGAAATACAAACCCAGTTTGAGACCTTCCATTGTGAGGGTCTGAAAGATAACCAACATCTATATACCCTACGAGGTTAGGATCTTGATTTCTTCCGTAGAATAGACCGAGATCTGCCGTGCCATGGAGGCATTGAAGAACATTTTTTATTCCAGTCCAATGGCGTTTGGTAGGGGATGCACTATATCTAGCATGTAAATTTACCGCAAAAGTAATATCGGGTCTTGTATTGTTTGCTAGATATATAAGTGCTCCAATTGCACTAAGATATGGGTATTCAGGACCCAAAATCTCTTCTCCTTCGTCTCGTGGTCGAAAAGGATCCTTATCCCTTTCTAGGGTACGGACGATCATAGGAGTCTTAGACGGAATGCTTTATCCATATTGAATTTACTCAATACTTTCTGCGCATAAGATGACTGATGAATGAGAATGCCCGTGGGAAGGTGCTCAAGTTGCAAACCTAAGCAAAATTTGGTTTTACCCAAATCCTTCATCTCAAATTCTGTCTTTAAAAGATTGCGTGCCTCATCAATATCACGTTTATGACCGATGATGTTCAAGTCATCCACATATACTGATATGATGCAGAAACCTGTAGAAGATTTCTTTATAAAGGCACATGGGCAATCATCACTGTTAGAATAACCCTTATTCATAAGGAATTCCTTCAGTCGGTTGTACCACATTCTCCCTGACTATTTTAAGCCATATAGAGATTTGGTGAGTTTGACACAAAACATGTTACGATTTTTGCCATTATATGGTACAGGTATTCCATCAGGAACTTTCATGTATATGTCCGAATCTAGTGACCCATAAAGATATGCAGTCATGATGTCCACCAACTGCAGAAGTAGACGTTTTGTACTGCCAATGAAATTAAATACCGGAAGGTTATTCCATTCATAACAGGAGAATGTTCGTTGTAGTCAATTCCTAGTCTTTGGGTAAACCCTTGAGCAACTAATCTCGCTTTATATCTCACAACCTCATTGTTCTTGTGGCGGAACCGCCCGAATTATTCCAGCTTAAGTGCCTAAGTCACGCCCATAAGGGCAGCAACACACTTAAACCGGAATAACCCGTCAATCCCTCGGATCTAGTCCGACGAGGCCACTGACAGGATCAAGTACCACAATCTCATTCGATGGTGAGTCACAGAGCAAATACAATAAAACATAAAACCATACATTAAGGAGTATTAAATTATTACATCATCATCGGAGTTTTTGCAAAAGTAGTCCTCATTGTTCGAAGTGCAGCGGAATAAAACTAACGATAGATAAATGGAGGGATGGGGAAGCCTGTCCCATCACTCCTCATGCTCCTCCTCAGCCGAGGCGGGGTCCCACTCGACAGTCCAACCCGGTGGCAAGATGAACGGCTAAGTCACTCCAGCAACCATGTCCTCCAAAGAACCTGTAAAATTGTGCCACAAGCAAGGCTGAGTATACTAATACTCAGCTAGACTTACCCGGTGTGAGGAGTCTACTCCTCTACCTCTAGACATGCAGCTGTTTGGCTGTGGGGTTTGGTTGCCAAAAGCACTAGCTGAGTTTCTAAATCAAGTTTTAACTTTTTCAAGTTTAAGTGTGACTCTCTTAAGATTAAATATGTACTATCTACTCATACATAGTAGCAAACATTTTTAGCAATCAACATCTTGTCTCAACTCATCATATTTCCACTTGTTACTCAATGCAGTACAATGGATCAAGCAGTCTCATTAGCTGCGAGAAGCAGACGATTCGAATCGAGTTTTTATCCTTGCAAGGTAAACCTAAACACACGACATGGCGAGGCACTCCGTCTCCACACACATCAACCGTCCCCATCGATTCCCTAGCAGCAGATCAGGGCTCACCGCCTTGACGTACAATGCCTCACTGACCCCGACTGCCGTCGTGCAGTGACCGCACTTGTACCCACCATAACCGGAATGGGAGACCACGTCTCAGGTCGCGTGAGGGGATATGTCCGCTGGCAGGTTCAATCAGGTACTAGGCTTACCGATTTACCATATTTCTCGGCATGTGCTTAGTACATTCAAACGCTTGACACAGGTATCCGCACGTTAATCCTTATTAGTTAACTATTTTTAGTATTTTTGAAATATCAAGGCGTATAAAACATACTACACTCGTATATATGCATAGCTTGAATAGTAAACTAGTCTATATTCTATGAGTAAATAGACTAAACCGATAACCATTCTTTCAATATAGGAGTTAAGTTCTGTTTTAATTTATTACTTGAAAGCTACACATTATTACAACGTAATTCAAGTAAGAATATGACAATACTAAACATTGTTGCAGATCAATGAATTAGAATACGTAGCACACTAAAGTGATGTTAATAAAACAATAACAAACTTATTTGGATTAGAATTTATTGTGAAATAATGCCGCAACGATTAACACGTATTTAACCTTAGTTTCCAGTGGGTAGCAAAACAGGGTCTTATTTAAATACTTTTGCTCTGCATGAAATATAGACGCAATTTTAACAAGAAACCAGAGGTCTAAACAAAAGTTTATTTTCTTCTACCTTCTCCTCTGTGTTCACAGCACGCAGCAGGAGGGCGATAGCGAGCTAGGGGATGGGCGGGCTCTCGACGGCGACCGGTGGCACACCAGAACACGGCACCGGCGGTGGGGTCGACGGGAGACGTGACCGAGTAGCTCGCCGGGGGCTGAAACGGTCCGACAGCTCCGGCGTCGATGGACAAGACGATGACGGCGGCCTTGCGTAGGCAGCAGACAGGGCACGGAGCGTATGCGGAGTAGCAGGGGAAGCAAGGAGCTCGGCGGGCAGTATTTATAGGTAGAAGGGAGGAATATAAAGACGAATTAATGCTCCTTGATGGTTAATTGATGCGCTGAATTGCATTTGTGAAGAATCAGGAACCGAAATCGCCATCAATGGCGAGCGTTATCTGCACGAAGAGAAATTGCCGCGCGGAATTGGGAGCAGGGAAAGACGCGACTGTTTCCGGATGCGAGAGGACGGGGAGGCGAGGAGGCCAGGCCAGACTCTACATGATAGACGAGGTCGTAGTACTGCGTGGAGACGAAACGGCGCGGCGACGAGCATCCAACAGATGAATACGGCGGCTGTGTTCATACGTCCGTGAGAAATAAGGAAGAGGAGGAAGGATAGGAATATTACATGTGGGGCCCAAGTGCCATAGAGACAAGATAGGGAGGGCCCATGTGTAAGCCAAAGGATAGGAAAGAGTGGGGGGCACTCGATGGGCCTGGATTCAGCCAGGAGACGAGCGAGCATACGTTAGTTTGTTTTTTTCTTTTTTTTCGAATTTTTTTTATTATTCACTAAAAATTATAAATAAATATAAATTTAAATATCTCTAAAAATTCACCAAAACTATTTATAAATAAAATACTTGTTTTTAGACTAATAATTAATATATTATTTAATTATTATATTAATTACTAGGTTTTTCTTTAAAAAGAGTTGATAATAAACATCCGATAATCAATCAAGCACATACAAAGAAAATGATCAAAATGCAAATAAATAATTAAACACTTAAAAAATTTTATTACCCTAATTACCATAATAACTAAATTCATTATTTTTAGTTGATGGCTTTTGTGGTGTTACATCGGCCCCTTTGATTAAATCAGTGTAAAATGTTAAAAACGGTACAGGAGGTGAGGTTCGAACCCATGCCCTGATGGAAGAAGGGCATGAGACACTGGGTGAAGCTGTCTAACCAGTAGAACATCATGCTCAAATATTTTTAATATTAAATATAAATTGTATATACGTATATACATTTTTTTGTAAAATAAAAAATATATAATCGTGTCGGGCCGGACCAGCACTACGGGCCGAGACTACAGTCCAAGCACGGCACGACGTTCTTGGCTCTTGCAAGCATTAGATCGTTTCTGAGACCACATTGGCGCAATGGACTCAATGGTGTTTGAGGTTGCTGAATTGGATGGAGCAACAATGATTTGTCACACTAACAGTGAAATGAAAGATTATTTGTTGGTTTTAAACGTTACTAATTGCTACGAAGTAGCATAATTTATATGAAGCGCATCCAGTTTTTATTGATGATGACTTTAGCAACCACTCCATATTTTGATCTATCTTTTTTATAAGTTTGAGTTTATGTGACTTATTTTAGAAACTTGAGTTCACAAACTTTCTCTTATTTGATCTATGTATGGTGGATTTATGTCATTTTATAATATATGTTCGTTCAGTCAGTCGTTGTGAACTCTCTTCTAATCACTCATATCATTGACTGTATTGTACCAAGACATATTAGATGGAGTAAACAATAACATCAGTTAGTCAAATAAAAAAATCTTATACAGAGAGCGGAGACAATTAATAAAAAATCTTGAAATTTTTTAGTGGATAATTTACACGGGTACTGTTGTAAGCCGTCGCAACGCACGGACAACCGACTAGTGTAATTTAATAAAATGAAAAATAGATTGATTCGTTGTGATTTCTTTGAACGCTCACCTAATGTCGTAGCTAAGCTCTTATGTAGTAGCCCAGCTTGTGATGTGTGGGGTCGAGCAGAGAATGTGTGGGGTCGCCGGGGACTCATCTCCATGGTTGTGGTCGAAGCAGCAACCACCACACAACGTGTGGCGTCTCCTGATGGTGCAGCTGCTCACGAGTCACGACGTCGTGCGCCGGTGCTATAGGAGAAGGCCACTACCAGGTGCGGAGTCGAGCGCGCAGGATGTGGACTAGTAGCTGGGTGGGGGAGAAGTCGGTGATGGCGAGCTCGCTGTCGAGACCGGAGCGGGTGCGGCACACGCAGTTTACCATGGGGTGGTCCCCGAGGACAGCCGCCGCGCGTGGCCTCATGGGCGTCACCACACCGAAGTAGGAGATGCGGCTGCTGTTGCTGTGTCGAAGCCCATACCGGCCTGAATGACCTGGTCTCCGACGATGACGAACAAGGAGCTATTTGCCATGGATGGGGAAGAGAACGAGAGAGGAGCAGAGCTGTGCGAGCTTGATGCTGAGTTAGATGAAGTGCTGACAACCAAAAATTATATTATACTAGTAGGTTGCTCGTGCGTTGCGACGGCTTACAACAATACCCATATAAACTATCCACTAAAAAGTTCAAAATTTTCCACTGATTGTCTCCGCTCTCCGTATAATATTTTTTTAATTTGGCTAACTGATGTTATTATTTACTCCATGCAATATGTCTTGCTACAACACGGCTAATAAAGTGAGCGATTAAAAGAGAGTTCACAACAACTAACTGAATGAACATAGCTTATAAAATAACATAATTCTATCATACAGAGACCAAATAAGAGAAAGTTTATGAACTCAAGTTTCTAAAATAAGTCACATGAACTCGAACTTATAAAAAAGATAGATCAAAATATGTAGTGATTGCTAAAGTCAGGCATCAATAAAACTGGACGCGCTCCATATAAATTATGCTACTTCGTAGCAATTATTAACGTTTAAAACCAACAAATAACCTTTCATTTTACTGTTAATGTGACAAATCATTGTTGCTCCATCCAATTCAGCAACCTCAAACACCATGAAGTCAATTGCGTCAATATGGTCTCAGAAACGACCTAATGCTTGTAAAAGCCAAAAACGTCGTGCCGTGCTTGGGCTGTAGCCTCGGTCTGTAGTGCTGGCCCGACCCAACACGATTATATATTTTTTATTTTACAAAAAACGTATATACATATATATACAATTTATATTCAATATTAAAAATATTTAAGCATGATGTTATATTGGTTAGACAGTTTCATCCAGTGTCTCCCACCATTCTTCCATCAGAGCATGAGTTTGAACCCCACCTCTTGCATCGTTTTTAACATTTTACGCTGATTTAATCAAATGGGCTGATGGGCTGACTCGGCACAGTCAGCAGGCCGACATAATGTGCCTGAGCTAGAGTTATGGCCCGCGGGCGTCTGTCGTAACGGGTTGTCGTTTGGCCATCTATAGGCGTGCAACAGATTAATTTAAAATAGCTGTGAGAGCTTATTTATAAAAAGATGACACGAGACGACCTTGAAACTGGTGTTGTAAGTATAGTATAGATTTTTTTATTAAACTACGAAATGACAATATAGCCTATAGACCGAGTTTTATAATAACATTCATGCGAATCCTCAATTAATGTCAAAGCGACGAAACTCGCTTCTCACAGTGCCATAATTCCAAATTTCTCCGCCGATGCCGTCCTCCCAAATCTCAACCTCGCATAAAACCTCGCCGTCTCCAACCAAACCACCGCTCAATCGTTAGTTTAAGTGTGAGGCCACCGCGTGTGGCTGGGTGGGCAGCGGCGGTGGCACATGCGAGGCGCTCTAAACCTGCTGCCTGATCCCACTCGCGGCGGCCGGTGACCACACCATTGAAACCAACAGCCCTTGGAACAAAAGCGGCGATGAAGAAGGGCACCGCGCTTGGCGCCGGGCTGGTTCCCGACCGGCGCTCGTTGCCGGATCCGCGCCTCCCCGGGGCCACTCTGGTCCCCGCCCCGCTGCGCCGCGCCGGATTGCGGACCCTGTGGCGGGCGACGGTTCTGCGGCGGTAGGGGCTGGGGTTGGGGACCGTGGCGGCGGGGTCCGTGCCGGCTTCTGGTCGGGGCCGTGGTCGGGCAGCGCGGGATCTGAGCCGCCTTTGATGGACCTTTTTCGAGCCTTTTGTTGCGAATGAGTGGTTTTGGTATGCTCTCTGACTCTTCCTTGCCTTAACTTGCCGTCGCCGTTCTTTTGGATGCTAGATTGCAATCTCTCCAGGACGGTGGACGGATGCAGTAGCATGCTGGATGTAGCAGTATGTATGTATGCATGTGTGTTCGCACATTCCCTGAACCCAAACCCTAGATCCAATCGAGGGCACTGCGCGGTCCATTCTCCGGAGCAGCCGTCGCGTCAGGTGTCCATCCATACGGTGCCGCCTCACAGCCGTTACATTGCTTGGCCTCGACCATGCGGAGCCGCCTAGGCGGCTTCCGAGTCAGGTTTGGCCTGCCGCGCCGCCCTCATTCGCTACTCCTGATGGATTTTTTGTCGACATGAGGCTCTGGCCAACAGATCGTGACTGTTTGTAGACTGCACTAAGGCTGCTGGAGATAGCCTGAGGATGACCTTATTTCCATTTATCAAACGGAAATTTGTTCTCATTCGCGGTCGCGGAGCACTGAAACCCACAGCCCTTGGGAACAAAAGCGGCGGTGATGAGGAAGGGTGCCGCTGTTGGCGCCGGGCCTGCTCCTGAGTGGAAACTGTCCTCAGATCCGTGCCTCCATGGGGCTACCCTTGTCCCCGCTCCGCCGCTCCTCATCAGACTGTGTACCCTTGGGCGGGTGACTATGCTACGGTGGCTGGGGCTAGGGTTGGGGACCGTGGGGGTGTGGTCCTTGGCGCGGTTCCAGTCAGGGCTGTGATCTGGTGACACGGGATCTGAGCCGTCCTTGGACTCTTCTTGAGTCTTGGTTGCGGATGTTTCGTTTTGGTGCACTCTCTATCTCTTTGTTGCTAATTATTCTTCACCATGTCCTTCCATTTCGAGACTGGCAGATCGATACGCCTGTATATTTCCGTGCGATTGGATTGATTTTTACCAATTGCGGAAAGATTGGGAGTTAAGATATAGGGAGTGGGTTTTCTTCTCCCGTTCGCTCTGCCTGCTCTCTCGCTCACCTGGTGAGACTAGGAGACCACTGCCACCATATGTCAGGTGCCAGGCCTTTGTGAGCAAGTTTAATAATATGTCCTGTTGATGCTCTACCACGATCTAAGGATGCTCTTCTTCACTTGCCTTCCTATTGGATCTGATCCTGGGACCTGGGTCAATGTTTGTGGGACTAATATGCCAGGTCAGTTGCATCCCATAAGCTCCTGCCTAAGTGCCATCAAGAACAAAGCCATAAAAAATTCCTTATGGGGGCAATGATCAACAACCATGGCTGACATAAGCGCCTATGAGCAATCAAGGCTGCTATGGGTATCAAACTGGAGCCCTCCCTCTTCTCTCCTGGGAACCTTTTCAGTTATGTTCTAATGATAGTGGTTCTGTCCTTGGATGGTCATGCCATTCCGTGTGTGATAACCAGGGCAGCTCCACTTACAATATCAGGACAAGTTGATCTGGTGTTAGGAGATGGTGGGGTTACCAGTTAAATGATTGAGCAAAGGCGAAGCTGAGCCCCCCTCAACACACACACACTTCTGTTGAGTATGTTGTTGCTCTGTGTTTTCTTTCTAAACCTACATATTTTATGACTCCATTACTTTTGTTGCATTTGTGTAACACACCAATCATTTACATTTGGATTCTGTTCATTAGTAGGTTGAGATGTTCTAGTTTCTGATGTTGATTCTGCTATAATTGTTTGCGATAGTATTATTTTGCTTGATGGATACTTTTTGATAATTTTGTTCATCCAGAATTTATTTCAGTAATTTCATGAGTTATGTCTCAGTACTACTGTTGGTGCTGAGTGCCTTTGGACTTAGGAGAGATTTGTGTTTTAGCAGTTACTTCCTTTGGGCCATCACAACTATTATAGCCTTGCAAGGTGCAGCATTGATCCATTTTGGTAGTTCCTATGCATTCCTTTGTTTTCCAAATATTTTGTTGTTGCTTATCTGTTGATCTTCCTTTTTTTTGTAACTATTCTTCAGCGGCTGTGATGTAAAATGCCCCAGTCCCATAGATGGCATTAGTGGTACTAATCGTGTGCCATGGCCTTGATGAATCTTGATTAATCAATCAAAATGATATACATGCTAAGTTATTGTCATGAGTTTGGTTGCGCTTTTTTGGTCATGTTCGTGAAAAGCTTCTCTATTTTTGTGCTGTTCATATGTGAGCAGGCCATTCTTTCTATGGTCTGTTCACGAATGTATCGGCCTATTTTCTCAATTGCAGAGACATTGGGAGTTGGGAAGAGTTGTTGGAGAGTTCTCTTTCCATCCTGCCGAAAAAACCAAATTTGGGAGTGAGTTTTGGGAACTATTGGAGTTGCTCTGTGCATATTTTCACTACTGCTGACTGATGGATGGAACATGCATACTTTTCTCCTGATGCGATGCAGTGGTGATTCAGATTCTTCTTGGGCATTTAATTTTTTTGCCATATTCTCTCCTTCACTCCCCGCCTTTCGTTCTCCCCTTCCTCTTCTCCCTGCGTGCTCTCTGCTCTCGTGGTGATGACTGGGTAGCCACCACCACCCTAAGTCAGGTGCCCAGCTCTCGTTGGGCCCTTCGCCAGGTCTTAACCGGGCAATTTTCTGGCGCCGAGCACCCACCAGGTGTACCAACGCCTTCTCTTCCCTTCCTGTTGTGTGGAACTGAGCACCCAAACTCTAACTTAAGCTATTTGGCTATTTCCATTCGTATCCCTTTTAAAGATTATCACTTATCAGGGCATACATGGGGACACCCATGTCCTTTACTTGACCCGCGCCTTCAGTTCTGTGTGCTTTGATCTGCTTTGCTCTGAATGTAGGTGTTAGGCAGTGCAAATGGGATCAGGATATGTGATGATGATATATAAAGTGGCGGTTTAAAAGCTTTGATGAAATTACCTAGTGGCCATTGCAAGTGAAATTTGCTTAGGGTGACCGTGCTGGGCATGGAAATGAGCCTGAACCTATGAATGGATTGCTGATGGAAGGCAAGGATGTTCTACCTTTTCCTGAATTGCATGCCATTGAGCAAGCGAGGCAGCTGCGAGTACCTAACTAAGCTGACCCTCTATCCTCCTGAAGCATATTTAATCAGCGCTTTTTGTTTGTGGTTCTGCCTAGGAAGATCATTTGGACGTGACAATCAGCACAGTTACACTTAGAGCATCTCCAACAGTACCTTAAAAGAAATACTACGCCAGCCCCAAAAGAAAATCACTTCTAGAATTGCTTGTTTATTCCAATGTTGAGTAACAATTGCACTTAGGAAATAGAGAATGTAAAAAAACTACTAAAGCTAGGTGGTCCCATACCTATATGTGCACTTGGTGTGGGACGAAATTTGAATGCTAGAAGTGCACTTATTTTCGGACAGTGGGAGTAATCGTGAAAATTCTGTTTTTGCAACCTTTCCAATAGATTTTTTTCTTCAACGCTCAAGAGATATGCACATCATTTCATTAAGAAGAGCAGAAAAAAGATCCATAAATGATCAATACAGGGAGACAGAAAAGACCCCATTACGGTGGCCAAAAACAAAGAAACAAAAAGACACCCATGGTAGGAACCAGGAACTACCCTGACCTAAAGACCTGGGATTGGATGCTCTAAGTGTAACTGTGCTGGTTGTCACATCCAAATGATCTTTGTTTTTCTGATGTTTTTTGTTACTTGTCTGTTGATCTTGCTTTCTTGTTTGGAACTCTTCTTCTGTGGCTGTGATGACTGATGACCAAACACCCTATGCATTCCTTTATTTTCTAGATATTTATTTGTCGCTTATCTGTTGATCTTCCTTTCTTGTTTGGAACTACTCTTCGGCGGCTGTGATGTCAAATGCCCCATCCACTTGAATTGTTTAGGGTTTAGGATTTAGGGTTTGGTACTGTGCTCAATACAGTGTTAAACTTGGATGGCTTGTACCATATACAAGCAACCAGTTTGCAACTGATTGTCTCATTGCCGTGGCGGTGGTGTACCATATACAAGCAACCAGTTTATTTCCAAATGAACAATCCTACTCAAAAGTTCATTTAGAGTAGGATGTGTCGTGTTGATATTGGGGCAAATCTGAGCTGTTCAACATAATATTTCTCTTTCTATTCTGTCTCTTTCTATTCTGTCGTATACTTTCGTTTATGATTCTATTTCCTTCATGCATCCTACTTTTTCCTGTGATTTCAACTTGGGACCTGGATTTCAACTAATGGGATGAATATGTCAAAGTTTGATTTGATGTCATATAAGATTCTTGACCTGGGTAGATTTGATGCGTAGATTCTTCGTGTTTTCTAAAGAATGATTTCATTTCTTCTGCACACTCTTATTTAACTACTTCCATTCTTTCACCAATACCTATAAGGGCTTGTTCGTTTTGCTCTCAATCCATGTGGATTCGATGGGATTGAGTGGATTTCAATCCCAAATAAGTCAAAATCTTTGATATTTTTTTCAATCCCATCCAATCCACATGTGATAGGAATAACCGAACAAGGCCTAAGTGATTCCCTAATGTGTCCTTCTGTGGCCCGAGGCATTGGCTTGGAAATCCCTTTGGGCAACCAGTGTTGGCGTTAATGGTCCTAATCTTGTGCCATGGCCTTGATGAATCTTGATTGATCAATCAAAAGGATAGACATGCTAAATTATTGTCATGAGCTTGGCTGTGCTTTTTTGGTCATGTTCGCGAAAAGCTCCTCTATGCTTTGTGTTGTTCATATGTGAGCAGGCCATTTGTTTTTATGTGTTGTTCACGCATGTATCGGTTGATTTTCCAAAGTACAGAGACATTGGGAGTGGGATGAATTGTTGGAGAGCTTTCTTTCCATCTTGCCAAAAAACCAGGACTGGGAGTGAGTTTTGATAACTATTCGAGATGCTCTGATAGAGAGAAGGGTTCACAGTATCTTCGCTACTCCTGACTGACGTCTACTTTTTCCTGATGTGTTGCAGTGGTGAATAGCGGTGAAAACGGTCTGGATATATCTCGTTCCGTTCCGCTCTGATTTCTACATTGACCCATTGGACGGAAAGGGTATGGATGTTTTTCCGGCCATTTTCGCTTTCCCGTTTTTATCCACATACAATATCCTGTTTTAGATAATACGTTGAACAAATTATAGACGACTATGTCACATCGCAACAAACTAATTCATTTTTTAGATAATAGGAATTGAAAGTTCCCGGCCTTTGTCTCGAAGAGACTACAACCGAATTATTACAAACTTAGATAGGAACATAACTATCTGAAATCTTAGAGAAAGCAAAACATAGTGCGGCAAACGGAACTAAAAACAAAGTCTAAATGCAGATCCCCATCCATGATGTCTAAAAATCTGCATCACCAACTTTATCTTCCTAATTCCTAATTAATTATGTTCTTTGTTAGCCATATGTATATTATAATATATTGCTTCTATATGTCTAGATGTGATGTTTTAATTGATCACATAATTTATTTTTGTATTCTATGTGGCGATGTTTCTGCTTTTTTACGTTTGATACAAATCCGTTATTGATCTGTTCCGTTTGTTTTGGTCGTTTTCTTCATCCTGCTAGTCCCGTTTTATATCTTATTTCCGATTGTCCCGTTTTAGATCTTATTTCCGATTGTCCCGTTTTTTATCCCATTTCCGATGGTTCTGTTTCAAAAATAATGTATAAATAAAAATGGGAGACGGGTTATCCTGACCAACCCGTTCTTTTTCATCCCTACTGTCTTGTTTGGGAGCAAGAATACTGGAGGGGATTGGAGGCGCTAAAATCCTCTTGCTACTTTGAATAGCAAGGAGACTTTAGCCCCTCCAATCCCCTCCGGTATTCTTGCTCCCAAACAAGTCCTACAAGTGTGATCTCCTCCTCCCCTTTCAGTTTCGTTTGGGGCATTTAAAATTTTGCAATATCTACTTCACCCCCGCCTTTCCTTCTCCCTTTTCTCCCTGCTTGCTCTCACTTTCCTGCGTGCTGATACCTTAGGAATTGGTGATAATCTGGTGCTGATGGTGGTGATGACAACAGTTCTGTTGGCACTGGTTCATCCACCTAGCCAGCGGCCACCTAGAACCTCCACTTCTCTAGGGCCTCTCTTTGTTTGTTGTAACACGCTGGCATGGAGAGACTCTTATCATCTTCCAGTGTGGCAGTGGCAGCATCAAGGGGTGGGAACTGAGTTGGGGGTTCATCTGGGCTATGGTTGGTGGATTGGGCTCCCAACGCGGTCTGGAGAACGTATGGGGAAATCTTTGGTGTGAGTTTTGGGGTGTTTGTAGCCATTATTTCTGCTTTCTCTTACGAATATAATTGCATGCAGCCCTCTTGGGTGTTCGAGAAAAAAAAATGGGGAAATCTGTTTCAAACATACTCTAAACTACATCCTCTTGTTTCCTCTCCCACCATTCTTTTTGGACACATGTAGTACATGGTTCACATTTTTTTTCCTGGTGTTTACATATACAAAAAAGACTCGTTTATATCAGATGCCTTATGACTTCCTTTTTTGTCTGTACTACTCTTGGGTGGCTATGATGATTGAACTTTCCATTAGAGAGCTTCTGCATTGTACTAGTATTTTTGGAGCTGATCCCTGGGATATTCTGTTCTGCTTGCTGTTTAACTAGGATGGCTTGTTCGTTTCTACCTCTGTCCCCCAAAAAAAATGCAATCCTGTCTCTGCACTTGGACAACAATTTTTTTGGGCAGTTGTAGCAACAAGTAACCAGTTATGTGGCCATGAAAGAGAGAGAGAGCAAGAGAGATTACTTTGCGCTTCCACTACAAACTGCAGTTGCAATCCTGATAATGTTCAAATATGAAATCTCTGAGCCACTGAAGTGACTTTTTTTCTCCTAGACTCTAGCACCCCCACCCCCCAAAAGAAACTACGGTGGTTTATGAAGGTTGGTTTTGCTGCTGTTTCAGCTAATCTGCTCTTTAAATTGCTTTGTGACATTGTTGATTCATTTCATATTAGCATTGTTGATTCATTTCTCCTAGACTCTAGCACCCCCACACCCCAAAAGATGTGCAGGGTGCATTATTGATTCATTTCTGTTCTATACATCTCTTTGTTTTTTCCGATGCTTTTTTGTTGCTGTTTGGAACTGCTCCTCAGTGGCTGTGATGATCAAATGCCCCAGCCTTTGTAACATCCCGCTGTTAGCATTGTTATTTTGCTCGATTGCTGCTAAACTATGATGGCTTTTACCATAACATGTGACATTGTTGTTGTGGTGTACTATATTTGAATGAATGATCCTCCTTAAGGGCTTGTTTGGGAGTAAGAATACCAGATATGATTGGAGAGACCATCCTCTTGTTATTCAATTTTGAATAGGAGATTTTAGCCTCTTAAATCTCAAATCTCTCTTGTTTGGGAGCAAGGATACCAGAGGGGGTTTGATGGGCTAAAATTCCTTTGCTATTCAAAGCAAGATGATTTTAGCCTCTCCAATCCACACCGGTATTCTTGCTCAAATATTTAAGAGGCATGGCGCTTGGGCAAGTATTGTGTTCTGTCTTACTTTTTGTTAGGATTCTCTTTCCTTCATGCTATCCTGCCTTTTCCAATGATTTCAAGTTTTCAACATGACAACATGGGACCAGGATTAATAGGAGCAACCTGTCAACACGGATTTGCTGTCAGCAAAGATTCCTGACCCAGGTAGATTTGATGCGAAGATTCCTTGTTTTTTTGGTCGGGACGCCCAAGCTTATTTGGATAAATTGCTCATTTAGTCATTCGGTTCTAAAGAATCTTTTCTTTTCACATAAACTCATATTTAATATTTTGCATGCTTCCGACAATACTTTGGGCAGGCATTGTTTTGTATAAAAAACTTGGCCGGGAAGGGATATACCGTCCTTCCGGTTTTAGCGTAGTGCCCGTAGTGCCGGCACTCAAGGCGCACACAACACCTTCAAGGGCTGAAGAAGAGAAGGTCCTGGCCGAGAAAATCCTGACCCCCATCACTCACGGGTCTACCGGCCCAAGGTAGCAGGGACATGCCAGTGTCTGCTAGTTCTGAAACTAGTTTTTATTGTGCCAGATATCAGTTGCGAGTTTAGTCTATATAGATCCTCAAATGAAGTAATTACACATCGGGTATTAGGTTGTAGGAACCCATTGCCATCTCTATTCCAAGCATGCTCTCGTTGTGATCGATGATGCAGCTTCAGGTGGAGCACCAGACATGTTGATGTGTGTAAATGTACATCTACATAGTTTGCAACCACTTTAAGGGTCCTACCCAGTGTCGTGTACCTAGTGCATACAGGACACCTTGATATATTTTAGATTGAGCATAGGGTACACTATGCGTCTGATTGGTTACCCGCACCATCTTATCTTGGATCACCACATGGGTTAAGTTTATTTGAGATTATGTCGGCCTGCATGGTGGATACAAAATAAGCCATTTTGATGCTATTAACTTGCATTCATCTATATGCTCAAAATTATAGCCAGGGCGGCGTCAGCCTGCCCATGGACGCCCAACCATCTAATCAGGCTGTATATGTTCAGTGCGGTATCCGGTTGCAGATCGTAAGAATTATATTTTCTATTTATCTTTTGATTTGGTTTCCCTCTGAACTTGTGGGCCCTATTGGGTTTAGGGATGGCAATGGGTGAGTTTGGTGTAAGGATAGTAGCATGTCGAGTTTGGGTCGGGTGGAGTAAAAACCTATATGCGGTCTTACCTACCTAAACTCGCATGTGATCACACCTGCGGGTGTAATTTCAAACTTGCACTAGACCTTGTTACCCGTAGGTTTTACTTAATGCATTCTTTTAAATAATAATTCAACATAAGCAATTAAATACTAACAATAATTGAGTTATGCTATAGATTTTAATCCTTATCATGTTGAGTAGCAACAAAACGTTTCATAAATCATTAGCTAAGGTACTTATTCAAAATAATTACTATTATATCTTAATCATTTTTACGTAAAATAAAGAATGAACCAAATTTTAAGTCGGATGTGGTCACCTATGGGTTGAAATAGAAATTCACACGCACACCTACAAAACTTCATATCGGGTGTGGGTTACACTCTGTCAACCCATAGCCACACTTGTCGGGTTTCGGATTTGTAGGTTAAATTACCATTCATAGTGTCTGATGCGGGTGTAGCAAACATCGAGCCAAGTTGATAGACACATTAAGCCATACCCACACCATTAAAATATCTAATGGGTGGATTTCATCGAGCCAAGTTGATAGACACATTAAGCCATGCCCACACCATTAAAATATCTAATGGGTGGATTTTTACGCTCCCACCTACACCTGATTTTTAATCGACAAATGTAAATAATTAAATAAAAGCTCCACACATAGTAAGAAAAACACATAAATATTTAGAAACACACCTCATAATTATTTATTAGAAGCACATAGTACATAACGTAATACCAATTCATATTCTAAAGAAGTGAATACGAGTAGATAACCTAGGGTTTTATTGGAATGGACCAAAATTTGTGTGAACAATGACTTAAAATTAGTATTTTAGAGCCCATTTGACACTCATGGGTGAAAAGTCACGTCCAATCTTGACCCATTATATGTCAGGTTGATTTTAGACTAGGATGAAATCTGAAACCCGGACCCATATCTAATGGTGTAAAACCCATGGACAGCCACGCTCATGTGTGTACGACTTCCATCCTTAATTGGGGCCTATCACTTGTTCTTCACAAGTTTGTATCACCACACTTAGCTAGAGATATATATTTAATTTGAAATAAATATAATTTTGACTCAATAAAGTTTTAAAATAAAGTCTTGGTAATAAAAATCCTGAGTTTCTTATGGACACATTAGAGCTGGTTTGGTGGGAAGAGAAATGAGAAGGATCCTCTTGCTAAAATTGAATAGCAAGGGATCCTCTTTATGTCCTGTTCATCAAATCAACCCTTAAAAACATGAAAACATGAAGCTGGTAACATTGGAGCGGAGATAAGATCCACACGTGCTGGGCCGTGAGCCCATGAGCCATGCTGGGCCTCATCGCGGAGCACGCCTCACCGCCCTAACGTCACGGGCGCTGGCAGCGGACGCTGCAGTTCGTCACCTCGTCCCCCCTCCTCCCCGTACCTACCCGCATAAAACCTCGCCGTCTCGGACCAAATCACCACTCACTCGTTAGTTTAAGTGTGAGGCCGCCGCGTGTGGCCGTGTCCCGTGTGGGCTTCGGCGGCGGCGCATGCGTGGCGAGCGCTCTAAACCTGGTGCTTGTTCCCACTCGCGGCGGCCGGTGACCACACCATTGAAACCAACAGCCCTTGGAACAAAAGCGGCGATGAGGAAGGGCGCCGCGCTTGGCGCCGGGCCGGTTCCCGACTGGCGCCCGTCGCCGGATCCGCGCCTCCCCGGGGCCACTCTGGTCCCCGCCCCGCTGCGCCGCGCCGGATTACGGACCTGTGGCGGGCGGCGTTGCTTCGGCGCTAGGGGCTGGGGTTGGGGACCGTGGCGGCGCGGTCCGCGGCGGCTTTTGGTCGGGGCCGTGGTCGGGCAACGCGGGATCTGAGCCGCCTTTTGATGGACCCTATTCGAGCGATTGTCTGGATTTGGTATGCTCTCTGACTCTTCCTTGCCTTATCCTCGCCGTCGTCACTAGTAGCGCGCCGCCGTCACCTGCACAGTGTTCCGCTAGGGTCCCTCCCTCGGCAGCTGGTTGCCTGGTTCGTGTCGTGTGTGCGTGGGCGTTGCTCTGTTGGCTCTTAGAGCAACTCCAATAGTTATGTAAATTTTAGTTCTCTAAATCACAGATTTAAGAAGTTGCTAAATAACTTTGGGAGTAAAAAAATGTGAGTTCTTCAATAGTTCTATAAATATAGGATGTAGTTTTGTTTTGTATCTGTCCACATAAAAAAATAAAGTCACAAATGTCATCAATTACCTTCATTATCTACATAATGCAGTAAACATTTTTGTTTAGGGAATTGCTAAATGGTTGCCAAATGTAGAGAGGAAATAAGGTTAGATGAGAAGTTGTTAAATTTAGAAAGTTCATTTAGAGAACTGTTGGAGATGAGTAATTTAGAAAGTTCATTTAGAGAACTGTTGGAGATGAGTTTTTGTGTTAACTACTTAAATTGTTGATTTAGGAAGTCTATTAGAGAACTATTGGAGTTGCTCTTAGTTGTGCAGCTTCTGCTCACGTGGTGGGAATTGGGAAAAAAGAAGCTAAGCTGGGCTGGGCCGCTGGGCAAGTGAAGTGGGCCACTGGGCCGAAATGTCAATCCAGCCAGCCAGGCTGATCGTTCCTAAACTAATTGGACGATTAGTCACGATTAATCGCCGACTAATCGGATGATCTGATCGCGTCGTTACCCTTGATCGGGAGTTACTATCAGCCTATTAATCGTGACTAATCGGACGTTCTGAAAACATTTTACCAAGTGCAGAAAGATTGGGAGTTGAGATAGGCAGTGGGTTATCTTCTCCCGTTCGCTAGTTCTCTCGCTCTCCTTGCGAGACTTGACCACCCAGGTCTTTGTGAGCAAGGCTAATGATTTGTCCTATTGATGCTCTACCATGATCTAAGAATGCTCTTCTTCACTTGCCTTCCTGCTGAATTTGATCCTGGGACCTGGGTCAATGTTTGTGGGACTAATATGCCTGGTCAGTTGCATCCCATAAGCTCCTGCCTAAGTGCCGTCGAGATCAAAGCCATAAAAATTTCCTTATGGGGGCAATGATCAATAACCATGGCTGACATATGCGCCTTTGAGCAATCAAGGCTGCTATGGGTATCAAACTGGAGCCCTTCCTCTTCTCTCCTGGGAACCTTTTCAGTTATGTTCTAATGATAGTGGTTCTGTCCTTGGATGGTCATGCCATTCCGTGTGTGATAACCAGGGCAGCTCCACTTATAACATCAGGACAAGTTGATATGGTGCTAGGAGATGGTGGGGTTACCAGTTAAATGATTGAGCAAAGGCGAAGCTGAGCCCCCCTCAACACACACACACACACACACACACACACACACACACACACACAACGAAAAGGGAAGAAGAAAGCACATTATGTTGTATCTTCACTTCTGTTGAGTATGTTGTTGCTCCGTGTTTTCTTTCCTAACCTACATATTTTATGACTCCATTACTTTTGTTGCATTCGTGGAACACCAATAATTTACATTTGGATTCTGTTCATTAGTAGGTTGAGATGTTCCCTAGTTTCTGATGTTGATTCTGCTATAATTGTTTGCGATAGTATTGTTTTGCTTGATGGATACATTTTGATAATTTTGTTCATCCAGAATTTATTTCAGTAATTTCATGAGTTATGTCTATATTCTATGAGTAGCTTGAATAGTAAACTAGTCTATATTACACTCGTATATATGCATAGCTTGAATAGTAAACTAGTCTATATTCTATGAGTAAATAGACTAAACCGATAACCATTCTTTCAATATAGGAGTTAAGTTCTGTTTTAATTTATTACTTGAAAGCTACACATTATTACAACGTAATTCAAGTAAGAATATGACAATACTAAACATTGTTGCAGATCAATGAATTAGAATACGTAGCACACTAAAGTGATGTTAATAAAACAATAACAAACTTATTTGGATTAGAATTTATTGTGAAATAATGCCGCAACGATTAACACGTATTTAACCTTAGTTTCCAGTGGGTAGCAAAACAGGGTCTTATTTAAATACTTTTGCTCTGCATGAAATATAGACGCAATTTTAACAAGAAACCAGAGGTCTAAACAAAAGTTTATTTTCTTCTACCTTCTCCTCTGTGTTCACAGCACGCAGCAGGAGGGCGATAGCGAGCTAGGGGATGGGCGGGCTCTCGACGGCGACCGGTGGCACACCAGAACACGGCACCGGCGGTGGGGTCGACGGGAGACGTGACCGAGTAGCTCGCCGGGGGCTGAAACGGTCCGACAGCTCCGGCGTCGATGGACAAGACGATGACGGCGGCCTTGCGTAGGCAGCAGACAGGGCACGGAGCGTATGCGGAGTAGCAGGGGAAGCAAGGAGCTCGGCGGGCAGTATTTATAGGTAGAAGGGAGGAATATAAAGACGAATTAATGCTCCTTGATGGTTAATTGATGCGCTGAATTGCATTTGTGAAGAATCAGGAACCGAAATCGCCATCAATGGCGAGCGTTATCTGCACGAAGAGAAATTGCCGCGCGGAATTGGGAGCAGGGAAAGACGCGACTGTTTCCGGATGCGAGAGGACGGGGAGGCGAGGAGGCCAGGCCAGACTCTACATGATAGACGAGGTCGTAGTACTGCGTGGAGACGAAACGGCGCGGCGACGAGCATCCAACAGATGAATACGGCGGCTGTGTTCATACGTCCGTGAGAAATAAGGAAGAGGAGGAAGGATAGGAATATTACATGTGGGGCCCAAGTGCCATAGAGACAAGATAGGGAGGGCCCATGTGTAAGCCAAAGGATAGGAAAGAGTGGGGGGCACTCGATGGGCCTGGATTCAGCCAGGAGACGAGCGAGCATACGTTAGTTTGTTTTTTTTCTTTTTTTTCGAATTTTTTTTTATTATTCACTAAAAATTATAAATAAATATAAATTTAAATATCTCTAAAAATTCACCAAAACTATTTATAAATAAAATACTTGTTTTTAGACTAATAATTAATATATTATTTAATTATTATATTAATTACTAGGTTTTTCTTTAAAAAGAGTTGATAATAAACATCCGATAATCAATCAAGCACATACAAAGAAAATGATCAAAATGCAAATAAATAATTAAACACTTAAAAAATTTTATTACCCTAATTACCATAATAACTAAATTCATTATTTTTAGTTGATGGCTTTTGTGGTGTTACATCGGCCCCTTTGATTAAATCAGTGTAAAATGTTAAAAACGGTACAGGAGGTGAGGTTCGAACCCATGCCCTGATGGAAGAAGGGCATGAGACACTGGGTGAAGCTGTCTAACCAGTAGAACATCATGCTCAAATATTTTTAATATTAAATATAAATTGTATATACGTATATACATTTTTTTGTAAAATAAAAAATATATAATCGTGTCGGGCCGGACCAGCACTACGGGCCGAGACTACAGTCCAAGCACGGCACGACGTTCTTGGCTCTTGCAAGCATTAGATCGTTTCTGAGACCACATTGGCGCAATGGACTCAATGGTGTTTGAGGTTGCTGAATTGGATGGAGCAACAATGATTTGTCACACTAACAGTGAAATGAAAGATTATTTGTTGGTTTTAAACGTTACTAATTGCTACGAAGTAGCATAATTTATATGAAGCGCATCCAGTTTTTATTGATGATGACTTTAGCAACCACTCCATATTTTGATCTATCTTTTTTATAAGTTTAAGTTTATGTGACTTATTTTAGAAACTTGAGTTCACAAACTTTCTTTTATTTGATCTATGTATGGTGGATTTATGTCATTTTATAATATATGTTCGTTCAGTCAGTCGTTGTGAACTCTCTTCTAATCACTCATATCATTGACTGTATTGTACCAAGACATATTAGATGGAGTAAACAATAACATCAGTTAGTCAAATAAAAAAATCTTATACAGAGAGCGGAGACAATTAATAAAAAATCTTGAAATTTTTTAGTGGATAATTTACATGGGTACTGTTGTAAGCCGTCGCAACGCACGGACAACCGACTAGTGTAATTTAATAAAATGAAAAATAGATTGATTCGTTGTGATTTCTTTGAACGCTCACCTAATGTCGTAGCTAAGCTCTTATGTAGTAGCCCAGCTTGTGATGTGTGGGGTCGAGCAGAGAATGTGTGGGGTCGCCGGGGACTCATCTCCATGGTTGTGGTCGAAGCAGCAACCACCACACAACGTGTGGCGTCTCCTGATGGTGCAGCTGCTCACGAGTCACGACGTCGTGCGCCGGTGCTATAGGAGAAGGCCACTACCAGGTGCGGAGTCGAGCGCGCAGGATGTGGACTAGTAGCTGGGTGGGGGAGAAGTCGGTGATGGCGAGCTCGCTGTCGAGACCGGAGCGGGTGCGGCACACGCAGTTTACCATGGGGTGGTCCCCGAGGACAGCCGCCGCGCGTGGCCTCATGGGCGTCACCACACCGAAGTAGGAGATGCGGCTGCTGTTGCTGTGTCGAAGCCCATACCGGCCTGAATGACCTGGTCTCCGACGATGACGAACAAGGAGCTATTTGCCATGGATGGGGAAGAGAACGAGAGAGGAGCAGAGCTGTGCGAGCTTGATGCTGAGTTAGATGAAGTGCTGACAACCAAAAATTATATTATACTAGTAGGTTGCTCGTGCGTTGCGACGGCTTACAACAATACCCATATAAACTATCCACTAAAAAGTTCAAAATTTTCCACTGATTGTCTCCGCTCTCCGTATAATATTTTTTTAATTTGGCTAACTGATGTTATTATTTACTCCATGCAATATGTCTTGCTACAACACGGCTAATAAAGTGAGCGATTAAAAGAGAGTTCACAACAACTAACTGAATGAACATAGCTTATAAAATAACATAATTCTATCATACAGAGACCAAATAAGAGAAAGTTTATGAACTCAAGTTTCTAAAATAAGTCACATGAACTCGAACTTATAAAAAAGATAGATCAAAATATGTAGTGATTGCTAAAGTCAGGCATCAATAAAACTGGACGCGCTCCATATAAATTATGCTACTTCGTAGCAATTATTAACGTTTAAAACCAACAAATAACCTTTCATTTTACTGTTAATGTGACAAATCATTGTTGCTCCATCCAATTCAGCAACCTCAAACACCATGAAGTCAATTGCGTCAATATGGTCTCAGAAACGACCTAATGCTTGTAAAAGCCAAAAACGTCGTGCCGTGCTTGGGCTGTAGCCTCGGTCTGTAGTGCTGGCCCGACCCAACACGATTATATATTTTTTATTTTACAAAAAACGTATATACATATATATACAATTTATATTCAATATTAAAAATATTTAAGCATGATGTTATATTGGTTAGACAGTTTCATCCAGTGTCTCCCACCATTCTTCCATCAGAGCATGAGTTTGAACCCCACCTCTTGCATCGTTTTTAACATTTTACGCTGATTTAATCAAATGGGCTGATGGGCTGACTCGGCACAGTCAGCAGGCCGACATAATGTGCCTGAGCTAGAGTTATGGCCCGCGGGCGTCTGTCGTAACGGGTTGTCGTTTGGCCATCTATAGGCGTGCAACAGATTAATTTAAAATAGCCGTGAGAGCTTATTTATAAAAAGATGACACGAGACGACCTTGAAACTGGTGTTGTAAGTATAGTATAGATTTTTTTATTAAACTACGAAATGACAATATAGCCTATAGACCGAGTTTTATAATAACATTCATGCGAATCCTCAATTAATGTCAAAGCGACGAAACTCGCTTCTCACAGTGCCATAATTCCAAATTTCTCCGCCGATGCCGTCCTCCCAAATCTCAACCTCGCATAAAACCTCGCCGTCTCCAACCAAACCACCGCTCAATCGTTAGTTTAAGTGTGAGGCCACCGCGTGTGGCCGGGTGGGCAGCGGCGGTGGCACATGCGAGGCGCTCTAAACCTGCTGCCTGATCCCACTCGCGGCGGCCGGTGACCACACCATTGAAACCAACAGCCCTTGGAACAAAAGCGGCGATGAAGAAGGGCACCGCGCTTGGCGCCGGGCTGGTTCCCGACCGGCGCTCGTTGCCGGATCCGCGCCTCCCCGGGGCCACTCTGGTCCCCGCCCCGCTGCGCCGCGCCGGATTGCGGACCCTGTGGCGGGCGACGGTTCTGCGGCGGTAGGGGCTGGGGTTGGGGACCGTGGCGGCGGGGTCCGTGCCGGCTTCTGGTCGGGGCCGTGGTCGGGCAGCGCGGGATCTGAGCCGCCTTTGATGGACCTTTTTCGAGCCTTTTGTTGCGAATGAGTGGTTTTGGTATGCTCTCTGACTCTTCCTTGCCTTAACTTGCCGTCGCCGTCGCCGTTCTTTTGGATGCTAGATTGCAATCTCTCCAGGACGGTGGACGGATGCAGTAGCATGCTGGATGTAGCAGTATGTATGTATGCATGTGTGTTCGCACATTCCCTGAACCCAAACCCTAGATCCAATCGAGGGCACTGCGCGGTCCATTCTCCGGAGCAGCCGTCGCGTCAGGTGTCCATCCATACGGTGCCGCCTCACAGCCGTTACATTGCTTGGCCTCGACCATGCGGAGCCGCCTAGGCGGCTTCCGAGTCAGGTTTGGCCTGCCGCGCCGCCCTCATTCGCTACTCCTGATGGATTTTTTGTCGACATGAGGCTCTGGCCAACAGATCGTGACTGTTTGTAGACTGCACTAAGGCTGCTGGAGATAGCCTGAGGATGACCTTATTTCCATTTATCAAACGGAAATTTGTTCTCATTCGCGGTCGCGGAGCACTGAAACCCACAGCCCTTGGGAACAAAAGCGGCGGTGATGAGGAAGGGTGCCGCTGTTGGCGCCGGGCCTGCTCCTGAGTGGAAACTGTCCTCAGATCCGTGCCTCCATGGGGCTACCCTTGTCCCCGCTCCGCCGCTCCTCATCAGACTGTGTACCCTTGGGCGGGTGACTATGCTACGGTGGCTGGGGCTAGGGTTGGGGACCGTGGGGGTGTGGTCCTTGGCGCGGTTCCAGTCAGGGCTGTGATCTGGTGACACGGGATCTGAGCCGTCCTTGGACTCTTCTTGAGTCTTGGTTGCGGATGTTTCGTTTTGGTGCACTCTCTATCTCTTTGTTGCTAATTATTCTTTACCATGTCCTTCCATTTCGAGACTGGCAGATCGATACGCCTGTATATTTCCGTGCGATTGGATTGATTTTTACCAATTGCGGAAAGATTGGGAGTTAAGATATAGGGAGTGGGTTTTCTTCTCCCGTTCGCTCTGCCTGCTCTCTCGCTCACCTGGTGAGACTAGGAGACCACTGCCACCATATGTCAGGTGCCAGGCCTTTGTGAGCAAGTTTAATAATATGTCCTGTTGATGCTCTACCACGATCTAAGGATGCTCTTCTTCACTTGCCTTCCTATTGGATCTGATCCTGGGACCTGGGTCAATGTTTGTGGGACTAATATGCCAGGTCAGTTGCATCCCATAAGCTCCTGCCTAAGTGCCATCAAGAACAAAGCCATAAAAAATTCCTTATGGGGGCAATGATCAACAACCATGGCTGACATAAGCGCCTATGAGCAATCAAGGCTGCTATGGGTATCAAACTGGAGCCCTCCCTCTTCTCTCCTGGGAACCTTTTCAGTTATGTTCTAATGATAGTGGTTCTGTCCTTGGATGGTCATGCCATTCCGTGTGTGATAACCAGGGCAGCTCCACTTATAATATCAGGACAAGTTGATCTGGTGTTAGGAGATGGTGGGGTTACCAGTTAAATGATTGAGCAAAGGCGAAGCTGAGCCCCCCTCAACACACACACACTTCTGTTGAGTATGTTGTTGCTCTGTGTTTTCTTTCTAAACCTACATATTTTATGACTCCATTACTTTTGTTGCATTTGTGTAACACACCAATCATTTACATTTGGATTCTGTTCATTAGTAGGTTGAGATGTTCTAGTTTCTGATGTTGATTCTGCTATAATTGTTTGCGATAGTATTATTTTGCTTGATGGATACTTTTTGATAATTTTGTTCATCCAGAATTTATTTCAGTAATTTCATGAGTTATGTCTCAGTACTACTGTTGGTGCTGAGTGCCTTTGGACTTAGGAGAGATTTGTGTTTTAGCAGTTACTTCCTTTGGGCCATCACAACTATTATAGCCTTGCAAGGTGCAGCATTGATCCATTTTGGTAGTTCCTATGCATTCCTTTGTTTTCCAAATATTTTGTTGTTGCTTATCTGTTGATCTTCCTTTTTTTTGTAACTATTCTTCAGCGGCTGTGATGTAAAATGCCCCAGTCCCATAGATGGCATTAGTGGTACTAATCGTGTGCCATGGCCTTGATGAATCTTGATTAATCAATCAAAATGATATACATGCTAAGTTATTGTCATGAGTTTGGTTGCGCTTTTTTGGTCATGTTCGTGAAAAGCTTCTCTATTTTTGTGCTGTTCATATGTGAGCAGGCCATTCTTTCTATGGTCTGTTCACGAATGTATCGGCCTATTTTCTCAATTGCAGAGACATTGGGAGTTGGGAAGAGTTGTTGGAGAGTTCTCTTTCCATCCTGCCGAAAAAACCAAATTTGGGAGTGAGTTTTGGGAACTATTGGAGTTGCTCTGTGCATATTTTCACTACTGCTGACTGATGGATGGAACATGCATACTTTTCTCCTGATGCGATGCAGTGGTGATTCAGATTCTTCTTGGGCATTTAATTTTTTTGCCATATTCTCTCCTTCACTCCCCGCCTTTCGTTCTCCCCTTCCTCTTCTCCCTGCGTGCTCTCTGCTCTCGTGGTGATGACTGGGTAGCCACCACCACCCTAAGTCAGGTGCCCAGCTCTCGTTGGGCCCTTCGCCAGGTCTTAACCGGGCAATTTTCTGGCGCCGAGCACCCACCAGGTGTACCAACGCCTTCTCTTCCCTTCCTGTTGTGTGGAACTGAGCACCCAAACTCTAACTTAAGCTATTTGGCTATTTCCATTCGTATCCCTTTTAAAGATTATCACTTATCAGGGCATACATGGGGACACCCATGTCCTTTACTTGACCCGCGCCTTCAGTTCTGTGTGCTTTGATCTGCTTTGCTCTGAATGTAGGTGTTAGGCAGTGCAAATGGGATCAGGATATGTGATGATGATATATAAAGTGGCGGTTTAAAAGCTTTGATGAAATTACCTAGTGGCCATTGCAAGTGAAATTTGCTTAGGGTGACCGTGCTGGGCATGGAAATGAGCCTGAACCTATGAATGGATTGCTGATGGAAGGCAAGGATGTTCTACCTTTTCCTGAATTGCATGCCATTGAGCAAGCGAGGCAGCTGCGAGTACCTAACTAAGCTGACCCTCTATCCTCCTGAAGCATATTTAATCAGCGCTTTTTGTTTGTGGTTCTGCCTAGGAAGATCATTTGGACGTGACAATCAGCACAGTTACACTTAGAGCATCTCCAACAGTACCTTAAAAGAAATACTACGCCAGCCCCAAAAGAAAATCACTTCTAGAATTGCTTGTTTATTCCAATGTTGAGTAACAATTGCACTTAGGAAATAGAGAATGTAAAAAAACTACTAAAGCTAGGTGGTCCCATACCTATATGTGCACTTGGTGTGGGACGAAATTTGAATGCTAGAAGTGCACTTATTTTCGGACAGTGGGAGTAATCGTGAAAATTCTGTTTTTGCAACCTTTCCAATAGATTTTTTTCTTCAACGCTCAAGAGATATGCACATCATTTCATTAAGAAGAGCAGAAAAAAGATCCATAAATGATCAATACAGGGAGACAGAAAAGACCCCATTACGGTGGCCAAAAACAAAGAAACAAAAAGACACCCATGGTAGGAACCAGGAACTACCCTGACCTAAAGACCTGGGATTGGATGCTCTAAGTGTAACTGTGCTGGTTGTCACATCCAAATGATCTTTGTTTTTCTGATGTTTTTTTTGTTACTTGTCTGTTGATCTTGCTTTCTTGTTTGGAACTCTTCTTCTGTGGCTGTGATGACTGATGACCAAACACCCTATGCATTCCTTTATTTTCTAGATATTTATTTGTCGCTTATCTGTTGATCTTCCTTTCTTGTTTGGAACTACTCTTCGGCGGCTGTGATGTCAAATGCCCCATCCACTTGAATTGTTTAGGGTTTAGGATTTAGGGTTTGGTACTGTGCTCAATACAGTGTTAAACTTGGATGGCTTGTACCATATACAAGCAACCAGTTTGCAACTGATTGTCTCATTGCCGTGGCGGTGGTGTACCATATACAAGCAACCAGTTTATTTCCAAATGAACAATCCTACTCAAAAGTTCATTTAGAGTAGGATGTGTCGTGTTGATATTGGGGCAAATCTGAGCTGTTCAACATAATATTTCTCTTTCTATTCTGTCTCTTTCTATTCTGTCGTATACTTTCGTTTATGATTCTATTTCCTTCATGCATCCTACTTTTTCCTGTGATTTCAACTTGGGACCTGGATTTCAACTAATGGGATGAATATGTCAAAGTTTGATTTGATGTCATATAAGATTCTTGACCTGGGTAGATTTGATGCGTAGATTCTTCGTGTTTTCTAAAGAATGATTTCATTTCTTCTGCACACTCTTATTTAACTACTTCCATTCTTTCACCAATACCTATAAGGGCTTGTTCGTTTTGCTCTCAATCCATGTGGATTCGATGGGATTGAGTGGATTTCAATCCCAAATAAGTCAAAATCTTTGATATTTTTTTCAATCCCATCCAATCCACATGTGATAGGAATAACCGAACAAGGCCTAAGTGATTCCCTAATGTGTCCTTCTGTGGCCCGAGGCATTGGCTTGGAAATCCCTTTGGGCAACCAGTGTTGGCGTTAATGGTCCTAATCTTGTGCCATGGCCTTGATGAATCTTGATTGATCAATCAAAAGGATAGACATGCTAAATTATTGTCATGAGCTTGGCTGTGCTTTTTTGGTCATGTTCGCGAAAAGCTCCTCTATGCTTTGTGTTGTTCATATGTGAGCAGGGCCATTTGTTTTTATGTGTTGTTCACGCATGTATCGGTTGATTTTCCAAAGTACAGAGACATTGGGAGTGGGATGAATTGTTGGAGAGCTTTCTTTCCATCTTGCCAAAAAACCAGGACTGGGAGTGAGTTTTGATAACTATTCGAGATGCTCTGATAGAGAGAAGGGTTCACAGTATCTTCGCTACTCCTGACTGACGTCTACTTTTTCCTGATGTGTTGCAGTGGTGAATAGCGGTGAAAAACGGTCTGGATATATCTCGTTCCGTTCCGCTCTGATTTCTACATTGACCCATTGGACGGAAAGGGGTATGGATGTTTTTCCGGCCATTTTCGCTTTCCCGTTTTTATCCACATACAATATCCTGTTTTAGATAATACGTTGAACAAATTATAGACGACTATGTCACATCGCAACAAACTAATTCATTTTTTAGATAATAGGAATTGAAAGTTCCCGGCCTTTGTCTCGAAGAGACTACAACCGAATTATTACAAACTTAGATAGGAACATAACTATCTGAAATCTTAGAGAAAGCAAAACATAGTGCGGCAAACGGAACTAAAAACAAAGTCTAAATGCAGATCCCCATCCATGATGTCTAAAAATCTGCATCACCAACTTTATCTTCCTAATTCCTAATTAATTATGTTCTTTGTTAGCCATATGTATATTATAATATATTGCTTCTATATGTCTAGATGTGATGTTTTAATTGATCACATAATTTATTTTTGTATTCTATGTGGCGATGTTTCTGCTTTTTTACGTTTGATACAAATCCGTTATTGATCTGTTCCGTTTGTTTTGGTCGTTTTCTTCATCCTGCTAGTCCCGTTTTATATCTTATTTCCGATTGTCCCGTTTTAGATCTTATTTCCGATTGTCCCGTTTTTTATCCCATTTCCGATGGTTCTGTTTCAAAAATAATGTATAAATAAAAATGGGAGACGGGTTATCCTGACCAACCCGTTCTTTTTCATCCCTACTGTCTTGTTTGGGAGCAGAATACTGGAGGGGATTGGAGGCGCTAAAATCCTCTTGCTACTTTGAATAGCAAGGAGACTTTAGCCCCTCCAATCCCCTCCGGTATTCTTGCTCCCAAACAAGTCCTACAAGTGTGATCTCCTCCTCCCCTTTCAGTTTCGTTTGGGGCATTTAAAATTTTGCAATATCTACTTCACCCCCGCCTTTCCTTCTCCCTTTTCTCCCTGCTTGCTCTCACTTTCCTGCGTGCTGATACCTTAGGAATTGGTGATAATCTGGTGCTGATGGTGGTGATGACAACAGTTCTGTTGGCACTGGTTCATCCACCTAGCCAGCGGCCACCTAGAACCTCCACTTCTCTAGGGCCTCTCTTTGTTTGTTGTAACACGCTGGCATGGAGAGACTCTTATCATCTTCCAGTGTGGCAGTGGCAGCATCAAGGGGTGGGAACTGAGTTGGGGGTTCATCTGGGCTATGGTTGGTGGATTGGGCTCCCAACGCGGTCTGGAGAACGTATGGGGGAAATCTTTGGTGTGAGTTTTGGGGTGTTTGTAGCCATTATTTCTGCTTTCTCTTACGAATATAATTGCATGCAGCCCTCTTGGGTGTTCGAGAAAAAAAAATGGGGAAATCTGTTTCAAACATACTCTAAACTACATCCTCTTGTTTCCTCTCCCACCATTCTTTTTGGACACATGTAGTACATGGTTCACATTTTTTTCCTGGTGTTTACATATACAAAAAAAGACTCGTTTATATCAGATGCCTTATGACTTCCTTTTTTGTCTGTACTACTCTTGGGTGGCTATGATGAATTGAACTTTCATTAGAGAGCTTCTGCATTGTACTAGTATTTTTGGAGCTGATCCCTGGGATATTCTGTCTGCTTGCTGTTTAACTAGGATTGGCTTGTTCGTTTCTACCTCTGTCCCCCAAAAAAAATGCAATCCTGTCCTCTGCACTTGGACAACAATTTTTTTGGGCAGTTGTAGCAACAAGTAACCAGTTATGTGGCCATGAAAGAGAGAGAGAGCAGAGAGATTACTTTGCGCTTCCACTACAAACTGCAGTTGCAATCCTGATAATGTTCAAATATGAAATCTCTGAGCCACTGAAGTGACTTTTTTTCTCCTAGACTCTAGCACCCCCACCCCCAAAAGAAACTACGGTGGTTTATGAAGGTTGGTTTTTGCTGCTGTTTCAGCTTAATCTGCTCTTTAAATTGCTTTGTGACATTGTTGATTCATTTCATATTAGCATTGTTGATTCATTTCTCCTAGACTCTAGCACCCCCACACCCCAAAAGATGTGCAGGGTGCATTATTGATTCATTTCTGTTCTATACATCTCTTTGTTTTTCCGATGCTTTTTTTGTTGCTGTTTGAACTGCTCCTCAGTGGCTGTGATGATCAAATGCCCCAGCCTTTGTAACATCCCGCTGTTAGCATTGTTATTTTGCTCGATTGCTGCTAAACTATGATGGCTTTTACCATAACATGTGACATTGTTGTTGTGGTGTACTATATTTGAATGAATGATCCTCCTTAAGGGCTTGTTTGGGAGTAAGAATACCAGATATGATTGGAGAGACCATCCTCTTGTTATTCAATTTTGAATAGGAGATTTTAGCCTCTTAAATCTCAAATCTCTCTTGTTTGGGAGCAAGGATACCAGAGGGGTTTGATGGGCTAAAATTCCTTTGCTATTCAAAGCAAGATGATTTTAGCCTCTCCAATCCACACCGGTATTCTTGCTCAAATATTTAAGAGGCATGGCGCTTGGGCAAGTATTGTGTTTCTGTCTTACTTTTTGTTAGGATTCTCTTTCCTTCATGCTATCCTGCCTTTTCCAATGATTTCAAGTTTTCAACATGACAACATGGGACCAGGATTAATAGGAGCAACCTGTCAACACGGATTTGCTGTCAGCAAAGATTCCTGACCCAGGTAGATTTGATGCGAAGATTCCTTTGTTTTTTTGGTCGGGACGCCCAAGCCTTATTTGGATAAATTGCTCATTTAGTCATTCGGTTCTAAAGAATCTTTTCTTTTCACATAAACTCATATTTAATATTTTGCATGCTTCCGACAATACTTTGGGCAGGCATTGTTTTGTATAAAAAACTTGGCCGGGAAGGGATATACCGTCCTTCCGGTTTTAGCGTAGTGCCCGTAGTGCCGGCACTCAAGGCGCACACAACACCTTCAAGGGCTGAAGAAGAGAAGGTCCTGGCCGAGAAAATCCTGACCCCCATCACTCACGGGTCTACCGGCCCAAGGTAGCAGGGACATGCCAGTGTCTGCTAGTTCTGAAACTAGTTTTTATTGTGCCAGATATCAGTTGCGAGTTTAGTCTATATAGATCCTCAAATGAAGTAATTACACATCGGGTATTAGGTTGTAGGAACCCATTGCCATCTCTATTCCAAGCATGCTCTCGTTGTGATCGATGATGCAGCTTCAGGTGGAGCACCAGACATGTTGATGTGTGTAAATGTACATCTACATAGTTTGCAACCACTTTAAGGGTCCTACCCAGTGTCGTGTACCTAGTGCATACAGGACACCTTGATATATTTTAGATTGAGCATAGGGTACACTATGCGTCTGATTGGTTACCCGCACCATCTTATCTTGGATCACCACATGGGTTAAGTTTATTTGAGATTATGTCGGCCTGCATGGTGGATACAAAATAAGCCATTTTGATGCTATTAACTTGCATTCATCTATATGCTCAAAAATTATAGCCAGGCGGCGTCAGCCTGCCCATGGACGCCCAACCATCTAATCAGGCTGTATATGTTCAGTGCGGTATCCGGTTGCAGATCGTAAGAATTATATTTTCTATTTATCTTTTGATTTGGTTTCCCTCTGAACTTGTGGGCCCTATTGGGTTTAGGGATGGCAATGGGTGAGTTTGGTGTAAGGATAGTAGCATGTCGAGTTTGGGTCGGGTGGAGTAAAAACCTATATGCGGTCTTACCTACCTAAACTCGCATGTGATCACACCTGCGGGTGTAATTTCAAACTTGCACTAGACCTTGTTACCCGTAGGTTTTACTTAATGCATTCTTTTAAATAATAATTCAACATAAGCAATTAAATACTAACAATAATTGAGTTATGCTATAGATTTTAATCCTTATCATGTTGAGTAGCAACAAAACGTTTCATAAATCATTAGCTAAGGTACTTATTCAAAATAATTACTATTATATCTTAATCATTTTTACGTAAAATAAAGAATGAACCAAATTTTAAGTCGGATGTGGTCACCTATGGGTTGAAATAGAAATTCACACGCACACCTACAAAACTTCATATCGGGTGTGGGTTACACTCTGTCAACCCATAGCCACACTTGTCGGGTTTCGGATTTGTAGGTTAAATTACCATTCATAGTGTCTGATGCGGGTGTAGCAAACATCGAGCCAAGTTGATAGACACATTAAGCCATACCCACACCATTAAAATATCTAATGGGTGGATTCATCGAGCCAAGTTGATAGACACATTAAGCCATGCCCACACCATTAAAATATCTAATGGGTGGATTTTTACGCTCCCCACCTACACCTGATTTTTAATCGACAAATGTAAATAATTAAAATAAAGCTCCACACATAGTAAGAAAAACACATAAATATTTAGAAACACACACCTCATAATTATTTATTAGAAGCACATAGTACATAACGTAATACCAATTCATATTCTAAAGAAGTGAATACGAGTAGATAACCTAGGGTTTTATTGGAATGGACCAAAATTTGTGTGAACAATGACTTAAAATTAGTATTTTAGAGCCCATTTGACACTCATGGGTGAAAAGTCACGTCCCAATCTTGACCATTATATGTCAGGTTGATTTTAGACTAGGATGAAATCTGAAACCCGGACCCATATCTAATGGTGTAAAAACCCATGGACAGCCCACGCTCATGTGTGTACGACTTCCATCCTTAATTGGGGCCTATCACTTGTTCTTCACAAGTTTGTATCACCACACTTAGCTAGAGATATATATTTAATTTGAAATAAATATAATTTTGACTCAATAAAGTTTTAAAATAAAGTCTTGGTAATAAAAATCCTGAGTTTCTTATGGACACATTAGAGCTGGTTTGGTGGGAAGAGAAATGAGAAGGATCCTCTTGCTAAAATTGAATAGCAAGGGATCCTCTTTATGTCCTGTTCATCAAATCAACCCTTAAAAACATGAAAACATGAAGCTGGTAACATTGGAGCGGAGATAAGATCCACACGTGCTGGGCCGTGAGCCCATGAGCCATGCTGGGCCTCATCGCGGAGCACGCCTCACCGCCCTAACGTCACGGGCGCTGGCAGCGGACGCTGCAGTTCGTCACCTCGTCCCCCCTCCTCCCCGTACCTACCCGCATAAAACCTCGCCGTCTCGGACCAAATCACCACTCACTCGTTAGTTTAAGTGTGAGGGCCGCCGCGTGTGGCCGTGTCCCGTGTGGGCTTCGGCGGCGGCGCATGCGTGGGCGAGCGCTCTAAACCTGGTGCTTGTTCCACTCGCGGCGGGCCGGTGACCACACCATTGAAACCAACAGCCCTTGGAACAAAAGCGGCGATGAGGAAGGGCGCCGCGCTTGGCGCCGGGCCGGTTCCCGACTGGCGCCCGTCGCCGGATCCGCGCCTCCCGGGGCCACTCTGGTCCCCGCCCCGCTGCGCCGCGCCGGATTACGGACCTGTGGCGGGCGGCGTTGCTTCGGCGCTAGGGGCTGGGGTTGGGGGACCGTGGCGGCGCGGTCCGCGGCGGCTTTTGGTCGGGGCCGTGGTCGGGCAACGCGGGATCTGAGCCGCCTTTTGATGGACCCTATTCGAGCGATTGTCTGGATTTGGTATGCTCTCTGACTCTTCCTTGCCTTATCCTCGCCGTCGTCACTAGTAGCGCGCCGCCGTCACCTGCACAGTGTTCCGCTAGGGTCCCTCCTCGGCAGCTGGTTGCCTGGTTCGTGTCGTGTGTGCGTGGGCGTTGCTCTGTTGGCTCTTAGAGCAACTCCAATAGTTATGTAAATTTTAGTTCTCTAAATCACAGGATTTAAGAAGTTGCTAAATAACTTTGGGAGTAAAAAAATGTGAGTTCTTCAATAGTTTCTATAAATATAGGATGTAGTTTTGTTTTGTATCTGTCCACATAAAAAAAATAAAGTCACAAATGTCATCAATTACCTTCATTATCTACATAATGCAGTAAACATTTTTGTTTAGGGAATTGCTAAATGGTTGCCAAATGTAGAGAGGAAATAAGGTTAGATTAGAAGTTGTTAAATTTAGAAAGTTCATTTAGAGAACTGTTGGAGATGAGTAATTTAGAAAGTTCATTTAGAGAACTGTTGGAGATGAGTTTTTGTGTTAACTACTTAAATTGTTGATTAGGAAGTCTATTAGAGAACTATTGGAGTTGCTCTTAGTTGTGCAGCTTCTGCTCACGTGGTGGGAATTGGGAAAAAAGAAGCTAAGCTGGGCTGGGCCGCTGGGCAAGTGAAGTGGGCCACTGGGCCGAAATGTCAATCCAGCCAGCCAGGCTGATCGTTCCTAAACTAATTGGACGATTAGTCACGATTAATCGCCGACTAATCGGATGATCTGATCGCGTCGTTACCCTTGATCGGGAGTTACTATCAGCCTATTAATCGTGACTAATCGGACGTTCTGAAAACATTTTACCAAGTGCAGAAAGATTGGGAGTTGAGATAGGCAGTGGGTTATCTTTCTCCCGTTCGCTAGTTCTTCTCGCTCTCCTTGCGAGGACTTGACCACCCAGGTCTTGTGAGCAAGGCTAATGATTTGTTCCTATTGATGCTCTACCATGATCTAAGAATGCTCTTCTTCACTTGCCTTCCTGCTGAATTTGATCCTGGGACCTGGGTCAATGTTTGTGGGACTAATATGCCTGGTCAGTTGCATCCCATAAGCTCCTGCCTAAGTGCCGTCGAGATCAAAGCCATAAAAATTTCCTTATGGGGGCAATGATCAATAACCATGGCTGACATATGCGCCTTTGAGCAATCAAGGCTGCTATGGTGTATCAAACTGGAGCCCTTCCTCTTCTCTCCTGGGAACCTTTTCAGTTATGTTCTAATGATAGTGGTCTGTCCTTGGATGGTCATGCCATTCCGTGTGTGATAACCAGGGCAGCTCCACTTATAAACATCAGGACAAGTTGATATGGTGCTAGGAGATGGTGGGGTTACCAGTTAAATGATTGAGCAAAGGCGAAGCTGAGCCCCCCTCAACACACACACACACACACACACACACACACACACACACACACACACACACAACGAAAAGGGAAGAAGAAAGCACATTATGTTGTATCTTCACTTCTGTTGAGTATGTTGTTGCTCCGTGTTTTCTTTCCTAACCTACATATTTTATGACCTCCATTACTTTTGTTGCATTCGTGGAACACCAATCATTTACATTTGGATTCTGTTCATTAGTAGGTTGAGATGTTCCCTAGTTTTCTGATGTTGATTCTGCTATAATTGTTTGCGATAGTATATGTTTTGCTTGATGGATACATTTTGATAATTTTGTTCATCCAGAATTTATTTCAGTAATTTCATGAGTTATGTCTCAGTACTCCTGCTGTAGCTGGGTGACTTTGGACTTAGGAGAGCATTGTATTTTAGCAATTACTTCCTGTAGGCCATCACAACTATTATAGCTTGCAAGGTGCATCATTGATCCATTTTTGGTAGTTCCTATGCATTCCTTTGTTTTCCAGATATTTTTTTTGTTGCTTACCTGTTGATCTTCCTTTCTTGTTGGAACTATTCATCAGCGGCTGTGATGTGATGTCAAATATTAAGATGAATGAGCAAAGGCGAAACTGATCTCCCCTCCCCCCCCCCCCCCCCCCCCCTACCCACCCATACAAACACCCCAAAAGAAGCTGTGCAGGGTGCAGGCATTGATTCATTGTAGTAGTTTCTATACATCTCTTTGTTTTTCTGATGTTATTTGTTGCTTATCTGTTGATCTTGCTTTCTGGTTGGAACTCTTCTTCTGTGGCTGTGATGACTGATGACCAAACGCTCTATCATTCCTTTATTTTCTAGATATTTATCTGTCGCTTATCTGTTGATCTTCCTTTCTTGTTTGGGAACTACTCTTCGGCGGCTGTGATGTCAAATGCCCCATCCCCATTGAGCTATTACTTTTTAGCTTCTTGAAATTGTTTTGGGTTTAGTATTTAGGGTTTGGTATTGTGCTCAATACACTGTTAAACTTGGATGCCTTGTACCATATACAAGCAACCAGTTTGCAACTGATTGTCTCATTGCCGAGGCGGTGGTGTACCATATACAAGCAACCAGTTTATTTCCAATGAACAATCCTATTCAAAAGTTCATTTAGAGTAGGATGTGTCGTGTTGATATTGGGGCAAATCTGAGCCGTTCAACGTAATGTTTCTCTCTTTATTATGTCATATGCTTTCGTTTGTGATTCTATTTCCTTCATGCATCCTACTTTTTCCTGTGATTTCAACTTGGGACATGGATTTCAACTAATGGATGAATATGTGTCGAATTGTTTTAGGGTTTAGGATTAGGGTTTGGTATTTTGCTCTATATATTGTTAAACTTGGATGGCTTGTACCATATACAAGCAACCAGTTTGCAACTGAATGTTTGCCATTGCTGTGGCGGTGGTGTCGTTTATATTCCAAGTGAACAATCCTACTCAAAGTTCGTTTAGCTTGTGATGGAGGGAAGGAGTTTCATGTTTCTTCTGCGAGTGTTGTGTTGATGTTGGGACAAATCTGAGCCATTCAATGTGACATTACTCTTTCTATTCTGTCATATACTTTCGTCTATGATTCTATTTCCTTCATGTATCCTACTTTTGCTGTGATTTCAACTTGGGACCTGGATCATGATACTGATGGGACAAATCTGAGTTTGATTTGATGTCATATAAGATTCTTGACTCGGGTAGATTTGATGCATATATTCTTCATGTTTTTGGTTGGGATGCCCAAGCTTAACTGGATGAGTTGCTCATTTTGTTCTAAAGAATGATTTTATTTCTTCTCCACACTCTTATTTACTACTTTCATTCTTCCACCAATACTTATAACTGGTTCCCTAATGCGTCTTTACTTTTGTGTCCTGAGGCACTAGCTTGGAAATCTTTTTAGGTAACCGGCATTGGCGTTAGTGGTCCTAATTGTGTGCCATGGCCTTGATCAATCTGGATTGATCAATCAAAATGATAGACATGCTAAATTATTGTCATGAGCTTGGTTGTGCTTTTTTTTGGTCATGTTTGTGAAAAGCTTCTCTACGTTTGTGCTGTTTCTATGCTGTTCACGCAGGTATCGATCTATTTTCCCAAGTGCAGAGACATTGGGAGTTATGATGCAGAGTTGTTGGAGAGCTTTCTTTCCATCCTGCCATAAAACCAAGATTGGGAGTGTGTTTCTGGGAACTACTGGAGATGCTATAGCGTTCACAAGCATGTTTTCACTACTACTACTTGATGGATGGAACATGTATACTTTCCTCCTAATGTGTTGCAGCGGTGATCTTCTTCCCTTTTAGTTTCCTGTGGGACATTTAAATTTTTGCCATCTTCTCTCCTTCACCCCACTTCTTTCCTTCTCCCTTCCTCTTCTCTCTCTCTCCCTCCCTCCCTCTCCCTCTCCTCTCGTGGCGATGACTGGGTGGCCGCCACCACCCTATGCCAGGTGCCCAGGTCTCGTTGGGCCCTTCGCCAGGTCTTAATCATGCACTTCCTGGCGACGAGCACCCAACCAGGTTTGCCAACCCCTTCTCTTCCCTTTCTGTTGTGGAACTGAGTACCCAAACTCTAACTTAAGCTATCTGGTGTATTTGGATCTGATCTAATTACAAGTGTATTCATGTATTATGCTTACTAACTTTGATCCCTTTTAAAGATTATCACTTATCAGGCATACATGTGGACACCCATGTTCTTTACTTGATCCACGCCTGCAGTCCTGTGTGCTTTGATCTGCTTTGCTCTGAACGTTCCTAGCCCTTCTGCTCCTCACCCCCACACCTCGGTGGCATATGGATAGGCAGGGCATATGGGATCAGAATATGTGATTATGAGATATAAAGAGGCGGTTTTCTGGCTTGGGAGAAAGTACCAGTGGCCATTGCAAGTGAAATTTGCTTAGGGTGACCGTGCTAGGCATGGAAATGAGCCTGAACCTATGAATGGATTGCTGATGGAGGGCAATGATGTTCTCCCTTTTCCTGAATTGCATGCCATTGAGCTGACCCTCTACCCTCCTGAAGCATATTTAATCAGCGCTTTTTGTTTGTGGTTCTGCCTAGGAAGATCATTTGGATGTGACAACCAGCACAGTTACACTTTGAGCATCTCGAACAGTACCTTAAAAGAAATACTACACTCAACCCCAAAGAAATACTACGCCAGCCCCAAAAGAAAGCACTTCTAGAATTGCCTGTTTATTCCAATGCTGAGTAACAATTGCACTTAGGAAATAGAGAATGTAAAAAAAAAAATACTAAAGCTAGGTGGTCCCATATGTGCACTTGGTGTGGGACGAAATTTGAATGCTAGAAGTGCACTTATTTTTGGGACAAAGGGAGTAATCCTGAAAAATCTGTTTTTGCAACCTTTCCAATAGATATTAACTAGTAGTGGTCATCCACATATATTTGCCCCCCATGATAAGTAGCGGTCGTCTGCATATCTTTGCGCGGGTGTACCTTTTTTTAATGCACGGATAAATTGGGAGTGGTTTTACCAAACTGTTGGAGATGCTCTTGCATCAAGATGGGTAATATGTGCGGCAAGATAGGGTAGGGGTTGGTTTCTATGGGTTAATGTTAGGACTAATATGCAAAGTCAGTTATATATCATACGTTTCTACCTGAGTGCCCCTCAATTATGAATAAGTAAATTCCAATGTGGGGCAATGATCAATAACCAAGGCTGACATGCGCCTTTGAGCAATCAAGGCTGCTATGGGTACCAAACTGGAGTCCTCGCTTTGCTCTCTTGGAAACCTTTTCAATTATGTCCTAATGATAATGGCCTTGTCCTCGGATGGTCATGCCATTCTTCATGGGTGATAACCAGGGCAGCTCCACTTGTCAGGATAAGTCGATTCTTCATGGTGATAACCAGGGCAGCTCCACTTGTCAGGATAAGTCGATCTGGTGATAAGAGATGATGAGGATACAGTGAGATGAATGAGCAAAGGCGAAGCTGAGCCCTCTCCCCTCACCCACCCACCCATACAAACACCCCAAAAGAAGCTGTGCTGGGTGCAGCATTGATTCATTTGGTAGTTTCTGTACATCTCTTTGTTTTTTCTGATGATTGTCTGTTGATCTTGCTTTCTTGTTTGGAACTGTTCTTCAGTGGCTGTGATGATCAAATGCCCCAGCCTTTGTAACATCCTAAACTGTTAGCATTGTTATTTTGCTCAATTTGTTGCTAACTAGGATGACTTTTAGCATAACATGTGCCCAGTTTTTGACTAATTGTTGTTATTGTTGCTATGGTGGTGTGCTGTATTTGAATGAATGATCCTCAAAGGTTAATTTAGGGCTTGTTTGGAAGTAAGGGTAATGGAGGGGATTGAGAGGGTAAAATCTCTTACTATTTAATTTTGAATAGTAAGGGCTTTGTTCGGTTTGAGGGGGATTGGAGGAGATTTAATCCTTTCTAATCCCTCTCAATCCACCCATAATCGAACAAGCTCTAAGGTATTTTGGCCCCCTCAACCCCCTCCATCACCCTTGCTCCCAAACATGCCTTTAGAGAGGCAGGGAAATCTGAGTCATTCAAGTATTTAAGAGACATGGTGCTTCGGTATTCTGTTAGGAAAATAAAAATCCCTGGGAAAAATGGAGTTGTCAACTTAGCCCTCAGTCATTCAGTTCTAAAGAATGTTTTCCCCCATAATTTAACTACATACAATACTTTGGACAGCCAGTGATGGTCTTAGTGGTCCTTATTGCCTGCCATGACCTTGATGAATCTTGATTGATCAAATAAAAAAATGCGCTAAATTTCTATCGTGCGTGTGGCTGTACTTATCTGATCATGTGTTAAATCTTCTGTCCAGCTTCTAGCACAGATATTTATAGAGGTGACGACAGCAATGTGCATGGTGAATTGATGAATACAGAGAAGATATCAACTAAAGCTTATTATCATCTCCCTATTCTATTTTTAGTTTTAGTGAGACTGATCACTAGTTCACCTCTTTTTTTTTCTGTCTGAAATAGAGAGATCGGCCCCAAAGGCTAAAAATAAATACTCACAAGTTCAAGCCAAAAGCTTGTTCTATATTGTTCTAACTCTTTTACAGCTCAAAGAAGGCATACATGCCTAGTGAACACTGTGCAACAGAGTGAACACTGTGCAACATCTAGTGCATGTCTTAGTCGTACCACAGTGTTGAGCTCATCATGTTACGAGGGTTAAGGGTTAATACGTGTAAGTAAAATAGACACTAGGGCCATTAAGGTTGGGTTTTGATGTTAGATAAACAACTTGATCATTTTGATTAATTTTGTTTGCTACTATATAAGTTATAGTTTAAATGGATATAAGATGAACTTAGGTAAAATGGTGTCCCAACGATTTACACAACAAGCGAGATATTAGTGTGTAGTGGCGAATGTGACAAAGTAAAACTGGTGGAAGTGAAATGAGAACCAGGAGGGTTTTCTTTATTGCATTCTCATATATATATATATATATATATATATATATATATATATATATATATAAAAAGTGAAAAGGCACATGCGAAGAAGTGCGAAAGTGGAGACGTGCGAAGGGACATTCCATGACCATGCGACTAGAGTAGTAATAACTGTTTACATCACGTAACACTCTTTCTTGAGTAGTTGTCCATCATGTATATTCTCCTTTTAAAAACCTGTAAGCAAAGAGCAGGTTTGCAATAGTATACTGTGTAAAACTCCAGAAAAACCCAGTGGAAAAAATTTGGAGAAAAATCAATAGTATATGATACGTCTTTGGTGTCTCTATCGAAAACCTTGATGGGAAAAATCAAGAGACTGACATATGCTTGTGTTGACATTGCCTCATTAAAAACCTAACATGAGAAAAATATGATAGTAAAACTCATATTGGAAAAGAGTACAATGTGATGTTAGTATTAGGTTGATCAAAGAGATACCCCCTGATGCAAGCAAATCTCTAATGTGATGTTTATTAGATCAAAGAGATACTCCCTGATGCAAGCAAATCTCTAAGTCGACGCATACCAATACCCTTAATACATATTCGAAATGTGGAATAAGGTAGTGACTTAGTGAATAAGTCTGTAAGATTGTCATAAGACTTAGTTTGCATGACCTTAATCTCACCACTCTGTTGAAGTTGATGAGATAGAATAACTTGGGGGGAGATATGTTTGGTAACATTGCTCTTGATATAACCTTGTTGCATCTGAGCAACACAAACTGCGTTATCTTCATAGATAATGGTGGGTGATTCAATGGAATGAGTCCCACATGATGATTGAATGTGATTAATCATCCTTCGAAGCCACACACATTCACGTGAGGCTTCATATAAGGCAATAATATCTGAGTGATTAGTGGATGTTGTTACTAGAGTTTGCTTTGATGACTTCCAAGAAATAGCAGTTCCACCATTCAGAAATACAAACCCAGTTTGAGACCTTCCATTGTGAGGGTCTGAAAGATAACCAACATCTATATACCCTACGAGGTTAGGATCTTGATTTCTTCCGTAGAATAGACCGAGATCTGCCGTGCCATGGAGGCATTGAAGAACATTTTTTATTCCAGTCCAATGGCGTTTGGTAGGGATGCACTATATCTAGCATGTAAATTTACCGCAAAAGTAATATCGGGTCTTGTATTGTTTGCTAGATATATAAGTGCTCCAATTGCACTAAGATATGGGTATTCAGGACCCAAAATCTCTTCTCCTTCGTCTCGTGGTCGAAAAGGATCCTTATCCCTTTCTAGGGTACGGACGATCATAGGAGTCTTAGACGGAATGCTTTATCCATATGAATTTACTCAATACTTTCTGCGCATAAGATGACTGATGAATGAGAATGCCCGTGGGAAGGTGCTCAAGTTGCAAACCTAAGCAAAATTTGGTTTTACCCAAATCCTTCATCTCAAATTCTGTCTTTAAAAGATTGCGTGCCTCATCAATATCACGTTTATGACCGATGATGTTCAAGTCATCCACATATACTGATATGATGCAGAACCTGTAGAAGATTTCTTTATAAGGCACATGGGCAATCATCACTGTTAGAATAACCCTTATTCATAAGGAATTCCTTCAGTCGGTTGTACCACATTCTCCCTGACTATTTTAAGCCATATAGAGATTTGGTGAGTTTGACACAAAACATGTTACGATTTTTGCCATTATATGGTACAGGTATTCCATCAGGAACTTTCATGTATATGTCCGAATCTAGTGACCCATAAAGATATGCAGTCATGATGTCCACCAACTGCAGAAGTAGACGTTTTGTACTGCCAATGAAATTAAATACCGGAAGGTTATTCCATTCATAACAGGAGAATGTTCGTTGTAGTCAATTCCTAGTCTTTGGGTAAACCCTTGAGCAACTAATCTCGCTTTATATCTCACAACCTCATTGTTCTTGTGTGGAACCGCCCGAATTATTCCAGCTTAAGTGCCTAAGTCACGCCCATAAGGGCAGCAACACACTTAAACCGGAATAACCCGTCAATCCCTCGGATCTAGTCCGACGAGCCCACTGACAGGATCAAGTACCACAATCTCATTCGATGGTGAGTCACAGAGCAAATACAATAAAACATAAAACCATACATTAAGGAGTATTAAATTATTACATCATCATCGGTTTTTGCAAAAGTAGTCCTCATTGTTCGAAGTGCAGCGGAATAAAACTAACGATAGATAAATGGAGGATGGGGAAGCCTGTCCCATCACTCCTCATGCTCCTCCTCAGCCGAGGCGGGGTCCCACTCGACAGTCCAACCCGGTGGCAAGATGAACGGCTAAGTCACTCCAGCAACCATGTCCTCCAAAGAACCTGTAAAATTGTGCCACCAAGCAAGGCTGAGTATACTAATACTCAGCTAGACTTACCCGGTGTGAGGAGTCTACTCCTCTACCTCTAGACATGCAGCTGTTTGGCTGTGGGGTTTGGTTGCCAAAAGCACTAGCTGAGTTTCTAAATCAAGTTTTAACTTTTTCAAGTTTAAGTGTGACTCTCTTAAGATTAAATATGTACTATCTACTCATACATAGTAGCAAACATTTTTAGCAATCAACATCTTGTCTCAACTCATCATATTTCCACTTGTTACTCAATGCAGTACAATGGATCAAGCAGTCTCATTAGCTGCGAGAAGCAGACGATTCGAATCGAGTTTTTATCCTTGCAAGGTAAACCTAAACACACGACATGGCGAGGCACTCCGTCTCCACACACATCAACCGTCCCCATCGATTCCCTAGCAGCAGATCAGGGCTCACCGCCTTGACGTACAATGCCTCACTGACCCGACTGCCGTCGTGCAGTGACCGCACTGTACCCACCATAACCGGAATGGGAGACCACGTCTCAGGTCGCGTGAGGGATATGTCCGCTGGCAGGTTCAATCAGGTACTAGGCTTACCGATTTACCATATTTCTCGGCATGTGCTTAGTACATTCAAACGCTTGACACAGGTATCCGCACGTTAATCCTTATTCCATTTCATCTAACCAC
>JAOPSE010000005.1:20008005-20216938 GCA_029449295.1 Zea luxurians | reverse complement strand
CGTTGCTGACTTCGCCACCGACATTAGTGTGGACGATTATCTAGTTGTAAGTCGTTGGCTCGATTTTTTTTATATTTTGTTGATACGTCGCAGGGTCGGACGAAGACCAACTTGTTGTTGTTCCGCCTGCCGCAGCGACCACGGCAGCTGCCGTGGTGCCAAGGACGAAGGGCAGTGCTCTTTGTGCCGACGGCGAGATACCGGTACTCACTGCCGTCAGGGACGAGGCGGGTGCTGTGTCTCGCCGACTGGAGGAGATGAAGGAGGCACTAAGTCAGGTGCGTTGAGCTAGACTTCGTTTTTTTAATCGGCTTCGCCGGGGCTGTGGTCTTATGTGTGTCTTGCAGGCGGCTGACTTCGCAGACCGCGCGGCGTCGGGGGCCCTGACGGCAGTTGTGTCTGCCGAAGTCGAGAGACTTCGGACGCAACATGCTGACGCCGTCCGGGAAAAGTCGGCCGCTGACAGTAAGTACCGCAAGCTGGCGAACAAGGTGGCTGTGCTGGAGGGTGAGAAGGCTGACCTCCGGCGCCAACTGGCGGAGGAGAGGAAGGAGGCTAATGAGGCCCTCGCCAAGGCGCAGTCTGCGCAGGCGGAGGCCAATTTGGCGCGGGTGGAGGGCAGTCTTGCCAGGCAGCGCGCCGAGCAGTTGGAGGAGCGGCTCAGCGCTCTGCAGAGCCGTGTGGAGAGGGCCGAGGCCTCGACGCGCACGGAGGCTGAGCGGACACACAAACAGCTTATGGATTCATACCATGAGCTGGGCGCGCGGACCGCTGAATTTGAAGTGCCGGACCGAGAGCCCGGACTTCGCTGTCTTGAGTGGGTACAGGAGGAGCTGCAGGCGCTCCCCACCATTGTGGAGGGGTTTATGTCTTATGCCTCCCTGGTCACCTGCGAGGAGGCGATGAACGCGCTCTCTCGCGAAGGGTGCCGGCACTATGAGGTCTTCGACCAAGCTGATGAGGATTTCGAGCGTGATATCTACAAGGTTGAAGACCCTATAGTGAAGGAATCCGCCGGAGCCCTCTACGACCGGATGTGGGGCCCCCACGGTCGAGAGGTGGTAAGGGAGCGGGCCGAGACGGCGAGGGGTCAGGTAATTGTTTGGCTTTTATTTGGTGTTTGTTGAGTGTAGGCTATGTATGGTTTTGCTGAATTTGTGTGCTGTGTCTCAGGCGGCACGTGGCGAGAGGGTGGATGACTTCGGGGCTTTGAACAGCACGCAGCCTGACCCGGAGGCGGGGGTGGCTGCGTCCGAGACCGCCCCGGAGACCTTCGAAGGCGTTTCCGATGCTCCCGCAACCACTGCGGCCGGTGGAGGCCCGTCGCCAACTGCCGCGCCGAGGGCTGAGGGTCCTGTGGAGATGGCGGCGGAGCCGGCAGCAGAGGATCCCGCGACGGCTGGGTCTTCGTAGGTGGCTTAGTGGGTGTGGGTAGTTAGGGAATTTTGGATATGTTGCTGAACCTTGGTTGCTGCGCAGGTTCAAGATTTTGGGCCTGCGCACGCAACCGCTACTGCTAATTTTTTGGCGGCTTCGACCGTGGATGATGGGAATAAATTGGATGAGACTGCATCTAAGTTTTCTGATTTTGGTGACTCTGGGGGCTCGGTTGAGTGGACCGAAGAGTCGTCGGATGAGGACTTGGACTATTTTGCGGCCTTGGATGTGGCAGCGGCAGAGGCTTCGCCGCATGCTGCGGATGCTGAAGTCGTGCCTGGTTCGAGTGCTGGGCGTAGGCGGCGAAGGGCGGTCGCGAAGCGTAGAGTGAGTGAGGTGGACGGTGGTCGGCTTCGTGTGAGTAGGGTTGGCAGGCAGGAATTGCTGTCCTTGCCGGCCGCTGTGAGTGCAGGTGAGGGGGAGCTGCGAAGTATTTTTGCGGGTGAGGAGCTGAGGATAATGCTTTTTAATTATAGGGAGATGGGAATTATTCCAAAGGTTGAGCCGATGTAAGTGTGATGCCCTCGCTTGTACATATGTAATGGCTTATATGATGGGGTTGTGTGCCTTCGCACATTCGGCTATGCGCACGAAGGCGTTACGTACTGGGTCTGGTGTGTTTGTTATGTTGGTCTGGTGCGCGTGCAGTCGGTCTTTTTGTGGACAGTTTCGGTGTAGTCGTTTTCGCACGTGCTGAGCTTCGTCCAGCTGCACCCGTAGGCGATTGTTGCACGGGTAGTTCTCGCGGAAGGCCTCGATTTTTCGTATTTGTAGTGCTGATCCGGCGGCGCCCTTGAGCGACTTCGGCGCGGATAGCCTTCGCGGAGGACTTCGATTTTTCGCACTTGTTGAGCTAATCCGGCTGCACCCTTAGGCGACTTCTGCGTGGATAGTCTTCGTGGAAGACTTCGATGTTTCGCACTTGTTGTGCTAATCCGGCTGCACCCTTAGGCGACTTCTGCGCGGATAGTCTTCGTGGAAGACTTCGATGTTTCGCACTTGTTGTGCTAATCCGGCTGCACCCTTAGGCGACTTCTGCGCGGATAGTCTTCGTGGAAGACTTCGATTTTTCGCACTTGTTGTGCTAATCCGGCTGCACCCTTAGGCGACTTCTACGCGGATAGTCTTCGTGGAAGACTTCGATTTTTCGCACTAGTGGTGCTAATCCAGCTGCACCCTTAGGCGACTTCTGCGCGGATAGTCTTCGTGGAAGACTTCGATTTTTCGCACTAGTTGTGCTAATCCGGCTGCACCCTTAGGCGACTTCTGCGCGGATAGTCTTCGTGGAAGACTTCGATTTTTCGCACTAGTTGTGCTAATCCGGCTGCACCCTTAGGCGACTTCTGCGCGGATAGTCTTCGTGGAAGACTTCGATTTTTCGCACTAGTTGTGCTAATCCCGGCTGCACCCTTAGGCGACTTCCTGCGCGGATAGTCTTCGTGGAAGACTTCGATTTTTCGCACTAGTTGTGCTAATCCGGCTGCACCCTTAGGCGACTTCTGCGCGGATAGTCTTCGTGGAAGACTTCGATTTTTCGCACTAGTTGTGCTAATCCGGCTGCACCCTTAGGCGACTTCTGCGCGGAATTGTCGCATGCGAGGGCGGCTGCCGCTGGGCCTCGCGGTGACTTTGTATTGGTCGAATGTCGAAGACCATCGGTGCGGTCTTTTTTCGACGTGGATTTTGCGGGGGATTTTTCTCTTGTATATTACATGACTCCGCCTCGTTAAAAACCTCACCCCCCGGGAGGAAAATAGTGTGGGCCAGAACAAAATTGTTTTTGCAAATTACAAGGGCGAGATGGCCCTGATGAGTCAAACAAAAAACTTGCGAAGATTGTCAATGTTCCAGGAATGCTCTAAGTCTTCGCCGTTTGGCGTTGCGAGCCTGTATGCGCTAGGGGAGGCCTTCGACTTGACAATGTAAGGGCCTTCCCACATGGGCTCGAGCTTGCCTCTGGACTCCGTTTCGAGCTGTACGGACGAGTACGAGGTCCCCTTCGCTGAATTCCCTTGGGATGACTGCCTGGTCGCGCCATGCTTTTGTTTGGGCTTGGTATTTGTCTAGAGCCTGTAGGGCGAAGACGCGGTCTCCGTCGATGAGATCCTTCGAAGTCGGCTCGTCTACGTCTGGGACGGCCGACGCGGCTGTCCGAGGCGACCCATGCTTTATTTCTTGCGGAGTCATGGCCTCTGATCCGTATAATAGGCGGAAGGGGGTAAACCCAGTCGCCCTGCACTCAGTTGTATTCAGTGCCCAGACCACTTCGGGTAACAGGTCGGGCCACTTGCCTTTTTTGTCGTCGAGGAGCATTTTCTTGACAGCTGTGAAAATTTTGCCGTTGGCGCGCTCCACGACTCCATTGGACTGGGGGTGGTACACGGAGGCGAAGGCAAGCTTGGTGCCGATGGAGAAGCAGAAGTCTTTGAAATCTTGGTTGTCGAACTGCTTGCCGTTGTCGACCGTGAGTTCGGATGGTACTCCGAAGCGGCAAACAATATTTTGCCAGAAGAATTTCTGGGTCGTCTTTGATGTGATGGTGGATACTGCCCTCGCCTCAATCCATTTGGTGAAGTATTCAACGGCTACAAAGGTGAACTTGAGGTTCCCCTGAGCCGTGGGCAGGGGCCCGACAATGTCTAGGCCCCAGCGCTGAAGGGGCCACGTGTGGGTGATCAGCTTCGTGAACTGCGAGGGGCGTCCCGAGCGTGGGGAAAATTTCTGACAGGCCTCGCAGGATCTGACAACCCGATTTGCGGCACAGATAATGGCGGGCCAGTAGAAACCTTGGCGTATCACCTTTGCCGCTAGGGCCCTAGGGCCTGCGTGGGAGCCGCAGGTCCCCCTGTGGACTTCGCGCAGGATTTGAACGCCTTCGGTCTCGGTGACGCACTTAAGCATCGGCTGACTGACCCCCTTTTTGTAAAGTTATCAATGCGAAGTCCCGGCTTCGGTGGTGGATGCATTTGGCCTCGTTGCTGTCGACTAGGTGATAGTACCCCTGTAGGTACAGGGTTATTGGCGCCCGCCAGTCTTCGGTCATGATAAGGTTGATCATGCGGTGGCCCTCGCTGTCGTTGGTTATTTGGAGCCCTTCAGGGCTGCGGACGGCTAGCGTGCCGATGACGTGATAGAACACGTCGGAGGGTAGGGCTTCACCCCTGGCGGCTGCCTTGGCCAATGCGTCAGCTTCTTCATTCTTGGCCCGGTCCACATGCTGTAATGTGAATCCCTTGAATTGTTTCTCGAGACTTCGGATGGCCGCGAGGTACTGCATAAGTGCGGGGTCCTTTGCTGCATAGTCTTTCTCGACTTGGCCGGCGACTACCTTGGAGTCTGTTCGGACTATACAGGTGGTGACGCCGAGGGCTCTTAATTTGCGGAGGCCGAGGATGACAACTTCGTATTCTGCTATGTTGTTTGTGCATCTGTCAGATTCCAGAGCGAAGCTTAAGCGTGCCGCGTATCTGTGCCTGACCCCGGCGGGTGAGGTGATGACTGCAGCAGCGCCTGCCCCCGCATGGCACCAAGCGCCGTCGCAGTGGATTGTCCAAACCTTCTCTGCGGACGGATCCGGCTGTGTTATTGGCCCAGTCCAATCGACGACGAAGTCTGCTAGAACTTGTGACTTGATCGCTGTCCTAGGCTTGAAAGTGATGTGGTAGCCGGAGAGCTCGGCCGCCCATTTGGCGATCCGTACCAATGCCTCCGGGTTTCTGAATAATTCGCTGAGTCCCCTATCTGAGGTGACGCGGACTTTGAATGCTTCAAAGTAGTGGCGCAATTTGCGCGAAGATATAACAACTGCATATGCAATCTTTTCGAGCTCCGTCATGTTACATTTTGACGGTGTGAGCACTTCGGAGACATAATATACTGGGCACTGCCTGATCACGCCCTCTATTGTCTGCTCCTGAACCAGTGCCGCACTGACCGCGTGCGGCGAAGCCGCAACGTAAAGCAACAGTGGTAGCGAAGAGTCGGGGCTCGTAAGAACGGCCAACTCCATCAGGTACTGTTTTAGTGAGGCGAAGGCCGCCGCCTGCTCTGGTCCCCAAGCGAAGTCTTTTGCGCCGCGGAGTGTTTTGAGGAAGGGAAGACTTCGCTCAGCAGATTTGGAAATGAACCTGTTGAGGGCGGCCAATCTGCCCGTCAGACGCTGGACCTCTCTGGCTGACTGCGGGGGCGTCATGTTGATAATGGCCTGGATTTTGGTTGGGTTGGCCTCGATGCCGCGGTGTGATACCAGATAACCCAATATTTTCCCCTGGCGAACACCGAAGACGCACTTATCGGGGTTCAGGCGAAGTCGTGCGTCCCGCATGTTCGCGAATGTCTGGGCGAGGTCTGCGAGATGGTCCTCTTTATTCCTGCTGGCGACAATGATGCCATCCACGTATGTGAATACGTTTCTGCCGACTTGTCCTTCGAGCACTGTTTTAGTGAGCCGGGAGAAGGTGGACCTGGCGTTCTTGAGTCCCTCCGGCATTCTGATAAAGCAATATGTGCCAAAGGGTGTTATGAAGCTGGTGCTGGCCTTGTCCTCCTCCTTCATGTATATTTGATGATAACCAGAGAAGCAGTCGAGGAGTGACATGACCTCGCACCCGGCCGCGCTATCGACTATTTTGTCGATCCGGGGCAACGGGAAGTTGTCCTTTGGGCAGGCCTTGTTGAGGCTGGTGAAGTCTATGCACATTTGCCACTTGCCGCTCTTTTTCTGCACCATTACCACGTTGGAGAGCCACGTGGGGTAAGCCACTGGCTCGATAAATTTGACTTCCAGGAGGCGGTGTACCTCTGCCTTGGCGGTCTCTGTCTTCTCGTCGCACATTTTGCGAAGCCGTTGTTTTTTCGGTCTCACCGAGGGGTCGATTCCCAAGCTGTGCTCAATTATGGATCGGCTGACCCTGACCAGGTCGAGGGCTGACCAAGCGAAGACGTCCTTGTTCTTGGACAAGAAGCACAGGAGTTTTTCCTCGTCATGCGAAGTGAGGTCTTCGTTGATCGTGACTGTTTGCTTGGGAGTGGCCTGGTCGAGGGGAACAGTCTTGGTCCTGTCGTTGCTTTGCAGCTGCGCCTTGTGTTGTTTTTCAGTTGGGCTGGCGGGCGCTGGGACCTCGCGCTGGGCCGTGAGGCAGTGGACATTTCTTTGCCCGGGGACGAAGTCCCACTCTATATTGCGCGCAGTCTGCTGATTGCCGTAGACCGAGATGGCGCCTAACGGACCTGGTATCTTCATGCACAGGTACAATCCGTGAATGGCTGCCTCAAACTTGTTGATGGAGCCCTGGCCCATGATGGCGTTGTACGGATACACCATGTCGACGATGTCAAAGGTTATTTGCTCACTTCGGGCATTGGGCGCTACACCGAAGGAGAGAGGCAACTCTATTTTGCCGATAGGAAAAGTGCCCTTGCCGCCGAAGCCGTACAACGGATTGTCCGAAGGCTTGAGCAAGCTGTGGCTTATGCCCATGCGGTCGAAGGCATGGAGGAAAATGATGTCTGCCTAACTGCCATTATCAACGAGGACTTTGTGCAGGTCCCAGCCTGCCACGCTGCAGTTGATGACCATGGCGTCGATATGGGGGGCGCTGCGCAGGTCGACGTCTCGGGCGTCGAAAGTTAGCGGTACATGGGACCACTTCGTCTGCACGACTGGACCGGTGATGGCGACGTGGTTGATGCTGCGGTAGTGGTCCCGCTTCTGTCGCTTGGTGTCGAAGTCGACACTGGACCCCCCAGTGATCATATGAATGACTCCGCGATACGGCTGATCGGCGAAGTCTTCTTGCTTGGGGGCGTGGGGGTGGGGGATGTTTTGTTGTTGCTGGTGTAGAGGTGGGGGTGGGGGAGGTACGATTTGTACTTCCTGATGGTGTTGGTAAGCGTGGTGCGGTGGATGCGGGGCGAGGGCGTGGATGTATGGTGGAGGGTGTTGCTGATAAGTGTGCGCGACGACTCTTGGGTTGTCGGCCGGTTGCGCCCGTGCCATCCTGTCTCTGGTGGCCTTCGTCTCTGGGCAGTCTTTGGTTTGGTGGGCGCAGTCTTCGCCGTGAAAGAGACAGTAGAATCGGCGCGGCGGCTGCGCGCGGTCCCCGGCCCCTACAGCGAGTTCCACTTCCGCGGCCCTGGGGGGGATATTCCTGGCGGCGAGGGGCATCACCAGCGGGGTGCTGGTTGGCAATGTTGTGCACCTGCTGTTGATTACGGCCGTCTCGGCCGGAGTCTGGCTGCGGAGTCCTCGTCCACGTGCGGCTAGACTGTGGAGCATCTTTGGGTTTCCTCTGAGACTCAACCTTGTGTTGGTGGAGCTCTTCGGATTTGGCATATTTTTCAAATAGTTGATATAATTCCTGGAGGTTCTTGGGCGGGTCCCTGATGAAGTGGCTGTAAAGGACGCCGGCACGAAGGCCACTGATGGCGTAGTGAATGGCGATCTGGTCATCAACTGAGGGCAGCTGTGACTTGAGTGTTAGAAACTTGCGGTAATACTCCCGCAGAGTCTCTTTTTCCAGTTGCTTGCAGAGTGAGAGTTCAGCCAAGGCGTCGGTGTCTGGGCGGTACCCTTGGAAGTTGAGCAGGAATTTGTCCCTTAGGCTTCTCCAGGAGTCAATGGACAGCGGGGGCAACCTGGTGAACCAGGTGAGAGCTGGGCCTTTGAGGGCGATGATGAAAGACTTGGCCATTGTGGCGTCGTCCCCTCCGGAAGATGCAACGGTGACCTAATAACTCATGATGTACTGTGCTGGGTCCGTGCTGCTGTTGTACTTGGGATAGGTCCCCGCCCGGAAGTTGGCAGGCCAGGGTGTCACTTGCAGATGTGGCGCCAGGGGACTTCGCTCGTCGAGGTAGTTGACCCCTTGAAATGGCACGGCGTGTGGGAAGGCGTAGTCGCGCTGGGGGAAGTGCGGGTCTTCCACTTGCGCGCGCTGTTGTAGGGGCGGCTCGTGCTGCAGGCCGAGGTGGCCTTCGCGTATGTCTTCCACTTGCGCGCGCTGTTGCAGGGGCGGCCCGTGCTGCAGGCCGAGGTGGCCTTCGCGCTGCATCAGCGTGATCTCCCGCTCGAGGTCCTGGGCCTTCTGCTCTTCGTCGCGTATCATTTGCCGCACCTTGGCTAGTGCGGACACGCGCTGGCGCTTGGCCTCCAGTATCTCTTTTTGCCTCTGGAGATTGCGGTTCTTGAGGCGCAGGGCGCGCAGCTGTAGCTGTTCTTCCGCTGAAACACCAAGGTCTTCACCGTCCTCGGTGAGGTTCGCGCCCTCCGGTGGGGCGAAGCCTGGGGGAGGTTGCGGTTGTCCTTCAAGGTCGCAGGTGCGGAGAGCATCGTCTTCGCAGGTGCGGGGAACATCGTCTTCGGCAGCCTCTTGGTGGGTGGAGTGGGTGAGCGCGAGGGCCTTGCCCTTTTTTGCGGCCAGCAGTGCTGCCTTCGCAGCCTCGTCAGCCTTCGAGCTAGCCTTCTTGGGTGCCATCGTGGGTGGTTTTTTCGTAGCACGAACGGTGGGCGCCAAATGTTGAAACTTGCTTACTGGCGCAAGTTGATCCAACGGGGGGGGGGGGGGGGGGGGGGGGGTGTAATAGCGCAAACAGGGTTTCAGCACGTGATGGCAAAAGCTCTGTTCATCCAGCCTCTTAAGGGCACTGTGCGGGGGTATTTATAGGTATCCGAGTGCCCAGCGTCTTGTGTTAAGAACACATGTGCCCTTAGACACCTAGGTTATCCCCAGAATATTCCCATAAAGCGGGGTTACAGACTGTAATTACAGGGATGCCTTTACAAATTAGGCTCGTAACACACAGCGACCACGCAGGGCCCGCTACAATGGGCCGGATCACACGTGGGCCCCCATGCTGGACGAGGCCGCACGGTGGGATGACCCTGTCATAGGTCTTCGTCCGATGTCGTATGGGGCGAAGGGTGTCCCTCGCCCGTTGTCTTGTCTCCGTTGGACCAACGACTACGGCGAAGGCCTCGAGCGAAGGGTGGCGTTTTCGCGTTCGCCCCAACAGGCCGTGGGCATTTGTTGCGGTTGCCCCGGCCCCCGGTCGTAGTTGCGACAAACAGCGCGGTAGACTATGGCTTTTCGTAGCCGCGACCCTTCTTTTTCTTTTTGCCGTCCTGGGGGGCAGCACCCGAGCCACCCATCTGGGTAGTCCTGGTTTGTGGGACCGAGTGCCATGCACGGCCCTTGGCGGCTCTAGCGCACTTGTCGGCCAGAGCGAAGAGCGGGGGGACAGTCTCCACGTCATGTGTGGCCAGCTTCTCCAACATTTTCTTATCATGTACTCCCTGTCGGAAGGCCATGATGATGGAGGCATTAGAAATACGAGGTATAGTACCTCGTACCTTGGTGAAGCGGGAGATAAACGTCCGGAGGGTCTCCCCGGGCTCCTGCCTCACTGCGTGTAGGTGGGCCTCCATGCCGTGTTGCTGGTAAGCGCTGGCGAAGTTTGCAACGAACCGTGCGCAGAGCTCTTCCCAGGTGTAGATTGACCCTGGGGCAAGGTTCATGATCCAAGTCCGGGCAGGTCTAGACAAGGCGACATGAAAATACATCGCCATCACAGCGGTGTTTCCACCTGCTGCGGTGATGGCAGTGACGTACAACTGCAGGAACTTTGATGGGTTTGATGTTCCATCGTATTTTTCCGGTAGGTGCGGCCAGAACTTGGGCGGCCATGACGCCGCATTGAGATGGTCCGCGAGGGCGGCGTAGCCCATGCCGGCCAAGGGGACACCCGTTTGGGACCGGGTGCCCATTAGTGTCTGCGGTGCTGCCGCAGCAAAGTCTTGATCGAGGCTGCGACCCTCGATGTTTTGGCGGCGTTCGCGTGCCCTTTCCAAAGAGATCCGGGCGTCCTCCCCCGTACGCCTACGGTTGAGTTCTGCCCGGAGGTCGTTGGTCTGTGCACCCCTTACGGAGGGTGAGCGTACAGACGCCGTCGCCTCGCGTTGGCACCGGGATGACCGAGGCCTGGACCTGGTTGAGGTAGAATGCGCCATGCCGAGTAACCGGTCAACGTCGTCGCGCCACTACTTCATGGCCCCCAGTGAAATTGTGGAGCTAGGGGGGTGGCGCAGCAACTCCCTGACCGCAGACAGCGCCGTAGGCACTGCCCTCGACGGAGTCCAGGACACCTGTGCCGGCGTGTGCTTCTGTACAGCGTGTACAGCAGCAGCCCCAGACTCAGGGTGGTCGGGTACTCGCGGTGCTGAGGATGCAACCTCTTGCTCCATCACTAAATCTTGTGAAGTTTCAGCGTGGTGCTCGATGATCCGCACCATCATGTTGAGCGAGAAAACAAGCAAAAAACTTCAAGCCTGGCCCCTACCTGGCGCGCCAAATGTCGGAGGGGAAATCTCTCCGGCCGGGTGGCGGATTGCACCCGCCCTAAATCCTAAGAAGAGGAGGGGCCTAAGCGTTTTGCTTGTTACGAGACTGGTGGATGAACATACGAGAGCATGCGAGGGTTTAGAGTGGTTCGGGTCGCCGGAGCGTAATACCCTACTCCACTGTGTGATGTATTGCTTGAGAGCTTGTATAAACTTGTAAGTGTCTAAGTGAGCCTAGGGTTGGATCTGTCTTATAACGCCGCATGCCTCCCCTTTTATAGCTGAAGGGGGCCATGCACAAAGGAACTGAGCCCCGACATGCGGGCCAAGGGACATAGCGAATACAACACTAGGAGCCACAAATGTTTGCTATTGGGGCGATCTTCTAGTCCCCTGACACCCGAGATCTGCATATCCCTAGCGTGCAGGGGAGGCTTCTTGCAGAAGGGATGATGAGTACAGTGCGCCGCTCGGCACGGGCACACTGTTTGACAATAGACCGGTCAGGCGTGCCGCCTGCTGGACGACCCTGACGCCGTCTGCCATTGGATTGGACAGGACACATTAAATGCTGGGAGGATACATCGCCTGTTAGCGTGGTGGCAGGCGGCGCGTCCTTTCCACAATTAATGCAGAGGCTGCACGGCTCGTGGGCTCTTCGCCAGGCTCGGCTCGTTGGCTTATGTCATGGGTCACAAGCCACGCGACAGCTGCTGGGAGCGTAGGGCAAGGGCTGGACACGTGCCAGCACCGGACCCCTACTTATGCCAGGGTCTTTCTCGTCCTGGGACCTTGCTAATGCTCGGACCTTACTCGGAGGGGGACTAGGGCCCTCCCAAGGGATCCGGCGTGCCTTCTTGGGGGCCCTAGACTTGTGCGTATAGGGGTCCGGTGTCCTTCTGCGGGGGTCTGGACCCAAATGATGAATTCTGGGATGTATCACCCTTCCTTGCCACGCGGCGCCCTTGGACCTGCCCATGTGGTGGGATTGGGCGCCGCTCTCCACGTGGCCTTGAGGTGTTGCACAGGTGCGGCGTTTTCATGCTATAGAAGAGGGTACCCCTGATTGGGGGTACTGACAGTCACATATAACATTACGTTGTCATTAATCACTAAAACCAACCAGGGGCCTAGATGCTTTCAATCTCCCCCTTTTTGGTGATTGATGACAACCCTACAAGATTTGTGAGAGTAGTTTTGTCGGGGACCGTAATTAGGGGTACCCCCAATGCTCCTTAATCCGGCTGGAAAACGTCTTCAGAACAAACCATACGATCGATAAAGCGCAAGCTTCGTCTACCAAGGGACGCGACCTCATCTGAGCCCAGCCTCGGGCCAGGACAGTAGTCCCGGACGAATTCACGCCTCGCCCGAGGGTCCCCTCAGTCAGCAGGCACACCCTCGGCTCGCCTAAAGTCTAGCGCAGGCAAGCTTTGTAGTACAGCGACCTCGTCCGAATCGCCCTACCAACTGACCGTATCGCATGCGCATTTAATGCGGGGATCGCCTGACACCTTATCCTGACACACGTGCCTCAGTCGGCAAGGTCGAAGTGACCGCAGTCACTTCACCCCCCTTTTACTGACCGTTCTGACAGGAAAACAGCGCTATTCACCCCACTCCGGCAACCGTGCCAGCTATCAGGGAAGGGCCGACAACAGCAAGTCACGACCTCCCCCCGAGTTCGGCCTCGGGCGCAACAGGGAGCTCCGCCTCGCCCGACCCCAGGCTTCGGCCCCAGGATCAGCCTTGAGGGAAGGTCTCCGCCTCGCCCGACCCCAACCTCGGCCTCGGGTTCGGTCTCAGGAGAAGGTCTCCACCTCGCCCGACCCTAGGCCTCGGCCTCAGCCTCGGCCTCGGAGGAGTCACCACCTCACCCGACCTCGGCCTCGTATCAGCTACGCTACTGGGGATCCATCATTGCCCTACCCTTAGCTAGCCGCCTCAGGCTACGAAGGAACAAGACCGGTGTCCCATCTAAGTTACCCCGGTAACAGGTAATGATGGCTCCCCACGTGCGCCCATGACGTCGGGTGCTCTCAAACCCCCTACGGAAGCAAGGAAACGTCAGCAGGATCCATGCCGCACCGCCAGATATGCGTCTACAGGGCTCAAGGCATTTCTCCGACGGCCACGTTGGTACACCTACAGGGCTCAAGGCACTCCTCCGACGGCCACGATGGTACATCTACAGGGATCAAGGCGCTCCCCCGACGGCCACGTTGTCATCTGTACAGGGCTCAGGGCACATCCCTGCCAGCCACGTTAGCTCCAAGCTACACCCCCATTATACAGCTGGGCATCTCCTTGTGTCTATAAAAGGGGGTGTCCAGGGCCCCAGAGGGGGGAGGGAGGGGGGCGAGAGAGGGAGACGAACGTGCAACGTACGAAACAAATGGACACACGGCGCAGACGAGCGGAGGCAGGCAGAGTAGGAGAGACGCGGTAGAGGCAGCCCCAGACAGCCCGCCTCAAGGCCGAACCCTCTCCTTCTCACTCTCCCTCGCTTCTCACTCTCTCTCGTTCTCGCTCTCTCGCAACGCTTGTAACCCCTACTGCAAGCACCCCCAGGTGCAGGATAATATAAGCCTCATCCCATCGCTTGTGTTCCATCTTGCATCGACCCATCTGGACAGGGGCACGCGACACTAAAATTCACTAGTCGGTCCGGCTGAGGGCCCCCCGGGTCTGAAACACCGACAGTTGGCGCGCCAGGTAGGGGCTCGCTGCGTGTTAACGAATACTTTCCCGTTGAGTTTCAGATGGGTAGCTTTCAGTAGCCTCTTCAGCCCGGGATGGTGCTCCGCTTCAGAAGTCTCGAGTTCATGTCCCTCGACGGCAGCTACGACATGGTACTGCTCCCTCCGCAGCACGACAACAACGACGGTCGACGGCTCGCCCGGCGGAGGCGAACTCGACGACGACATCTCCCCGCGGTAGAAGAGGAACACCCAGGTTTACCCCGCCACCCTCCTCGCCGGAGGAAATGGAGACGGGGCAACCGTGGCCAGGCAGGAGGCGGCACCTCATCGGCTGTCAAACCAGAGCGAGTCGACGACACCGGCACCCCTACGGGGGACATGTCGGGTGTTATCCTCGCACCTGAGACAACAACGGGCGTCGTTTCCCCGCAACGTGCCAGCCCCAAGCGGACTGATGACGCCAGCACCCTCGTGAAGGACTTGCTGGGCGTTAGCCTCGTACCTGCGATAACGGTGCAGTCCGTCCCCGACGCGACTTCACCACTGTCCATCAACCAAAAGGTTCCATCCATTTTCCACCCTGTTCCCTTTAGATTCAGTTTCGATCCACCAAGCGACCCTGCTTCGGTGAGCACTTTCGCAAGGGCATATCCTGACCTTCCGGGGTACCATATGTGGTTCTCTTGGGACCGACTAACGGCTGTCTCAACCTTCGGACCCACGGGTTCCAAGGAAGAGGATGACCCTGACGTCAGTTGGGATTACTCCAGACTCCGTGATCCCAGTGACATGCGCGACTTCATGTTCGCATGCGACCACTGCCTTTCCGGCTGCTCTGATGATGGTCACAGCCTTGACGACGAGGGTTGCGACCCAACTCGCGAGTGCTACCACATAGATCAGGAGGATCACGACGGAGAAAACCACCTTGGTATGCCAAGAAGTAACGATGCCCTTGCCCCTGCGTCTCGCGTTGAAATCCCGCGGGAGCTAGCCGTGGTCCAAGTCCCTGCGGGGGTCAGGACACACAGCTTGAGCAACTCCACGAGATGCAGGCCAAGCTCGACGAAGAAGCGGGGCGACTTGTGCAGCTCTGGCAAAACATCGAGCAGGAGTGGGTAGGCCAGGCACTCGCCGGAGGAGCACATCATCAGGCCCAGAACGTCCAGCGTCGTATTGTTGACGATGCCAGGACGATGCCGCCCCCGGCCTTCAACGGGGCCGGCCAGAGCCTAGCCACTGCAGTAATGTTGCTTCGGACGATGCCGGAGCCATCCACCACCGAAGGGCGACGTATCTAGGGCGAGCTCAAGGGCCTCCTGGAAAACGCCGCTGTCTGACAAGCCGAGAGCTCTGCCTCTCGGAGGCGAGGAGACCCCTCGGAGCATCGTGCAGTGCCCTCCCGACGCATGCGGGAGGCCTCGGTCCACACCGAGCGCACACGGGACGGGACGCCTGCAGCCCTAGATCGCCTCAGCGTCGAGCAACACCGCCGTCATCGTCGAGCCTACCTCGAGGAGAAGGTGCGCCGAGGCTACCATCCCAGGCACGGGGGACACTACGACAGTGAGGAGGATCGAAGCCCCTCACCCGAGCCACCAGGTCCGTGAGTCTTCAGCCGGGCCATACGACGGGCGTCGTTCCTGGCCTGTTTCCGAGCCCCGACTACCATCACCAAGTACTCGGGGGAGACAAGGCCAGACTTGTGGCTTGCGGACTACCGGCTGGCATGCCAGTTGGGAGGGGCGGATGATGACAACCTCATCATCCGTAACCTCCCCCTTTTCCTCTTCGACGCTGCTCGGGCCTGGCTGGAGCATCTGCCTACTGCGCAGATCTCCGACTGGGACGACCTGGTCAAGGCTTTCGCTAGAAATTTCCAGGGTACGTATGTGCGCCCTGGGAACTCATGGGATCTCCGAAGCTGCCGCTAGCAGCCAGGGGAATCCCTGCGAGAGTACATTTGGAGGTTTTCGAAGCAGCCACCGAGCTGCCCAACATCACCGACTCGGACGTCATCAGGGCATACCTCGCTGGCACCACATGCCGAGACCTGGTGAGCAAGCTAGGGCGCAAGACCCCTACCAAGGCAAGCGAATTGATGGACATCGCCACCAAGTTCGCCTCTGGTCAGGAGGCGGTCGAAGCCATCTTCCGGAAAGACAAGAAGCCTCAGGGAGGGTAGAAAAAAGATGCCCCGAGGCGTCCGCCCAGCGTGGCGCGAAGAAGGCAAAGAAGAAGGCGCAAGCGAAGCGCAACGCCATCGACACGGATCTCGTCGCCGCCGCCGAGCACAGGAACCCTCGAAAGCCTCCCGGAGGGGCCGACGCGTTCAACAAGATGCTCAAGGAGTCGTGCCCCTATCACCGGGGTCCCGTCAAGCACACCCTTGAGGAGTGCGACATGCTCCGGCGCTACTTCAACAAGGCCGGACCCTCGGCAGAAGGTGGCAAAGACCAAGACAACAACAAGGGGGGCGACAAGGAAGAGGGGTTCCCGGAGATCCACAACGGCTTCATGATCTACAACGGATAGGTGGCGAACGCCTCGGCTCGACACCACAAGCAAGAGTGCCGGGAGGTTTGCTCAGTGAGGGTGGCAGCGCCAGTCTACCTAGACTGGTCCGACAAGCCTATCACCTTCGACCAAGGCGACCACCCTGACCTCGTGCCGAGCCCAGGAAGGTACCCGCTCGTCGTCGACCCGATCATCGGCAACGTTAGGCTCTCCAAGGTCCTCATGGACGGAGGCAGCAGCCTCAACATCATCTACGCCGAGACCCTGGAGCTCTTGGGGGTTGATCGGTCCGAGATCCGGCCTGGTGCAGCACCCTTCCACAGGATCGCACCCGGGAAGCGCATCCTGCCCCTCGGGCAGATTGACTTGCCCGTCTGCTTCGGAACTCCCTCCAACTTCTGAAAGGAAACCCTCACCTTCGAGGTAGTTGGGTTCCGAGGGATCTATCACGCGGTGCTGGGGAGACCGTGCTACGCCAAGTTCATGGCCATCCCCAACTACACCTACCTCAAGCTCAAGATGCCTGGCCCCAAGGGGGTCATCACCGTCGGGCCCACGTACCGCCACGCTTACGAGTGCGACGTGGAATGCATGGAGTACGCTAAGGCCCTCGCCGAGTCCGAAGCCCTCATCACCGACATGGATTGCCTCTCCAAGGAGGCGCCCGACGCGAAGCGGCATGCCGGCAACTTCGAGCCAGCCGAGGCGGTCAAGTCCGTCTCTCTCGACCCCAGCAACGATGCCGGCAAGAAAGTCAGGATCGGCTCTGAGCTCGACCCCAAATAGGAAGCAGTGTTCGTCGACTTTCTCCGCGCAAACGCCAAAGTTTTCGCATGGAGTCCCTCGGACATGCCAGGCATACCAAGGGATGTCGCCGAGCACTCACTGGACATCCGAGCTAGGGCCCGACCCGTGAAGCAGTCCCTACGCCGTTTTGATGAAGAAAAGCGCAGAGCCATAGGCGAATACGTCCACAAGCTAATGGCTGCAGGGTTCATCAAAGAGGTATTCCATCCCGAATGGTTAGCTAACCCTGTGCTCGTAAAGAAAAAGGGTGGGAAATGGAGGATGTGCGTAGACTACACTGGTCTAAACAAAGCATGTCCGAAGGTTCCCTACCCTCTGCCTCGCATCGATCAGATTATGGACTCCACTGCTGGGTGCGAAACCCTGTCATTCCTCGATGCCTACTCGGGCTATCATCAAATCAAGATGAAAGAGTCCGACCAGCTCGCGACTTCTTTCATCACACCTTTTGGCATGTATTGTTATACTACAATGCCATTTGGCTTGAGGAATGCAGGTGCCACCTACCAGAGGTGCATGAACTATGTGTTCAGAGAACACATCGGCAGGACGGTCGAGGCTTACGTTGATGACATCGTCGTCAAAACAATGAAAGCCTTCGACCTCCTCTCTAACCTTGAGGCAACATTCAGCTGCCTGAAAGCGAAGAGCGTAAAACTCAATCCTGAGAAGTGTGTCTTCGGAGTCCCCAGAGGCATGCTCTTAGGGTTCATCATCTCCGAGCGAGGCATCGAAGCTAACCCAGAGAAAATCGTGGCCATCACCAACATGGGGCCCATCAAAGATTTGAAAGGAGTACAAAGGGTCATGGGATGCCTTGCGGCTTTGAGCCGCTTCATCTCGCGCCTCGGCGAGAAAGGGTTGCCCTTGTACCGCCTCTTAAGGAAGGCCGAGCGCTTCACTTGGACCCCCGAGGCCGAGGAAGCCCTCGAAAACTTAAAGGCGCTCCTTACAAATGCGCCCATCTTGGTGCCCCCTGCTGCGGGAGAAGCCCTCTTGATCCACGTAGCCGCAACCACTCAGGTGGTCAGCACCGCGATCGTAGTCGAGAGACGGGAAGAAGGGCACACACTCCTCGTCCAGAGGCCAGTCTACTTCATCAGCGAAGTGCTATCCGAGACCAAAGTCCGCTACGCACAAATCCAGAAGCTGCTGTACACGGTGATTCTGACACGGTGGAAGCTGCGACACTACTTCGAGTCTCATCCGGTTACTGTGGTGTCATCTTTCCCCCTAGGAGAAATCATCCAGAGCTGAGAGGCCTCGGGGAGGATAGCAAAATGGGCAGTGGAACTCATGGGTGAGACACTTTCATTTGCCCCTTGGAAGGCCATAAAATCCCAAGTCTTGTCTGACTTCCTGCCTGAATGGACTGACACCCAGTTGCCGACGACCCCAATACAACCCGAGCTTTGGACCATGTACTTCGACGGGTTGTTGACGAAAACAGGAGCAGGTGCTGGCTTGCTCTTCATCTCACCCCTCGGGAAACATGTGCGCTACGTACTGCGCCTCCATTTTCCGGCGTCAAACAACGTGGCCGAGTACGAGGCCTTGGTTAATGGCCAGTGCATCGCCGTCGAGCTAGGGGTTCCGTGCCTCGACGCTCGTGGCGACTCGCAGCTCATCATTGACCAGGTCATGAAGAACTCCCACTGCCGCGACCAAAAAATGGAGGCCTACCGCGACGAAGTTTGGCGTTTGGAAGACAAGTTCTACGTGCTGGAACTCAACCATGTTGCTCCACGGAACAATGAAACCGCAGATGAGCTGGCGAAAATAGCCTCGGGGCGAACAACGGTTCCCTCGGATGTCTTCTCCAAGGATATATATCAGCCATCCGTCAAAATCGACGACGCGCTAGAGCCCGAGGAAGCCTTGGCCCAGCCCGAGGTACCCTCGGCCGCCGAGGGTGAGGCCCTGCGCGTTGAGGGAGAGCGGAATGGGGTCACACCGGTCCCGAACTGGCAGACCCCATACCTAGAATATCTCCTCCGAGGAGAGCTGCCCCTCGACAAAGCCAAAGCTCGGCGACTGGCTCGGCGCGCCAAGTCGTTCGTTTTGCTGGGTGATGAAAAGGAGCTGTACCACTGCAGCCCCTCAGGCATTCTCCAACGATGCATATCCATTGCCCAAGGGCAAGATGTGACGGAAAATCCCAAGTCATTAGGCCCACCTACAGTTGTCCTTGTCCTACGGACCTCAAACAACCCTGTAGGTGCCCCTGAATCACTTGACAAGTTCGGTATCTGTTTTTCTTATTTTTCCAAAGAGCGTTTCACCCGTTACGCAGACATTACAGATCATCGGAGATACGAACATGCGGAAGCGGTTACATAAACTTACCTTTATTTTAAAAGTAAGACAAAGTTATATATTACAGACCAGGTTATAACTTATGAGTGCAGAGTAATATTATTACACACCAAGGGAGGCAAAAACCCCTCCCATAAAGTATCAAACAAAAGTTCTTATGGAGGAACTCTTCCTCCCACAACTTTACTCTTGCTTTTCTTCTTTTGAAACCACCTTGGAATAGAAACAACAAAAGTTTGTTGCTTCCTCACCTAAAAACAATAGGGAATAAAACCCTGAGTATGGAATTACTCAGCAAGACTTACCCGACTAAAGAAAAGACTCTCAAGGGTATGCTGGCTAGAGGGATTCAAGGTATGGCTGTTCAAGAATCAAAGACTCTGTTTTGCAGAAAAGCTTACTATGAGTGGATCCTTAAAAATCCATTTTTACTTATCAAGTTAAGTAAAGTTACCTGCATCTAGAGTTCTTTCTACCCTAGTTCAAGCACTTGACCTGCACTAGCCAATTTCTTTATCAACCCATCATCTTTACTGGAGTTCTACGTGTAAGTCAGTGACCATGTCTTCATAACCGCGAAGGTACGGCGATCCGAATCGATTATACTCAGCTGAGGATCTCCAATCACACGACATATGTAGCACTTAACCCTTGCATATGTCAACCGACCACCGGGGTTCTTAAGACCAGATCAGGTTCACGTCAACCGAGAGCACAGATACACCACCGTCCAGCCTCTTGCCACGGAGGGTACACGCTACTCTCGCCACCGCTCCACGCCCATTGCGTGTTATCTTATTCTGGCCTTAGTCTGCCCGAGGCAAGGCTTACCCACGACGAGGCATGTGACCAGTTAAAGGGTCCTCGGTCATCAAGCCTACATCGAGACGATCCTTAATTGACTCAGATGGAGACACTACACCGAGACTCCTTTCTCGTGCAAGTCACACGCCCGGTCTCAACTTTATCATTTCAAACCCAAAGTTTGGTACCTGGCAGAGGTACATCTTATCCGATGTTGAACCCATCACGGCCCTGATGGATCCACCATCAAGTTTTATTTTCGAAAACATCCCATCCACTTTTTGCCACATCATATTTTGTAAAAACAAAACATTTTGTTTTTTTCTAAAGCAAGGCTAAGCATCAAAAACCTTTTGTAAAACGGTGATCAAGGAAGGTAATCAAATTCAAGGAAGGTAATGCAGGAATTGTTTTAACAATCAACTCCTATCACCTAATGCATCAAGCAAGTGTAAAAGATCTTTAAATCACAAGGAGGTGGCAAATGCACCGGGGCTTGCCTTCGTTTACAAGTGAGTCAGGCTCGGATCCACAGATGTCAAAGTAAAAACAATTCCCTGCCTGAGGTTCCACAGGTGGTGGTGCTGAAGTCTTCTCCTCTTCTACCTCAACCTCTTCTTCGTTTTCTAGATATAACCATATATATGTATATAAGAATAAATGCCATGTAATGCTCATGAGAGTGCAAAGATAATAAGAATTTATTATCTAAATCCAAATCAAACCAAATTCTACCCAAGTCTTCTAAATAATGTTTAAAGTTCAAATAAAAAGTTTGGGCATTTTTGGAATTATTCTCTATTTTCTAAAAATCTAGAATCAATGCTTTAGGCTATTTTAAATGCTCCAAAATTTCTTATTTGACCTAAAAATCATAAAACTATTATTATTAAATACTATGGAAAATCAGAAATCTAAGAAAATTGGTTGGACATTTTTAAGATTTTTCTACAATTTTCCAGAATTAATTTGGCTCTAAAAGAAAAAGAAAAAGAAAAACTTGTAATAGTATTGGGCCCAATCTGATCCAGATCGATCCAGCAACAGCAGAAGCGCGCCCGCGCGCGCGTGTGCTGGGCAGGTTTGCATAGAGGCCCTCGCAGCTTTGGATATCCGTTAAGAATCCCTGGCTACTGTTCAACGTCTCACTGACAGTTACAAAAACACCCCTGCGCTTCTATCCATTCTCGGTTTGAAGTCCACGGCGGCGAACCGCGCTGGGAGCCGAGCTCCGGTGAGCTGGACTGGCCGGAGGGAGCCAAGACTGGTGGCCCCGAACGGCTGACACCGAATTGGACCTCCCCTGAACAATTCCCCTAACTTAATTTCATGGTTGGTAAACTATCAAGCTCTGTCCATGCGGACCACGGACGATGAGGACAATTGCACGCGTTCCCGGTGACCAGTGGTTCCCCAGTTCAATTGGATGGGTTGGCGAGTATCACTGACGTATGAGAGTGCTTAAACAAGGGAGCAGAGGGTAAGAACTAACCTAAATTGGGTTGACCTCGGTGAGATGTTCTTCGCGGTGTCTCAGAACAGATTTGGGGGAAACTTAAAATTGGAGCTCACGGTTGCAAGATTGGGGGCGATACTAGATGGTGTGGTACGTGATGATGTTGCGGAGCTGACAGTGGCTTCAATTTATAGGGAGCGAGAGCGGTGGCCGGGAATTGGAACGATGACGCGCGGCGGTCGGAAGAAGGGGGAGCTCACTGGCGCAGTGAATTCGGGTCCCATGCCATGGCAGTCACTCCGGCGAGCACCGGGAAGCTAAAGTAGGTCACGGCGATCCGAATGAGATGCTTAGACACACAGCGCAAGGCCGGAAAGCGGCAGTCACCGGCGTGCTTATCAGAATCCACCGCGACGAACTCTGTACGGTGGCCGGAATTCTTTACTGGCCGGAGTTATCCACGACGATGATCCTTAAGTGTTATCCAGTCGATTAGGTCACAAATCACGGCGGCGCTGGCACGAATCTACGTGCGGAGAGGTCGCCGGCGGTGAGATTGCCACGCTGGCGGTCTGATCCATTCAGGCACTGTACCATGGCAAATGGCATTCAGTCGGTCTGACAGACCATCTTGAGATCGATTTTTCTCTCAGATTCATATGGCAACTAATCCGAGGCTCTGCAGCAAAATTGTAGACCAATATACCATCTCCATCTTTGTTATAGCATCCTTAGGTAGATTCTCACTAGATCATGGTCGAAATGGCTCTCAAACTTGGGTCTAGGCCACTGTCAGTCTGAAATTCAGACTTTATCAGCCTGACAGTCCAACTTTGGGCTTAATTATCTCCAATTTCTTCTCAACAACTATGCTTACACTCTTAAGCAAAGTTGTTCTCCTTTGATAGGTCTATAATATTTATGTGGTGACCTAGAGCAAATCATTAATTTGAAAGATACAAAGGCTCAAAGTTGAATCAATCACACTGAAATTCAGAATTCATCAAATGGGTCAAGTGTGGCTCTTTTGCACTTAAGTCCAAATCTCAAGTTTTGGATTGCAAACCCTCATGATTGGGAACCATATGACTTAGGATACTTATTTAACATGGTTTTTACACTTTAGTCCACAAGTGCACTATTTTTGCACATAGGCCCCTAGGGTTTGGATTTATGGTTTTCTAGGGATTCAATTAGGGTTTCTGGTATCTCAGGGGTGTAAATGCAATGTAGGTCCATCCTTGATAACTTTTTATGATTATTTCATTTAACCTTTGGGGTTTTCTCTATTTAGCTCTTATTTACCCTTCAGATCCCTATTTAGGGTTAAGCACCCAACACTAGGGTCTTATTTGCAAAATGCCATATCAATACAACTTGTTTGAAATTTTTGTCTAGTGAATGCACTCTAGGTGTATCAAACATATGCAAATGCCAATGCTCATGATGTTATGCTCAAGTTTTAGTAACAGTAACACCAGGGGTGTTACATCCTTCCCCCCATAAAAGAATCTCGTCCCGAGATTAAAAGTCCTAGGGTAAGTAGTGGAAAAGGAAATGCTTCACATTTTTATTTCCTGAGTTTTGGTACAAGGCAGGGGTGGGTTTGGGGCTCACTCCTTTATTACAACAATTTTATACACTTTACAATTTACATGAGGCTAAAAAGCCTGGGAAATTCTTATCTAAGAAATCTTGAGTTTCCCAAGTAGCCTCATCTTCGGAATGCTGGTTCCACTGTATCTTGTAAAACTTGAGAGTTTTTCTTTGGGTAATCCTGTCCTTTTGATCTAAGACTCGAATGGGATGTTCAGAATACGTCAAGTCTGGCTCAAGGACAACATCTGTCACTTCAATGGTTCGATCTGGAACCCGAAGACATTTCTTCAGTTGAGACACGTGGAACACATTATGTACAGTAGAAAAGGTTTCGGGTAGTTGAAGTCGATACGCCACTGGCCCATATCTTTCAAGAATGAGGAAAGGACCAATATATCGTGGTGCAAGCTTCCCTTTAACCCCGAAACGCGATACACCCTTCATTGGCGAAACCTTTAGGTAGACATAGTCTCCCTCAAGAAAATATAAGGGCATTCGCCGTTTGTCTGCATAACTCTTTTGACGAGCTTGAGCTTTCTTCAAATTATGAATTATTCTCTGAACCTTTTCTTCGGTTTCTTTCACCATATCGGGCCTGAAGAAGTACCTTTCACCAGGTTCAGACCAATTTTGCGGAGTATGACATCGTCGTCCATATAAAGCTTCAAAGGGTGCCATCTTGATGCTTTCTTGATAGCTATTATTATATGAGAACTCCGCTAATGGTAAACATTCATCCCATTTTTGTGGAAACTCCAGAACACATGCTCGCAACATATATTCAAGTATCTGATTGACCCTCTCAATCTGCCCACTTGTTTGAGGATGATAGGCCGAACTATGGAGCAACTTAGTTCCAAGGGATTTGTGAAGTGCTTCCCAAAACTTGGCTACAAATTGTGGTCCATGGTCCGACACTATAGTCTTTGGAACACCGTGCAAACTGAGAATGCGAGCAATGTACAATTCCGCATAGGTAAGAACCGGGTAATATGTCTTGACTGGCAGAAAGTGAGCTATTTTCGTGAGCCGATCAACAATAACCCAGATAGAATCATACCCCTTTGTGGTTCTGGGCAATCCCACAATAAAGTCCATACTTATATCTTCCCACTTCCATGTTGGTATTGGTAGAGACTGTAATGGACCGGCAGCTTTCAGGTGTATGGCCTTGACATGTTTACAAGTGTCACATCTAGCCACATAGCGTGCAATTTCCATTTTCATCTTCGTCCACCAATAATGCTGTTTCAAATCTTGATACATCTTAGTGCTTCCGGGATGAATAGAATAGCGACTAAGATGTGCTTCGTCTAAAATTTGTTGGCGGACCCCTTCATTTTTAGGCACCACTATGCGGTTATTGAACCATACAACACCTTGATCATCTTCTCGGAAGCAATTGGCTTTTCCAGCCCTTATTTTCTCACGTATATGTTTCATACCCTCATCATTTTTCTGTGCGTCAATTATCCTTTGTAGGATGACTGACTCCAGCTTCAAGTGATTTGAAGTCCCATGCTGAATTATTCCCAGGTTCAAATTCTCCATCTCCTGGCATAATGTAATGTCAGAAGTCCTCATTGTTAGGCAATGGCAGGAAGCCTTGCGACTGAGTGCATCTGCCACTACATTTGCTTTGCCTGGGTGATAATGGATCTCTAATTCATAATCCTTGATCAGCTCAAGCCATCTCCTTTGTCTCATATTGAGCTCAGACTGGGTAAAGATGTATTTCAAACTCTTATGGTCTGTATAAATGTGACAGATATTACCCATCAGATAATGACGCCAAATCTTCAGGGCATGAACCACTGCAGCTAGCTCCAGATCATGAGTGGGATAATGCTCCTCATGCCGGCGCAACTACCTTGAAGCATACGCAATTACTCGGCCCTCTTGCATTAATACGCAGCTGAGCCCACTGCCTGATGCATCACAATACACATCAAAGGGCTTATTAATGTCTGGTTGAGCCAACACTGGAGCAGTGGTTAACAATATCTTCAATTGCTCAAAAGCTTCATTACACTTTGAAGACCAATTGAACTTAGTATCATTCTTCAATAGACTTGTGATTGGCTTCACAAGTTTAGAAAAATCTGGTATAAATCGGCGGTAATAGCCAGCCAGTCCAAGGAAACTTCGGACTTGATGAACAATGGTTGGGGGTTCCCACTCCAAAATGTCCTTGACCTTGCTGGGATCTACCTCAATCCCTCTGGCAGATAACACGTGTCCCAGAAATTGAATTTCTTCCAGCCAAAACACGCATTTACTGAACTTGGCATATAATCGATGTTCTCTCAAGCTCGTTAATACGACCCATAAATGTTGAGCATGCTCCTCTTCATTCCTTGAATATATCAAAATATCATCTATGAAGACCACCACAAATTTGTCCAACTCGGGCATGAATACCGAGTTCATCAGATAAGTGAAGTGGGCAGGAGCATTCGTCAGTCCGAAAGACATTACCAAATATTCAAATAAACCATACCGCGTGGTAAATGCGGTCTTTGGTATATCCTCGGGTCGAATGCGGATCTGATGGTAGCCCGACCTGAGATCAATTTTGGAGAATACCCTTGCTCCAGTCAGTTGATCAAATAGAATGTCAATCCGTGGAAGAGGGTACTTGTTCTTGATAGTGACCTCATTCAGGGGTCGATAATCCACACACATCCGTAAAGTTTGATCCTTCTTCTTGACGAATATGGCTAGACAACCCCATGGGGATGAGCTTGGCTGGATGAATCCTTTCTCTAGTAGATCTTGTAATTGAATCTTCAGTTCTGCCAGCTCATTTGGAGGCATTCGGTACAATCTTCTAGAAATGGGAGCCGTACCGGGCTTCAACTCAATTACAAACTCTACATCTCTTTCGGGTGGCAATCCAGGAAAATCCTCTGGAAAGACATCTGGGAACTCGCATACTACCGGAATATCCTTGATCTCCGGTATAATGGCTTCATAAACTCTGCCAGTAGTTTTGGTTGGAATGGGGATAGACAAAAGAATTTCTTCTTGATTATGACTCAACCTGATGGTTCTCTGATCAGTGTTGAGGGTTGCTTTATGTCGGGCCAACCAATTCATGCCCAAAATCACATCTATGTCTTGGCCTTTCAGAACAATCATATTAGTAGGAAAGTCCCGTCCAGCCAATGTTATGGGCACTTGGAAAGCCACTTCCCTAGTAAAGATTTGTCCCCCAGGTGACTGAATTTTAAACCCTTCTTTTGATTCATGGTATGAAATGCAATGTTGCTCCACAAATTTCTTGCTGATGAATGTATGTGAAGCACCAGAATCAAAGAGAATAATTACGGGATGATTGGCCACAAGGAACGTACCCATCATTACCGGTTCACCGTCCGGCGTGGTGGCCACTTGAGTGTAGTAAATTCGTCCTGTCTTCTTGGTATTCTTGCCCGCATTTCCCTTAGCTTGAGAATTATTCCCAGTACCTTGTTGATTGTTTGTGCAATTCTGCTTTGGGTAAGGGCAATCCTTAATAAAATGCCCAGATTGTCAGCAATTGAAACAACCTGTTGACGAACTGGGAAGGGCCAGGAAACGAGTGCCAGGGGCACCCGACTGACTTGTTGCAGTAGGTGCAGCATTGGGACAGATGAACACTGGTTGTTTGAATGGGAAGGAGGGTGGGCGTGCTGAAGAACGACCCTGATTAAAAGGCCGGATAACTAACCGTTGCCTTTTCTCGGGGACCTGATTAGGCTTGTTACCTCCACTCCCCTTGATCTTTCCAGAACTTGTATATTTAGATTCGACTGCCAGCGCTGTGCTGACAGCCCTTCCGTATGTGAGGTCGATGCAAGTAGCCATTTTCCTTTGCATCCAATCATTTAAACCCCTCATGAAACAATTCTTCTTCTTTGTGTCGGTGTTGACTTGGTCAATCGCATACTGAGATAAGTGATTAAATTTATTGAGATACTGGGTGACAGTATCTCCGCCTTGCTTCAACTTCATGAATTCTTCCTGTTTCATGTGGAGTACTCCTTCTGGTATGTAATGCTCTCTAAAGGCTAACTTAAATTCTTCCCATGTAATCTGATGATTGGCCGGCTGAATGGCCACAAAGTTCCCCCACCAAGTGCTGGCAGGGCCACACAATTGCAGAGCTGCGAACAGGGGCTTCTAAGTTTCAGAACACCGAAGAAGTCCAAATTTCTGCTCAATGACGCGGATCCATTCGTCCGCCTCTAAGGGGTCTTCTGCCTTGACGAACAACGGTGGGCGCGTTTCGGAGAAGTCCAAATAAGATGTCTCACGGGGGGCCTTGCGGATAGCCCCGCCTGCCTTGTTGTTGAAGTTGTTGACCTGCCATCTCCCGCAGGAAGCGGGTATTATCTGTTGTAGCATTTACCAAGGCGGCGATAGCCTCGGCAAGTGTGGGAGGGACTGGAGGTGGGTTTGGTGTTGCCTCCCTCCCACGGGAGGTACTAGCCCCATCCTGAGCACGAGTCCGGGAAGGCATCTGTGGCAACAAACAATTGAAAACAATATGATATGCCAAAGAAAACCATCCATTTTACATTACTAAAAAGAGTAATGTTACAGACTCGAATTTTTACAACAGGAGTACAGTACCCATTATACAATAACACTACTATTTCTACAACTATACTATACTATTCTACTTCTGCTTCCCGTTGCACCTGGTAGCCTCGTTGTCGGGCGTAGGAGACCACTCATCGACCAACTTCATAGAGGGAGGGGGCCTGAAAAGGTCCAATTTGCCACCAAAAGCTTCTCCCGCTACATGAGAAGGTCCGACTTCTGTCCTGACAGAATCCGCAGGCATATTGGGGTGCAGTTGTGAATACAGTACATGAACTTCTTCATGTAGAGTATTGCAATAAGCCTGCAGGTTATCGATGGCTGAGCTAAGCTCTTCTACTCTAGCTCGAGCTTTTGCCTCCTTAGCCCAGGCAATCGAACGAGACTGAACCACCCAGTCGAGTGCTAAATCTCGATCTGCGAGCTGATCTTGTAGGCGGCGGATGTCGCTTCTTAATTCATTGATTCTGTCGCCACCGCAACCCAGATGTCAGTCCTGCGTCGGAGTTCTGTTTGAAGCTGATTCACTTGCGCTTCAAGATCCCCGATCGGATCATTACTCCTGCTACTGCTATCCTCGTGTCTTGGGGCAAGTTGATGACGTGGCAGACCAATTGGGCCAGTATGCTTGCGCACAGTTTTTCTCGTGCGCGGTGGCATTTTTCTAAGGGGAAAATTTTATTAACATAGTTCTTAGCATGATGCATGTGTAATTACAGAACCAACCTTTGTTGATTCAACCTTCTATACATTGCACTCCTCCTATCTGGTCTTTCATATAAATTCTTCAGAAATAATAGGTAAGGAGGGAAGAGATTTTCTAGATAAGTCCTTAGAAAATTCTTTTGAAGATGCCTCATAATATCTGCAGAGAAGGGCTTCGCTCCGATACCAGCTGCGACGGAACCTCCCAAGTCATTAGGCTCACCTATAGTTGTCCTTGTCCTACGGACCTCAGACAACCCTGTAGGTGCCCCTAAATCACTTGACAAGTTCGGTATCTGTTTTTCTTATTTTTCCCAAGAGCGTTTCACCCGTTACACAGACATTACAGATCATTGGAGATACGAACATGCGGAAGCGGTTACATAAACTTACCTTTATTTTAAATGTAAGACAAAGTTATATATTACAGACCAGGTTATAACTTATGAGTGCAGAGTAATATTATTACACACCAAGGGAGGCAAAAACCCCTCCCATAAAGTATCAAACAAAAGTTCTTATGGAGGAACTCTTCCTCCCGCAGCTTTACTCTTGCTTTTTTTCTTTTGAAACCACCTTGGAACAGAAACAACAAAAGTTTGTTGCTTCCTCACCTAAAAACAATAGGGAATAAAACCCTGAGTATGGAATTACTCAGCAAGACTTACCCGACAAAAGAAAAGACTCTCAAGGGTATGCTGGCTAGAGGGATTCAAGTATGGCTGTTCAAGAATCAAAGACTCTGTTTTGCAGAAAAGCTTACTATGAGTGGATCCTTAAAAATCCATTTTTACTTGTCAAGTTAAGTAAAGTTACCTGCATCTAGAGTTCTTTCTACCCTAGTTCAAGCACTTGACCTGCACTAGCCAATTTCTTTATCAAACCGTCATCTTTATTGGAGTTCTACGTGTAAGTTAGTGACCAAGTCTTCATAACCGCGAAGGTACGGCGATCCGAATCGATTATACTCAGTTGAGGATCTCCAATCACACGACATATGTAGCACTTAACCCTTGCATATGTCAACCCGACATCGAGGTTCTTAAGACCAGATCAGGTTCACGTCAACCGAGAGCACAGATACACCACCGTCCAGCCTCTTGCCACGGAGGGTACACGCTACTCTCGCCACCGCTCCACGCCCATTGCGTGTTATCTTATTCTGGCCTTAGTCTGCCCGAGGCAAGGCTTACCCACGATGAGGCATGTGACCAGTTAAAGGGTCGTCGGTCATCAAGCCTACATCGAGACGGTCCTTAATCGACTCAGACGGAGACACTACACCGAGACTCCTTTCTCGTGCAAGTCACCCGCCCGGTCTCAACTTTATCATTTCAAACCCAAAGTTTGGTACCTGGCAGAGGTACATCTTATCCGATGTTGAACCCATCACGGCCATGATGGACCCACCATCAAGTTTTGTTTTCGAAAACATCCCATCCACTTTTTGCCACATCATATTTTGTAAAAACAAAACATTTTGTTTTTTTCTAAAGCAAGGCTAAGCATCAAAAACCTTTTGTAAAACGGTGATCAAGGAAGGTAATCAAATTCAAGGAAGGTAATGCAGGAATTGTTTTAACAATCAACTCCTATCACCTAATGCATCAAGCAAGTGTAAAAGATCTTTAAATCACAAGGAGGTGGAAAATGCACCAGGGCTTGCCTTCGTTTACAGGTGAGTCAGGCTCGGATCCGCAGATGTCAAAGTAAAAACATTTCCCTGCCTGAGGTTCCACAGGTGGTGGTGAAGTCTTCTCCTCTTCTACCTCAACCTCTTCTTCGTTTTCTAGATATAACCATATATATGTATATAAGAATGAATGCCATGTAATGCTCATGAGAGTGCAAAGATAATAAGAATTTATTATCTAAAGTTCTTGAATACAATTTTCCTTCACGGAACTCCGAGAACTTAGGGTTTCCGGAGTCATTAAAGGAATTCAAAGGGCAGGGGGTAGGGTTTTGGGTTCTAAGTATCAAACTAGGTCCAAATCAAACCAAATTCTACCCAAGTCTTCTAAATAATGTTTAAAGTTCAAATAAAAAGTTTGGGCATTTTTGGAATTATTATCTATTTTCTAAAAATCTAGAATCAATGCTTTAGGCTATTTTAAATGCTCCAAAATTTCTTATTTGACCTAAAAATCATAAAACTATTTTTATTAAATACTATGAAAAATCAGAAATCTAAGAAAATTGGTTGGACATTTTTAAGATTTTTCTACAATTTTCCAGAATTAATTTGGCTCTGAAAGAAAAAGAAAAAGAAAAACTTGTAATAGTATTGGGCCCAATCTGATCCAGATCGGCCCAGCAACAGCAGAAGCGCGCCCGCACGCGCGCCCGCTGGGCAGGTTTGCACAGAGGCCCTCGCAGCTTTGGATATCCGTTAAGAAACCCTGGCTACTGTTCAACGTCTCACTGACAGTTACAAAAACACCCCCGCGCTTCTATCCATTCTCGGTTTGAAGTCCACGGCGGCGAACCACGCTAGGAGACGAGCTCCGGCGAGCTAGACTGGCCGGAGGGAGCCAAGACTGGCGGCCCCAAACGGCTGACACCAAATTGGACCTCCCCTGAACAATTCCCCTAACTTAATTTCATGGTTGGTAAACTATCAAGCTCTGTCCACGCGGACTGCGGACGATGAGGACAATTGCACACGTTCCCGGTGACCAGTGGTTCCCCAGTTCAATTGGATGGGTTGGCGAGTATCACTGACGTATGAGAGTGCTTAAACAAGGGAGCAGAGGGTAAGAACTAACCTGAATTGGGCTGACCTCGGTGAGATGTTCTTCGCGGTGTCTCAGAACAGATTTGGGGGAAACTTAAAATTGGAGCTCACGGTTGCAAGATTGGGGGCGATACTATGTGGTGTGGTACGTGATGATGTTGCAGAGCTGACAGTGGCTTCAGTTTATAGGGAGCAAGAGCGGTGGCCGGGAATTGGAACGATGATGCGCGACGGTCGGAAGAAGGGGGAGCTCACTAGCGCAGTGAATTCGTGTCCCATGCCGTGGCAGTCACTCCGGCGAGCACCGGGAAGCTAAAGTAGGTCACGATGATCCGAATGAGATGCTTAGACACGCAGCGCAAGGCCGGAAAGCGGCGGTCACCGGCTTGCTTATCAGAATCCACCCCGACGAACTCTGTACGGTGGCCAGAATTCTTTACTGACCGGAGTTATCCACGACGATGATCCTTAAGTGTTATTCAGTCGATCAGGTCGTGAATCATGGCGGCGCTGGCACGAATCTACGTGCGGAGAGGTCGCCGGCGGTGAGATTGCCGCGCTGGCGGTCTGATCCGTTCAAGCACTGTACCATGGCAAATGGTATTCAGTCGGTCTGACAGACCATCTTGAGATCGATTTTTCTCTCAGATTCATATGGCAACTAATCCGAGGCTCTGCAGCAAAATTGTAGACCAATATACCAACTCCATCTTTGTTATAGCATCCCTAGGTAGATTCTCACTGGATCATGGTCGAAATGGCTCTCAAACTTGGGTCTAGGCCACTGTCAGTCTGAAATTCAGACTTTATCAGCCTGGCAGTCCAACTTTGGGCTTAATTATCTCCAATTTCTTCTCAAAAACTATGCTTACACTCTTAAGCAAAGTTGTTCTCCTTTGATAGGTCTATAATATTTATGTGGTGACCTAGAGCAAATTCTCATTAATTTGAAAGATACAAAGGCTCAAAGTTGACTCAATCACACTGAAATTCAGACTTCATCAAATGGGTCAAGTGTGGCTCTTTTGCACTTAAGTCCAATTCTCAAGTTTTGGATTGCAAACCCTCATGATTGGGAACCATATGACTTAGGATATTTATTTAACATGGTTTTTACACTTTAGTCCACAAGTGCACTATTTTTGCACATAGGCCCCTAGGGTTTGGATTTAGGGTTTTCCAGGGTTTCAATTAGGGTTTCTGGTATCTCAGGGGTGTAAATGCAATGTAGGTCCATCCTTGATAACTTTTTATGATTATTTCATTTAACCTTTGGGGTTTTCTCTATTTAGCTCTTATTTACCCTTCAGATCCCTATTTAGGGTTAAGCACCCAACACTAGGGTCTTATTTGCAAAATGCCATATCAATACAACTTGTTTGAAATTTTTGCCTAGTGAATGCACTCTAGGTGTATCAAACATATGCAAATGCCAATGCTCATGATGTTATGCTCAAGTTTTAGTAACAGTAACACCAGGGGTGTTACACAAGAGCTGTTACAAGAAATACACTCAGGGGCTTGTGGTCACCATGTAGCACCTCGAGCCCTCGTGGGAAACGCCTTCCGACAAGGTTTCTACTAGCCAACCGCAGTGACCGACGCCACCAGGATTGTACGCTCGTGTCGAGGGTGCCAATTCTACGCAAGACAGACACACCTGCCCGCTCAAGCCCTACAGACAATACCTATCACTTGGCCTTTCGCTGTGTGGGGTCTGGACCTCGTCGGTCCCTTGCAGAAGGCACCCGGGGGCTTCAAGCACCTGATGGTCGCCATCGACAAATTCTCCAAGTGGATCGAGGTCCGACCCTTAATCAGCATCAGGTCCGAGCAGGCGGTGGCGTTCTTCACAAATATCATCCATCGCTTTGGGGTCCCAAACTCAATCATCACCGACAATGGCACGCAGTTCACTGGGAAAAAGTTCCTAGACTTCTGCGAGGACCACCACATCCGTGTGGACTGGGCCGCCGTAGTGCACCCAATGACGAATGGGCAGGTGGAACGCGCCAACGGCATGATTTTGCAGGGACTAAAGCCAAGGATCTACAACGACCTCAATAAGTTCGGCAAGCGGTGGATAAAAGAGCTACCCTCGGTGGTTTGGAGTCTGAGGATGACGCCGAGCCGGGCCACGGGTTTCTCGCCATTTTTCCTAGTCTATGGGGCCGAGGCCATCTTACCCACAGACTTGGAATACGGTTCCCCGAGGACAAAGGCTTACGACGACCAAAGCAACCAAACTAGCCGAGAGGATTCGCTGGACCAGCTGGAAGTGGCTCGAGATGTGGCCTTACTACACTCGGCGCGATATCAGCAGTCTATGCGACGCTACCACGCCCGAAGGGTTCGGCCCCGAGACTTCCAAGTGGGAGACTTGGTACTTTGGCTGCGACAAGACGCCCAAAGGCGCCACAAACTCACCCCTACCTGGGAAGGGCCCTTCATCATTACCAAGATTTTGAAGCCTGGGACATACAAGCTGGCCAACGATCAAGGCGAGGTCTACAACAACGCTAGGAACATCGAACAACTACGTCGCTTTTACCCTTAAAATGTTTCAAGTCGTTCATGTATCTCGCTTTCTTTACATGCATAAATAAAGTCTAACCATCAAGGAAGGATCAGCCTTGCCTCGGCAAAGCCCGATCCTCCCTCGGGGGCTAGAAGGGGGGAACCCCCTCTGCGTCAAAATTTTTCTCGGAAAAGTCTTCTGCTAGAACGTCTTTCGTGCGTTTCGACTGTGTCATTAACAGAATCCTAAAGACGAGCAAGAGAGACCGTAAGCGGCAAGGCCGACCGAGCCGAGGGACTCCTACGCCTCTGGGATACGGATACCTCACTCATTACCTTCTGCGAAAAGGTAGCTCACGCTCGGATAAGCAATTCTGCTACCGAACAAGTCCTAACGATCGAAAACTTTTCTGCCAGAATGACTTCCGTGCCTTTTCGATTGCGTCGCTAACAGAATCCTAAAAACGACGGGAGAACACATAAGCGGCAAGGCCGACCGAGCCGAGGGACTCCTACGCCTCCGGGATACGGATACCTCACTCATCACCTTCCGCGAAAAGTAACTCACGCTCAGATAAGTGATTCTGCTACCGAACAAGTCCTAACACACGGAACAAGAGAAAAGAAACATAACTTTATAACCCGACAATTAAAATGTTTAGGCCTCGGCGGTCGCAAAAAACATAAGCATACTTCAAGCAAATTGTTCCTGCAGGCTCAAACATCAGCAGGGGGAGAAGCAGCACGCTTGGCGTCATTTCCACCCTCGGCAGAATCTAGCCCGGCCTCAGACGGCGACGCGTGCGGAAGGATCTGCACCTCAAAGGAGGAAGCTAGCGCCACACTTGGGCCCTCGATGGCCATGTCAAGCCTCTGGACCTCGGCTAAGGCAGCCTCCTCCTCGTCGGGTAAGCAGTACCCCTCGCTAACCCGCTCCAGATCCACGTCGTAGTGGGAAGCGAGCACGGCGAAGGCCCGCCTGACGCCGTGGTGCAGCGCCCCGCAGAGTCTGTTGCGCACATGGCCGCCCAAGGCCTGTAGATGACTCTGGGGGGAGCTACCCAAGGGGACGCCATCAAGGCCAAAGGACTGGTAGAAAGCCGAGATGGCCTCGGACATGGCTACGCGCTCGGCCTCCTTCCGCTCAGCCGCCTCGGCAAGCGCCTTGCAGTTCTTGACGGACTCGTCAAAAGCCGTCTCGAACCCTGCAGATAGCAGGGCAACATTCTTCAGACACAAGGAGAAGAATGGAGACAAAAACAAAGTCACAGAGCGGGCAAAACACACCTTTGGCCCGGACACCCTAGCTTGGGCGGACCAAGCAGACCCAACGGCCACGTCCAGACCCTCCGCGAGGGTCCCGGCCCAAGCGGTCGCCTCAGGGTTCGGAAAGGGGGAGCACCCTCTGCGCCGAAACTTTCCTCGGAAAAGTCTTTCCACCAAAACAACTTCCATGTATCTCGACTGTGTCAGTAGCGGAGTCTCAAAAACGAGCGACTGAGACCTTGAACGGCAAGGCCGACCGAGCCGAGGGACTCCTACGCCTCCGGGATACGGATACCTCACTCGTCACCTTCCAGGAAAGGCGTCTCACGCTCGAACAAGTGATTCTGCCACCGACGAACAAGTCTTAATGCACGAAACAAGAGGAAAGTAACACGGCTTTATACCCAAATGTTTAGGCCTCAGCAGCCACAAAGAACAAACACACGTGCTTGGGGTAACAATGGTACCTAGACTGAGATGTCGGTAGCGCCCTCGACGGTTGTCCCGACCTATGGCAGATGTCTTAGTACTAAAAGCTATTACATCTCGCTCTCAAGAGGGTACCATTACAAACGGGACTCTAGGTCCATTCCCGCGGGAATGAACTACCTCCACACCGGAGGGGCTACAAGATAGCAAGCTCCCAGCGGCTCGTCAGCGACCACTACACCACCAGCGCGACAACGACCTCCGCCTCAGGCGGCTAGACAGCAGCAGGGATGGCCCCAGGGCAAACGCTGCCGCTGAAAGGCCCTCGTTCACGTCCCCTCACGGGGGACAAGAACCAACCATTAAAGCCAAAGAGCCAGAGGTCCGGAGCGCAGCTGGCACCGACGGTCTCGTCAGCGGAGGTAACCGCTGCGGTGGGAAGCCTCACCAGCGGCAGCCCCCACCCCAGCACCGGTGACAGCGGCCACCTGCGCACGACATGACCGTCGCCCGGGTGGAGGACAGACAGCTGCACCCTAGCTAGGCAGCAGCAGTTCGCCTTCCCCCGCATGGCTGGAGGATGCCTCCTCCATAGGGCTGGAGGATGCCCTTCTCCCCTGAATGCTGGAGGAAGAAGCGGGTCACTGGCCCATGTGGGAGGCAGGACCCCACTCGGTGCACCCTCCTCCTCAGCCCGGATGATGAACATCCTTGAAGCTGAGGGCGGGGCAGAGGCCGCAGCTCGGCTTGCTTCTCCCCACCACAAGGCTGGTGATCATCCCTACGGATGGCCATTGGTGAGGGACTGCAGCCGGGCTGCATGATGAAAATCCTTGAAGCCGAGCGATGACCAGAGAGTGCCAACCCCCACGGGGTCACGCTCCTCCAACAGCAGCAAGAAGAAAGCAACGCGGGTGCGCCCCATCTGGGGGCTCGGAAGGTGGAAGGGCGCGATGGATGCGAGGAGTGTGAAGGCATGGCTACCCCCCGGGGGGATGGTCCCCTTTTAAAGGCAGACCTCCTCACTCGCATCCCAAGCGTCACAGGCAAAGTCTCCACCGACGTGCTCCAGGGTTCCCACCCAGTGACACGGAGGCTGGGTCCCACACGTCATGCGAGCTGACCCAAAACGCGAAGAAGGCAAACTGCCGCACGCGCAGCATGTAACCGCCCTGCGGTTATAAGCGTTCCCCCATCATTGCCGAAACCGACGGTCGGAAGGGCGGACCACCACGCGAGAAGCATGCAACCGCACCATGGTTGCACACCCTTTCGGCATCGTCGCACCCAGAGGTCCAGCACGGAGGCCCGGTCCCACATGTCGTGTAACCGGCACGCCAGTTGCTACGTGCAAGGAAACGGCACTGCCGCTTGTGCCAATGCTGCGTCTTCTTGACTGTGGAACCTACATAGCAACTCAAGGCAGCCCTGCGTGTGACCCAACAGTGCCTGTTGAGTGCGGCGATCACGGGTCACCCAGCCGCGGAGATAGGCGCGACGGTCGATATGATCAGAGGCAGGCCAGCAGTAATTGCAGCAACAAGCATGCGGAAGCCGTGGTCCAATCACCTACAGGTTCGCATCCTCTCCCACAGCATAAAAAACGACGCACCCGTGTTCCGTTCCTCGAACGACTCGCGCACGCGCAACAGACGCCCCGCGAATCGCCCGTCCCATCGCATTAACTCCTTGGCAGGGCAAGCGACACCTCCGGCAGGAGAAGCGGGCGCCGTTTCGCCTTCGTCATGATGACCGCGTCAAAAAAGGTGCGCCACCTTATTTAAATTCATATCATTTTCCTTTTCCTCTCTCTCTCTCTTGCCACAGGGATCAGGAAAGGGGATATTGCAAAAAGGATCCTTCTCGGTGAAGGAAACGGGCCACGAGCCCTCCTACTAATCAGGGGTTCGAAGGTTGCGTCCTCCAGGGTTCGGCAACCGCCCCAGAGCACTCAGGCTCCGTGCCCATTACTGATCAGGGGTTCGAAGGCTAGCCCCTCGGAAGGGTTCGACAGCCGACCCAGAGCACGCAGAGTCAGGGATGACCCTAGGTACGTCCGTTACATGGCCAAGGCTCGGGCTACGCTCCCGAGGTACCCTAGGACATTTCTGAGACCAGCGGGAACGATTTGTAATGGAGTCCCACCGGAGGGAGGCATTGAGCCCTCGGATCCTATCGAATGGGTCCGGGTCCAGCAAATCACATGCAGGTACTTTTGGAGCACGCCTCTAGGCCACTAGACGACCCTTATCGAACGGGGCTCGGGCATCCACTCGGATTACCCGTTAGCAGCTCACCGGAAACACCATGTTCGGTGCCCCCTGGGGGTAACATGGCGCTTTCCCCCCTTCCTCCTTGCGAAAAGGTGACGAAGGGGCGTATAATAAAAGTCAAGATGGTCCTTGATCATCCTCTTGCTCCGTGCAGAGGCTCGGGGGCTGCTCTCACGCCAGGCTATGGCCAAACTGTTGACCACGTCAACAAACCAACGTGAAAACTCGGGGCCTAACCGTGCACCCGGGCTGTGGCCGGGCCGCATGAGGGAACGACAAGGCTGACCGAGGCATCACAAAAGGGATTAAGACCTCGGAGGAGTCAAACCACTCCTCCGAGGCCTCGGGGGCTACACCCGGCGGGTGCGCTCGCGCGCACCCACCGGAACAAAGCATAACCGAGAAAGGCCAGTCCCCTTACAAAAAATCCGGCAGAACCTCCAAGCGAGTACCTACACTCCCTTTGAGGCTCGGGGGCTACTATCGGGGACCATAATTAGGGTTACCCCCAACGCTCCTTAATCCGGCTGGAAAACGTCTTCAGAACAAACCATACGACCGATAAAGCGCAGGCTTCGTCTACCAAGGGACACGAACTCATCCAAGCCCAGCCTCGGGCCAGGACAGTAGTCCCGGACGAATTCACGCCTCGCCCGAGGGTCCCCTCAGTCAGCAGGCACACCCTCGGCTCGCCCAAAGTCTAGTGCAGGCAAGCTTTATCGTACAGCGACCTCGTCCGAGTCGCCCTACCAACCGACTGTATCACATGCACATTTAATGCAGGGATCGCCTGACACCTTATCCTGACACGCGTGCCTCAGTCGGTAAGGTCGAAGTGACCGCAGTCACTTCGCCCCCCTTTTACTGACCGTTCTGATAGGAAAACAGCACTGTTCACCCTGCTCTGGCAACCATGCCAGCTATTAGGGAAGGGCCGACAACAGCAAGTCATGACCTCCCCCGAGTTCGGCCTCGGGCGCAACTGGGAGCTCCGCCTCGCCCGACCCCAGGCCTCCCAGCATCGACCTTGGGGGAAGGTCTCCGCCTCGCCCGACCCCGACCTTGGCCTCGGCTTCGGTCTCGGGAGAAGGTCTCTGCCTCGCCCGACCCTGGGCCTCGGCCTCAGCCTCAGCCTCGGAGGAGTCACTGCCTCGCCCGACCTCGGCCTCGTATCAGCTATGCTACTGGGGATCCATCATTGCCCTACCCTTAGCTAGCCGCCTCAGGCTACAAAGGAACAAGACCGGTGTCCCATCTAAGTTACCCTGGTAACAGGTAATGATGGCTCCCCGCGTGCGCCCATGACGTCGGGTGCTCTCAAACCCCCTACGGAAGCAAGGAAACGTCAGCAGGATCCATGCCGCACCGCCAGATATGCGTCCACAGGGCTCAAGGCATTTCTCCGACGGCCACGTTGGTACACCTACAGGGCTCAAGGCACTCCTCCGACGGCCATGACGGTACATCTACAGGGCTCAAGGCGCTCCCCCAACGGCCATGTTGTCATCTGTACAGGGCTCAGGGCACATCCCTGCCAACCACGTTAGCTCCAAGCTACACCCCCATTGTACAGCTGGGCATCTCCTTGTGTCTATAAAAGGGGGTGTCCAGGGCCCAGAGGGGGGAGGGAGGGGGGCGAGAGAGGGAGACGAACGTGCAACGTACGAACACACGGGCGCACGGCGCAGACGAGCGGAGGCAGGCAGAGTAGAAGAGACGCGGTAGAGGCAGCCCCAGACGGCCCGCCTCAAGTAGGAGAGATGCGGTAGAGGCAAGCCCACCCGACTCCCGTAAAGAGAAAGAGACCTATATCATACATGCTTCATATGGTGGAGTTGAAGTCACTCTTCTTTTTCTTAGAGAAAGGCAATACTTGTTTTTAGGGTTTTCCCGAAGAAATAGAAATAACATGCTGCTTATACACCACTGAGCTTCCCACTCCCATGGTACCATTTTCTTTTCCAGAGACACACTCACACACACGTATTTCTCTGTTCCCGGATGTTGTAGAAACACTAATTGTCATACCACACCAGACTTGTCCATACCAGTGGACACGGACTATTCGAATAGGTTTAAACTCTGCGCAGAGGGGTACACTTTACCCAGTAGTCCGGCTCTGCGATCTCATGGCGAATGAGATCCAAATCCGAATCTCTTTCTTTCCTCGCACGTCCTAACCTTAACGGTTATACCGGAAGGAGTCAGGCCACCGCCATGTCCAAACCGGACAAAACATTCCCCCTCCTTATCCTCCCGGTGCTCCCCAGCCTTCATAACCCTGGGGTTGGATCGTACGAGTTCAGATCGAGTGACTGCCCACACAGCCTCGAGTGGTTGTACTTTTCATGAGTACAAGTAGTGAAGGATGACAAACCGGTCCTTATATGAGAGGACAATCCTTCTGCTCATGCCTAAACCAGCTGAGCCATCACCTTAGGCCCTCCCCTAAACCAGGGAGTCCCTGATCATCCCACTCACCAGGTGATGAGGGTGAATACCCTTCATCTCACACTTTTTGAAAACATCGTTGGTTACAACCATTTCCCATCCCATATCTTGTGATAAAAAGGTATTAGTTAATGCAGGCTATCTCATGCTCACCATGCAAATAGATTCCATCCCTTAATCCCGGCTTAGGTGGTGGTAGAGAGACTAGGTAAATTATGCATCAAGGGAAGGATGGACTTGCCTTCGTCGAAGCTTTCCTGGCACAAAAGATTTATCTCGGAGGGGTCGGGTTCCTGCCCTTCTTTCAGAGCTACAAATTTCGGAGGATCGGATCCCTCTTCCGCTAACAAGCACATATAAAACAATACATCAATCATGGTGACTTAGTGGGGTGTGCCAATTCTTATACCTTATTATTTTTGTGCCCTATAATTTATTTAAACTATTTTTGGTGCATAAAATATCAACATATAATTATATATGTGGAAATGGGAAAAAGAAATGGGAAAAGAAAAAGGAAAAGGGATTTCCTGCTTGCTGGGCCTAGGGGGGTGTTTTCGGCCCAGCCGAGCGCGAGCGCGCGGGCATGGCAGGCGGCCCAGCCGGCCCACGAAGGAGTGGCATGGCACGGGCGGATGCCGTGGGCGCGTGCCCACGTGTCAGCGAGAGGAGGGGGGTTAACGGCGTGGAGCGGGCGACGAAGGGGGGGGGGGGTGAACCGGTCGGCTTGACCGCCGGTGATGCCCGCGGCGGTTCTCCGCCTAGATCCTGGTTTCGCGACGGGGAAGTGGTGGCGAGGCACGGGTGGGGGTAGGGGGTCATGGGGGTGGGGTCAATTTGACCGGCGGAGGCCTAGGGTGGCCGGTCCATAGCGCGGTGGCGGGCGCTCGCGGCGGTGAGGTCGCCGGCGAGGTAGCCGAGCGCAATAGGAGGTGGGGATGGGTGCATTGCGTTCGTGAGGGAGTGGCGAAGTTCAAGAACCAAAAGAATTTGACTGGGACTTCGCAGAGGGAGGAGGTCGGAGCTCACCGGAGGGGGGAGAGACGACGACGCTGAGTTTGATTGAGCTCAGGGGAGGGAGGTGGAGTGGCTGAGGCCTGGTGTGGTGGAACAAGGGGCTCGGGGCGGTCCTTTTATAGGTGGCCAGGGAGGGGGAAGGAAGGGGGGACGGCGGGCGCCGACGAGCTCACCATGATGGCGGTGATGGAGCAAACGATGACAGGATGGCTCGGGCAGGCGAGGGGTGAGGGGACGACTCGGGTACAGTGGCAGGGAGGTAGCTGAGGCTGGTGCGTGCATTAATGGTGAGGTGACGGGGTGGGCGATGGTCGGTGGCGAATGCGCCGGTGAAGGCATGGGCGGGACGAGGGACCTGACAAGCGAGCCTGGGCTGTCAGCGGAAGAGCGGCGCGAGAGGGAGAGGGAAGGAGCTGCTGACCGGTGGGGCCGGGCTGTCAGGCGCGGCGTGGGCGCGCGCAGCTGGGCCGCTTAGGCCGCGGGAAGAGAGGGGGAAAGCGGGCGCGGGTGTGGTTTGGGCCGGATACGGCCCAGCCGAGGGGGGAGGGGTTTTTCCTTTTTTCTGTTTTCTATTTCACATTTTCATTTTCTATTTTTGTTTCTTTTTATTTCCTTTTCCTTTGAATCAACAATTTGCTACATAATCTTAAGTGTTGAAAACAATCTATGTGAGGTGCTCCTAACAATCAAAGTGTATGCATATGATGAGATGACCTAAAGGGAGGAGTTTAGGGAGAAAATAGAAATAAGGGGGGGGGGTTTAGGAGATTAGGGTTCCAAACCTTGGGTTGAGATTTTGGGATGTTACAACAGGTACGTGTCTGAACCGATGTACCCGTGCCGCTGTAGCACGCTGAAGATCAAACAACCTGGGATCTGCAGCTAGTGGTCGCACTTCAGTCTCATCTCGCTCCTAGAAGTGGGCAGTTGGGATAGGTGGAGCGGATAGGGGAGCAGAAGGAGTAGTGGAAACTAGAGTAGTGGAGGTGGTAGGTATGGCTGAGGTGGTGGATGGCGCAGGAGTGACGGGAGCGGGTGAAGTGGGTGGTGGAGTGGTAGCAGTGACGAGACTGGAAGGTGCGGAGGAGCGAGGCCGAGAAGCGTGATGACGAACTCGGTAAGCAATCTGATCTGAAGAAATCCACAGCTGATCTCCTCTCTCTGCCTACTCAATGGCTGCTACTGCTACTAGAGCTGCTCGGGCTGCTCTATCCAAGCGTCGCTTCTTGCGACCTTCCTGCTGCTCCAAATAAACAGTCTTCCCCTTGACCTGCCTGAAAGGGCGAGGAGGGTCCTCATCATCTCCCCCTGGCGCCGACACATTCTTTGTGCGCGGCATCCTGACCTGACGACTGCAAATGAGAGAAGCTAAGCACAAGTCGATAATAACCGATAGGATATCAAAAGAAGGGATGTCTACCTGGAAATCTCACACGAGAGGTGAAAATCTAGGCAGGACAGGAGACGACTCACGGGCATGCGAGGTCACTGAAATGACAGAAGCGGTGAGCACGTATTAGTCACATAGTCATAAGTATATGAAATGTGAATAAATACATACACGGAGAGTTATGGCACAGAAATCGAGAGATAAGGCGATCGAGAGGTCAAACGACACGAAAACGGCGTTTGAACGTGAAATAGTGCCATAGGAGGTTTGAAATTGAAAATGAGGCATGAAGTGATTTGGAATTGAGCCGATACTTCACGAATAGGTTTATATGGGTAAATATGAGTGAAGTGTGCGCTTGGTTTGATTTAAGGCGAAGAAAATGGAATTTGGGCACTCGGCTCAGAATTGATCGCTCGAAACAGGGAATTGAGTGAAATTGAAGCCTGGTATATCGAATTGGCGTGAAATTTGGTGAATATGATACTGGAGGTGTTGTGAAGGTGCCTGAAAAGTTTGGGTTCAATCGGAGCAATTTTGAGTGGTTGGTGCATTTCATCGAACATGTGATGTGCGGGGATTTAGGTTTTGAAAGAAATGGCTATTGGAGAGATTGAAACCTCCCAAGGGGAGAGATGAACCTACAGGGATATTCAAGAAACACATAGGCACACACCTATGCACTGGAATTCACAGAAATTGGACAATTTAAATTGAGTAATCAAGGGGTGGGCAGGAGCTCCATTGAACTGAGAGACAAGAAAGAGAAGGCAGAGGGAAGATGAGGAGCTCACTAGAGAGGAGTGAAGAGCTCAACCGAGGGATATCACTGGAGGATAGCCGGAGAGGAGCTGCTATCGTCGACAGGGTGGAAGCACCAGAGACAGAGAAGAGCCAGAGAGCAGAGAGGCTTCTGGCTCGGGCTCGGGCTGGAGGCCTTTTTTTAAAACACGTTATGGGCGCACCAGACAGTCTACAGTGCTTGTCCGGTGCACACCGGACAACGCACAGGAAAGAAGCGTTCTGCGCGCGTGTGGCCGGTGCACCGGACATTGCACAGTGAGGTGTCCGGTGCACACCGGACTGTCCGGTGAGCCCAGACAGAGTGAATTTTGAAATTTTTCAAATTTTCTATCTAGTTTCCAACCAAACCAAATCCCAACTTATAATCACACAAAATAACTTGTTGGGACATGTATTGGCACCCTCATATATTTTCTCATAATTTTGAAAATATTTTGCCATAGGCTAGATAATTTTTAGAGAAAATAGGCAAATGGTGAGATTTGCATTTTGGCCTTGCACTAGGGGTTTTCATGAAAGATTTGAGTTTTGAATACTCCCCCTAAGTGCAGTACCTCATGCATATCTCAAGAACCAACAATTGCATAGTAAATAGGAATTTAAGTACTAAAAGCTTAAAACTAAGACTTGTCAAGTTTGATCCCGAGTTAAGCTTTTTCACTCGCTTTGTTGGCGGTTATCTCAACTAGGTTAGACAAGCCCTAGATGCAATACAAGAAATGTAAATATGCAAATGCAAGCTGGACAACACCGTTTGACATCTTAAATAAAATTTCTGAGATCAAGTATATTTAATTCATTCCTCAACATGCAAAAGCGGGCTTTATCAAGTGGCTTAGTGAAAATATCCGCTAATTGATCTTCCGACCTCACTCCTTCTAAACTGATATCTTCTTTCGCAACATGATCTCTAAGAAAGTGATGACGGATATCAATGTGCTTGGTGCGAGAGTGTTGTACAGGATTATTAGCAATTTTAACAGCACTCTCATTGTCACACAACAAAGGTACCTTTTCTAGAACTATGCCATAGTCTAGAAGAGTTTGTTTCATATATAAAATTTGTGTGCAACAAGCACCCGCGGCAATGTATTCCGCTTCGGCAGTTGACAAGGCAACACTATTTTGCTTTTTGGATGTCCATGATACTAGTGATCTCCCAAGCAAATGGCATCCCCCAGAAGTACTTTTTCTATCAATTTTGCAACTGGCATAATCCGAATCGGAATAGCCAATTAAGTCAAAAGTAGCTCCTTTGGGATACCAAAGGCTAACACTTGGGGTGTGCCTGAGATACCTAAGAATTCTTTTAACAGCGCGAAGATGAGCTTTCTTAGGATTAGATTGAAATCTAGCACACATACAGACACTAAACATGATATCGGGCCTAGATGTGGTAAGATACAATAAACTACCAATCATAGAACTGTAGAGAGTTTGATTAACCGGGTTACCTCCCTCATCTAGGTCGAGATGTCCATTTGTTGGCATGGGTGTCTTGATTGGTTTGCACTTCTCCATGTTGAACCTTTTCAACAAGTCTTTGGTATACTTCTCTTGAGAGAGGAAGTTACCATCTTTCATTTGCTTGACTTGAAAGCCTAGGAAGTACGTCAGCTCACCAATCATTGACATCTCGAACTCCTTTGACATCAACTCACCAAATTCCTTGCAATGATAGTCATTTGTCGAGCCAAAGATTATGTCATCAACATATACTTGACAAATGAAAATATCACCATTATGTTTCTTTGTGAATAGAGTTGTGTCAACGGTCCTGATCTTGAAGCCCTTTTCGATGAGGAAGTCGCGAAGACGCTCATACCAAGCCCTTGGAGCTTGCTTCAATCCATATAGCGCCTTGGACAACCTGTAAGCATGGTTAGGATATCTAGGGTCTTCAAATCTAGGTGGTTGCTCAACATATACAAGTTCATTTATGAAGCCATTTAAAAATGCACTTTTTACATCCATTTGATAAAGCTTTATATCATAGCATGATGCATATGCGAGTAGGATACGGATGGCTTCTAGTCGAGCAACCGGTGCAAAGGTCTCTCCAAAATCTAAGCCTTCAACTTGAGAGAATCCCTTTGCAACAAGTCTTGCCTTGTTCCTCACAATCACACCTTGATCATCTTGTTTATTTCTGAACACCCACTTTGTTCCAATGATCCTTGCATCTTGTGGGGGCTTCTCCAGGGTCCAAACTTGGTTGCGGGTGAAGTTGTTTAGTTCTTCATGCATGGCGTTCACCTAGTCCGGATCCTGTAGCGCCTCATCTATACACGTAGGCTCAACACAAGAAACAAAGGAGTGATTTTCAATAAAAGAAGCATATTTATGTGATCGAGTAATAACCCCTTGTGAAGGACTCCCAATGATTTGGTCTTTTGGTTGAGCTTGAAGTAGAGATGAGTTTCTCCTATCAACCACTTGGGAAGAAGATCCTGGAGCATCAACATCTTCGGCTTGTACCCTTGCTTGTTCATGAGAGACAAATGTATCTTCATTTACATGCCTCTCATCTTTTTCATCATCTTGTGGTACACTTGATGAAGAAGGCTTGTCAATGTTTTGCACCTCTTCTTTAGCTTCTTTTGGTTTGATGGCTCCAATTGGCATGTTCTTCATGGCTTCCCTAAGTGGCTCATCACCTACATCATCAAGATTTTCAAGTGCTCCTTGGGAGCCATTAGTCTCATCAAATTCCACATCATATGTTTCTTCTACCACGCCAGTGGCATGATTGAATACTCGATATGCTTTGGACTTTAATGAATAACCCAATAGAAAACCAATATCACAACGTCTTTGAAACTTCCCTAGGTGATGGCATTTCTTGTAAATGTAGCATTTGCATCCAAACACCCGGAAGAAAGAGACATCTGGCTTTTTCCCATTTAGCAGTTCATAGGGAGTCTTCGCAAGTAGCCAGTGAGGGAATAGCCAATTTGATGCATAACATGCAGTGTTGAGAGCTTCGGCCCAAAACCTCTCCGGTGTGTTATACTCATCAATCATTGTTCTTGCAAGTGTGATCAAGGTCCTGTTTTTCCTTTCAACAACTCCATTTTGTTGAGGTGTATATGTTGCAGATACTTCATGCTTGATCCCAATCTCATCATAGTATTCATGAATGTTGGTGTTGTCAAATTCTTTACCATTATCACTTCTAATCTTCTTGATCTTGCAATCAAATTCATTTTGACCTTTCTTGGCAAACTTCTTGAATATAGATGCAACTTCAGTTTTATCATGGAGAAAGAACACCCAAGTGTATCTTGAGAAATCATCAACTATCATCAGACAGTAGAGGTTGCCACCAACACTTACATAATTTGTTGGTCCAAATAAATCCATATGAAGTAGTTCCAGTGGCCTTGATGTTGACATGAAAGCTTTTGTAGGATGTGTGTTAGCAACTTGTTTCCCAGCTTGACATGCACTACAAGGTTTGTCTTTTTTAAATACAACATCCTTTAATCCTCTAATCATGTCCTTCTTTAATACTTTCTTGAGTGTGCTGATTCCAACATGTGCAAGCCTCCTATGCCAGAGCCATCCAAGTGATGCTTTGGTAAAGAGGCAAGTTCTTAAGTCTACATCTTTAGAGTTGAAATCCACTAAGTAGAGATTGTTGTATCTAAATCCTTTGAACACCATTTATTCATCATCCATTTTTGATACAATAACCTCTGTTGGAGTGAATAAGCATTAAAGTCCAAGATCACAGAGTTGACCCACTAATAATAAATTGAAGCTCAAAGGTGCAACCAAGAGAACATTTGAAAATTGATAGATCACTTGAAATTGCCACCTTGCCCAGTCCTTGAACTTTCCCTTTTGAATTGTCCCCAAATGTGATTTTGTCCTATCCATCAACATTCTCATCAAGTGAGGCGAACATCCATGGGTTGCCTGTCATATGTTGTGTGCATCCACTGTCAATAACCCAATGGCACCCACCGGTCTTGTAGTTCACCTACATCCACAGACAAATCAAGCTTGAGTTTTGAGGGCCCTATATTGCATAGGATCAGTAACTTTCTCAATCAAGGACTTTGCAACCCAAACTTGTCTAAGTCTACTCTTGCTTGGTGGACCTAGGAATGTAACTTTGACCTTTCCATTTGCTACTTTCCTTAGAACATAATGAGCATTGAAGGAAATGGTCTTGAGTGCTTTGGCAAGGGAGTTGGTGGTTTAGCTTTGTAGTTGTGGGCAAAGTGACCTTCTTTTCCACACTCAAAGCATTTGATAGGCTTATGAGTCTGCTTTGGCTTGTATTGGGTGGTAGCTTTCATTTGCACAAAAGAATTGTATCCAATACCACTCTTGTTATTTTTCATGACAGTGTTCACGAGCAATTCATTTTGTAGATATTGGCCCTTGTTGAACTTTTGCACACTTGTTGCAAGATGTTCATTTTCACTCTTAAGTTTCTTGACCTCATTTTTAAGCCTTTCATTATCCACTGCCAACTCATTGTTGAAATCATTGTTCTCAATGGCAACCTTTCCTCTAGTGGTTGCATCAGTCAAGTATCTCTTCAATTTTTGATTGTCTAGAGTCAAGACTTCAACTTTTTCGGTTAATTCATCATGTAGATTAGTTTGATCACCTTGACTTAGATCATCACAAGAGGTTGCTACATCAATCTTAACAACAGGGTTAATAGCCTCATGTGTATTGCAAGATAAAAGTTCATTTACAACAAGAAGATTATCATGATCAAATTTAATCTTAGTATAGTCTTCCTTGATTTTCACTAGTCTATCTTTCAACTCCCTATTAGCTTCATTTAACTTGTCACATTTATCCTTAGCATCTTTTAGGGAGGATGTAAGCTCATTTACAGTGGATGACATAGTTTTGTTTTCTTCTTTCATTTCATCACTAGCTTTCATAACTATGCCATATTTGGCATTCAAAGATACATTTTCATTTTTCAACTTATCACATTTAGCTTTTGACTTCCTAATGATTTGAGTGTATTCTTTAAGCAAGTCAGCTAGTTCATCATAGGAAGGTGAAGCAAATTCATCATCACTATCACTATCATCAGTAATATCATTATTATTTTGTACCTTCTGTTCACCTCTAGCCATGAGGCATATGTGAGAAGTCGATGATGGCGATGGTGGTGGCGAAGAGAAGTCCTCAGCTATGGTGGCAACTTTTTCATCATTTTCTTCTTCACTTGAAGAAGATCCACTTGATGACTCAATGTTAGTGAGCCAGTCACCAACAATATATGCCTTTCCATTTTTCTTTTTGTGGAACCTCTTGTGCTTCCCATCCTTCCTCTTGAAGAATCTCTTTTCCTTTTTCTCATCATCGCTGTCATCTTCTTTCTTGCCCTTGAACTTGTTCTTCTTGGGCTTGTTACATTGATGAGCAAGATGACCAAGCTCTCCACAGTTGTAGCAATCCATTACAGAAATGGGCTTTCTTTTGCTGGAAAAGAATTTCTTCTTTCTTGAATCAAATTTGATGCCTTCTTTGTTGAGCTTCTTTAACATCTTGGTGGTCTTCCTACATCAAGGCAATGTTAGCATCAAGGTCATCATCACTTGAAGATTCTTCCTCAATTTGTACTTTAGCTTTTACTTTTCTTTCTTGATTTTCTTTGAGAGCCAAATCCTTTCTCTTGGAAGATGACTCATCCTTGTCATTGATGTGCATGTACATCTCATGAGCATTGATCTTTCCCAATATCTATGTAGGTGTGGTAACTGAAAGATCCATCTGATGCAGCACAGTGACAATGTGTCCATATTTGTCAATTGGGAGGACACTGAGAATCTTCCTCACAACGTCTGATTGTGAAATTTGTGTAAGCCCCAAGCCATTTACTTCCTCTATAAGAATATTGAGATGTGAGTACATAGCATTGGCATTTTCATTAGCAAGCATTTCAAAAGAATTTAACTTTCTCATAGCAATGTGATTGTTGGTGACTTGTTCTCAAATGCTAAGAGTCAAGAACAAGGCAACATAAAAAGTGTTAAATGTTAAATTCCTTCGTCCTTCAAGACATTATATCCCTTCGGATATAATGAATTTCAGACGAAGGTTATGAGGGAAAAGACCTTCGTAAGTCCAACATATGATGAAGGAGAATACATACATGGAATACGAACAATAACACAAATATTATCAACAATTTATTTTTATTTTGTATTATCAGAGTCACAATAACAAATTATAAATGTACCTTTGGATTGTCGAAAAGTAAAGATGCAGGCGTGATGCGAAAAGCAGATGCCAGATCAGCCTGAACAGTACGGGAATACTGTTCATCTATTTATAGGCACAGGGCGCAGCCCGTGGAGAATTACATTAATGCCCTTTACATTAATCAATAATTCTATAGTGATTCTTCGAGGTCCAATTTGTCTTTTCACCATATAAGTCGGTTCCCCTTTTCTGCTGTCATGCCGAAGCTTTTTCTGCGCATAGCTTCGTGATCATCTTATCATTCGTTATGATCGCCTTCCGTCCTATTCAAGCTTCGCCTTGACCATATTCTGTATATTCGTGGCCCAATTCCGAAGATACCTGTTCACATATTTCACTTGGAAAACATTGTCAAATCATATTTTTGAGGACCTTCGGAAGCCGAAGGCCCTCAACAGTAGCCCCTCGCAATATTAATTTACTGGAATGATAAATTCATATTGCGATATGGACGAAGGCTTTAAGCCGAAGGTCCGAAAAAACATCTTCCCTTTGCTAGAATAGCAACAGTCTTTGACAAGCGGGACCCTCCTGTTTTCAATGCACTAGGTGTATAAATAAGAGCTCACTGCCAGGTTATTTGGCACGCTCCCTTGCCAGCTGCTTTTACTCACCCAATTTTTAGCCTGCGCGCAACAGCACTTGCTTGGTTTTAAATTTTTAATCTTCGGTTTCGAGTGCGCTTTGTCAGCATTTGCGAAGATGTCTGAAGATAAGGAAGCTGTTGGTGCTTCAAAGCTAAGCCTTTCTGAGGAGATGCATCTGGGTTTTCTTGAATCAATGTCAAAGACTAATACAGAGAAGATTACCAGGGAGATTTTGGAGGGTTTATCTGAAGATACTGGCGACAGTGAAAGTTACGATGTAGATAGTGGTGGTGAAGATTCCGAAGATCGACCCTGGCGACCAAGCCATGCAGTTTTTGGTAAATCCAGTATTAAGGAAAATCATCTTGTCAATATGAGAGGCAGATATTTTCGGGACTTGTCTGTTGTGAGGGCTGACGAAGGAGAGAAGACTTGTCCGACTCCCGAGGAAAATGAGGTCGTGATATTCCGAAGCTTCTTAAAAGCTGGATTACGATTTCCCTTGAGCAGTTTTGTCGTGGAAGTACTGAAGATATTTGAAATCTACCTTCACCAACTTACCCCCGAAGCAATCATAAGGATGAACATCTTTGTGTGGGCCGTGAGGAGCCAAGGTTTGGAACCTAACGCAAAAAGCTTCTGTAACGTACATGAGCTATTGTATGAGACAAAACCCTGGGGCAAAGAGCAGTATCACAACAACTTTGGCTACTACAGCTTCGGCGCTCGGTCTGGGTCAAGCTGCCCTGTGCCAACCTTTCGAAAGAGGTGGCCCGACGACTAGATGATGGAATGGTTTTATGTGAAAAATGACTTGAAATCATGTGAAGATATCAAGGGTATCATTATGCGTCCTATCTGGCAACGCTTCGGCCTCCGGAAGCCGAAGGTGGAAATGAATGAAGCAGCCGAAGAATGCCAGAGAGCCTTCGGCGTTGTTTGCTCTTTTATTGGAACAAGGGATTTGGTCCAAGAACACATTGCTTTCAGAGTATGGCCACTTGTGGAAAAGTGGGAAATGCCGGAGGAAACCATTAAAGAGACTGACGAAGGTGGACTAGTTAGGCTAAAATACACATTCAAATACGGAGATAAGTTTGTTGAGCCAGATGATGACTGGTTAAAAAGTATTGAGGCCATAAGTGACGAATTGCTTGGGGTATACTCGAAGGCCGAAGATACTGCATTATCAGCGGCCTTCGGAGGCCGAAAGAAGAAGAGACTTAACCGAGTATTTGATGCAATTGGGTTTGTCTACCCCGACTACCATTACCCAGCGTGGGGTCAAAAAAGAAAGAATACTTCTTCTGCAAAGGAAATTGCCTCAGCTGCTCCTAGTGAGCCAGCGCCGAAGAGAAAAAGGTAAAGGTTCTCACACACCGGCCACGTTATATTGAACCGGCCACAGTGCCTGAATTTATTGGTGAGACCTCCTCGGCCACCGAAGCTAAAGAACCACCTCCAGTGCCAAAAATCGAAGAAATGGCCGAAGCACCATCAACAGAAAAAACAGAAAAACCGAGGACTGAAGAAACAAAAACATCAGAAATTTTAAGTCCTTCAGCAAAAATTGAGGCAGCAAAAAACCAAAAGGGTCCAGCGGTGACCCCGAAAAGAAAAAGGATGGTTAATGTGCTAGATGTTTTGGAGACAATTAAGTCTTCAAGCACAACCCCGAAGAAAATTGTTGAAACTTCCGAAGTGCGTACTGAAGTCTTTGTTGCCGAAGCTCCAAAGCAACAATCTGAGACTGAAGCTGGGCCTTCAGAGCCCACCAAGGTAAAATCCTTGGAAGCTGAAGAAACAAAAATGACAGAGGCGATTTTAGTTGAAGAAACTGGCACTGCTGCCCCCGAAGCATCCTCTAAAGCCCTCGATTATATTGTTCGACATGCTTCGGGAAAAAGATTATCTGAAGAAGAGATTTTTGAAGCTAATCACTATGCCCAAGAACTGAGGTATCCAAAAGGGGCCTTAGTATTCAATGGCACAAACGAAGACGACTTCTTATACTGCCTCCCAGATAACAAGGAATTATCCGTCTGCCGGGAGATGGCTAGAAGTATGGGGTTCCCGAAGCTCGAAGCTGGCCTCTGCGCCATGACGAAGGACGATCTTGCAGATAGCCTTGCATACAATAGTCTGAAGGTAAATTTTTTTAATCCATTCATTCCTTTGTATAGGGCTTAATACTCAGCAATGCCTTAAGGGCACAAAAGAATGTTGAAGACGAAAGCTGCACTATTGCTCTCAATAACCTTCGAACAGAGGTTATCAAGCTAAGAAATGAAGCCTTGGAAAAAGACAAAATTCTGCTTACATTGGTGGATAAGATAAAGGAAGACGAAGCTACTTCTAAAGCTCAAGCTAAAGCTCAAAGGCAGGAAATCGAGGGTCTTCGGAGACAGTTGGCCCGAGCTAAAGAAGAACACATACTTGAAGAAACGAAACGAGAACTTAGCGACCAGTGGGCAAATCATTTAGAAGGAAACGTTGAAGAGCTTCGTGCATCCAAGAAAAGGTGCTATGACAAATCTATAGAATGCGTTAAGAAAATAAAAACTAGCTTCGCCGACATTGGCGCATTCTCGAGCGAGGAAAACTTCACAAGGGGGAACCCCGAGGGCCCGATTGAATGGATCAATCACAAAGCCGAGGCTTTTGAGGAAATTTTGAATAGCCGCGGAGACATATGTGCTTTTTCGGGTGCCAGGGGGATTGCTACTATTTTGGAGAGGAAAGGCTGCGAGCATGTGAAAACTTTAGCACAATCCGAAGCTGCCTTATCCTCCAAAGACATAAAAGACCCCTCGGCCGAAGCTAGCATGGTTGGTGGAAAATTTTCACCGACATCTGGGATAATGGTGGCCGGGAAATGGCCCAAGAGATTATTCAAAAAAGAGAAAAAGACATCCATGATGCTAGAAAAGTAGCAGAGGCTGCTGAGAAAAGCGTAGAGCCCGAAGGGCGAATAGGTATTAACTAGTGGTTTTTGTCTCTTTGTTGTAATTTTTTGACTTCGAACTTGTTCAGGGTTTGTAATAGTAATAAATCCGTATCTACTCTTCCCTCAGAACTTGCTGAGTCATCTGCGGGCCCCCACACGAAGGGGGATGACGAAATTAGACAAATGGCCGAAGCCATCATGGATAGAGTTGTTGATCAGCTTTTAAACGAAGCTACAGAAGTAGTCTTAAGGGAAGATTAGATGCTGTTGCAAAAAACATTCAGAATGTAATGTTTGTTGAGAATCATGTGTAATATTGTGTAACTTAGGGTGTAATTTATTAGCTGTTTATAGTTCTATTCTTTGCGATGCATGAAACATTATACAAATACCGTTTTTGAGCCTTCGGTGAAAAAACACCTTCCCTTCTTTTCATGCTTCGTAAATAATATCCGTGCTCTCATAAAATCAGTAACCAATCCTGGTAAAATCAATGATCAATAGATCTTTCCATCTCAGAGTTTGACGAAGATATAACCCTTCCATGGCCATTGTTTGTGCCGTGCCACTATTTCTTCAAAACGATCTTCGAATATCAACATTTAAGCACCCCTTCTTGCGTTGTTGATGCATTATGATGTATGATGTTATGCTATGCAAATGATGTAATGATGTGATGTTATGCAAAATGATATTTGCCGAAGGTCGACATTTATTTTTCACTGTAAGCCTCCCTTAGGAGCTTCTTCGCCTTTTACTTCAGCGGAATCAGCGTTTATTTTTCGCTGTAAGCCTCCCTTAGGAGCTTCTTCGCCTTTTACTTTCAGCGGAATCAACGTTTATTTTTCGCTGTAAGCCTCCCTTAGGAGCTTCTTCGCCTTTTACTTTCAGCGGAATCAGCGTTTATTTTTCACTGTAAGCTCTGCATTCCCTTCGGAACGACTTTTGAGCAGAAAACTTACACTGCGCTCCCTTAGGAACGACTTTTGAGCGGAAAACTTACACTGCGCTCCCTTAGGAACGACTTTTGCTGCTTCGAAGAAATTGCACTGTATTCTTTAGAACAAATTTTTAATAATTTGAAGGTCCTTCTTGCCCCCATAAATTCTTATGTTTCGGCAACTTAAGCCTATAGAGGAGACATTTTTTAATATGGCAAAGAACAAAACTGTTACAAGAGATTAAAATACGATAAAAAGCACTTAAACTTCTCATAATTGTTACTTATTATAAAGAAAGTAAGACTGAAATGCGAAAATGCGAAAATCTGCTGACGAGGTAGGATATTTGTCAGTAAATATGCTTCGACTCCGGTACAGTGCTATTGACTGTGCGAGCTTCGAACTCCTCTCTGAAGTCCCGCTGAAGGTGAGTGTGCTGACTCCCTTCTGGCTGCTGACCTTGTTGCATTGGTGGTGGCAGTGGAGGCTGTTGCCAAGATGCTTGGGATTGACTTGCCGAAGCAACAGAAGCTGCAGGGTGATTGCCTACATATTCTGGAATGTAAGGCGAATGGTACAAAGCAGTATGCATGACCTACTTCGGCTGGCTCTGTTGCGCTGTAGCTTCTGCTAGCTCCTTTTGCTTCTGGATGGTAACATGGCACATCCTGGTGGTATGGCCCTTGCCTTCACCACAGAATAGGCAGTAAATTTTTCTTGGTTGATCTCCAAATCTTCCCCCGAAGCCCCTGATGCCTCTGCCCCTTGGCGCTGGCGGCCGGAAAGAGCTTTGCTGTTGCCCCGAAGCTTGCGAGGAGCACTGTGGCCTTTGCTGTTGACTCCCTTTGTCATCACTTTGAGTAGAATTGTGAATTGACCTGACGTGCCTCGGATGGAATCTTCCTCCGAAGCCCCTGGTCATTTCAGAGAACCTGAATGCTTCCTCCCTTCTTTGGCGAAAATCATTGTCATCTCGAATATACTCGTCCATCTTCTGGAGCAGCTTCTCCAAAGTTTGAGGAGGCTTTCTGGCAAAGTACTAAGCTGAAGGCCCCGGCCGAAGCCCCTTGATCATGGCCTCAATGACAATTTCATTGGGCACTGTTGGTGCCTGTGCCCTTAGACGCAGGAACCTTCGGACATACGCCTGAAGATATTCTTCGTGGTCCTGGGTGCACTGGAATAAAGCTTGGGCAGTAACTGGCTTCATCTGAAACCCTTGGAAGCTGGTTATCAACATGTCCTTTATCTTTTGCCATGAAGTGATTGTCCCTGGCCGAAGAGAGGAGTACCAGGTTTGTGCAACACTCCTGACAGCCATGACGAAAGACTTTGCCATGACCGCCGTGTTGCCACCATACGAAGATATGGTTGCTTCATAGCTCATCAAGAATTGCTTCGGGTCTGAATGACCATCGTACATGGGGAGCTGAGGTGGCTTGTAAGACTATGGCCAAGGTGTAGCCTGCAGTTCTGTTGACAGGGGAGAAGTATCATCAAAAGCAAAATTTCCATGATGGAAATCTTCATACCAGTCGCCCTCGTTGTAGAAGCCCTCTTGATGAAGCTCTCTGCGTGGGGGCCTTTGATTCTGGTCATCTTGAGCAAGATGTCGAAGTTCTTCAGAGGCTTCGTCTATCTGCCTTTGTAGATCAGCTAGACGAGCCATCTTTTCCTTCTTCCGTTGGACCTGTTGATGGAGCATCTCCAAATTTTGGATTTCTTGATCCAAGTCGTCCTCCGGAGGCGTTGGACTGGTGGCCTTCCTCTTCTGGCTTCGGGCCTCCCTGAGAGAAAGGACATCCTGATTGGGATCCAGCGGTTGCAGAGTAGCAGCCCCTGCGGCTGAAGCTTTCCTTGGCGGCATGACGAAGGTGATGCTTGCCGAAGATGTTCAAAACTCAAAAAATGGACGTGAGTTCACCGGAGGTGGGTGCCAATGTTGGTGACTTGTTCTCAAATGCTAAGAGTCAAGAACAAGGCAACATAAAAGTGTTAAATGTTAAAGTCCTTCGTCCTTCAAGACATTATATCCCTTCGGATATAATGAATTTCAGACGAAGGTTATGAGGGAAAAGACCTTCGTAAGTCCAACATATGATGAAGGAGAATACATACATGGAATACGAACAATAACACAAATATTATCACCAATTTATTTTTATTTTGTATTATCAGAGTCATAATAACAAATTATAAATGTACCTTTGGATTGTCGAAAAGTAAAGATGCAGGCGTGATGCGAAAAGCAGATGCCAGATCAGCCTGAACAGTACGAGAATACTGTTCATCTATTTATAGGCATAGGGCGCAGCCCGTGGAGAATTACATTAATGCCCTTTACATTTATCAATAATTCTATAGTGATTCTTTGAGGTCCAATTTGTCTTTTCACCATATAAGTCGGTTCCCCTTTTCTGCTGTCATGCCGAAGCTTTTTCTGCGAATAGCTTCGTGATCATCTTATCCTTCGTTATGATCGCCTTCTGTCCTATTCAAGCTTCGTCTTGACCATATTCTGTATATTCGTGGCCCAATTCCGAAGATACCTGTTCACATATTTCACTTGGAAAACATTGTCAAATCATATTTTTGAGGACCTTCGGAAGCCGAAGGCCCCCAACAGTGATATTTCTCATCACACTCACTCCTAGTTCCTTCATGTAGAGCACATATGTCCATCCACAAATCATGAGCATTTTTATGATTTCTAACTCTATTAAACACATCCTTGCAAAGGCCTCTAAAAAGGGTGTTTTTGGCCTTAGCATTCCATTTCTCATAATTAAACTCTTCACCTACAAGATTTGTGGGATCTCTAGGTTGGGGGAATCCTTGAGTGGCGGCTTTGTAGACACCAATGTCTATAGCCTCTAAATATGCTTCCATACGAATTTTCCAATATGGAAAATCGTCACCATAAAAAACGGGAGGAGGTCCATCCCCACCAGACATTGTTACTCTTGCGGTTAAGCTAATCTAAGAGCAACAAGGTTCTGATACCAATTGAAAGGATCACGATGCCCAAGAGGGGGGGGGGTGAATTGGGCTTTTCTAAAAATCAACACTAATTAAAACCTAAACAAGAGCCCAACTTCACCCCAACAACTAGCACTAAGAGAATAATACTAAAAATACAAAAAGGCTAAGACAATACTTCAAATACTTGCTAAACAAATTCACAATGTAAAATGCTTGAATTAAGTGCGGAATGTAAAGCAAGGTTTAGAAGACTCCTCCAATTTTTCCTGAGGTATCGAAGAGTCAGCACTCTCCACTAGTCCTCGTTGGAGCACCCGTGCAAGGGTATCACTCCCCCTTGGTCCTCGCAAGAACCAAGTGCTCACTATGAGATGATCCTTTGCCACTCCGGCGCGATGGATCCCTCACGACTGCTTACAAACTTGAGTCAGGTCACCAACAAGATCTCCACGGTGATCACCGAGCTTCCAATGCCACCAAGCCGTCTAGGTGATGCCGATCACCAAGAGTAACAAGTCGTAGACTTTCGCTTGACCAAGAGAAGCCTAATGCAAGTGGTGTGTGCTCTAGGTGGCTCTCGCTAGCGCTAATCAGGTCCAAATGCGGGATTAAGATTCTCTAATCACCTCACTAGGCTTTTGGTGCTTGCAATGCTCTACCAATGTGCAGGAATTAATGTGGGCAACAAGACATTGAATATGGTGGGTGGAGGGGGTATAAATAGCCCTCACCCACCAACTAGTCGTTACAAGCATTGTTCTGCGCATGGGCGCACCGGACAGTCCTGTGCGCCACCGGTGCGCCAACAGTGCGCCAACGGTCGTCTCCAACAGCTAGTTCTGACAGTTAGCCGTTGGGCTGATGGCACACTGGACAGTGAACAGTCACTGTCCGGTGCACACCGGACGGTCCGGTGCGCTGTCTGGTGCGCTATCCGGTGCGCCACTATAATTCAATTCTGAACCTTGCGCTCTCGGGTTTCTGCTCAGGGAAAACCCTTCCCCGGGCCATCCTGGCCCCACCTGGCAGAGGGCACACCGGACAGTCCGGTGCCCCAAGGCTAGAAACCCTAACTTCTATTTCCTTTTGATTTTCAAATCGGTTTTCGTTCTAACTTGTGAGTATGTTCTAGAGTGTCACCTAGCACTATATGTGAGTGTGAATATGCACCAACACTACACTAGAACTCTCTTGGTCAAACTACTCATCGACTACCCCTCTTTATAGTATGGCTAAAACAAAATAAAGGACCTAACTAAATCACGAGTGTCCACAACTCCTTGACACTCGGACTACGTAGACCTTCACTTTGTGTTTCGTCGCTTTAGCCGTCGCTTCGAGTTCTCATCTCCGGGATTGTTTTCACCGTTGTAGTACTTCTACTTGTAATGTGACCTAACTTACCATTTGTCTCTGCAAAACACACGTTAGTCACATATAACATTACATTGTCATTAATCACTAAAACCAACTAGGGGCTTAGGTGCTTTCACAATCAAATGACTTGCGTCATGATTTTAGCAAAAGCATGGTTACGTGTAGACAGAAGGCACACATGTGACCATCGTGTAGATGCGTCTATTAATACCATGAAGTATATGAATGGTCTAGATAATGGTAGTATGGGCCCACAAATGTCACCTTGAATTTGTTCAAGGAACTTGAGTGGTTCAACATGAATCTTAAGAGGAGATGGTCTTAAGATTAGCTTTCCCGTTGCACATGATGTACATATAAAATCAGATGGTTTAGGGAATTTAGCACACTTTAAATCATGACCAATGCAATTACCTGTGATTTTCTGCATCATCCCTATTCTAGGGTGACCAAGACGTGCATGCTAGGTCTTGAATAAATTGACATTTTGAAAAATCACTTTGTACGTAACATGAGGTACTGGTTTTATGTATGTGTAGTACAATCTGGATGGAAGTGAAGGTATTCTTTCCAGAATGTTAGCGCCATATTATGAAGATTTAGAAATGAGGAGAAATTCCTCATTATTTTCTGTATGAGTAGAAATATGTAAACCACTTCTCCGAATATCTCAAAAACTCAGAAGGGTACGAGTTGAATCGGGATACAATAAAGCATCCTCGATAGTGACTTGTATACCCATAGGGACCGTAATAGTCGCTCGTCCAGAGCCAACTATTTTCACATCACGCCCAACGATTGTCAAAACATTTCCTGGCCTCCTTGTGAGAGTTTGGAAATATTTTGTCTCCCGAAGAATAGAGTTGGTGGTACCACTATCTACAAGGCATAATTCTTCCTCCATTGGATTGACTTCCGCATAATCTATATAATCAAGAATTGCGAGAACTCAATTAATTATACATATAAGTACATACATAATTATACAATAGAGTATGGAATATACACACAAATACCAAGGTCTAGGTACTTATTACAACACACTTGTTGCACACACTCATAGATTACAGATAGATGATATCTGATGGAGCATAAGGATCCTAGTTGAGGTCTCCAAACACATCACTCGAAGCATATTCGATGATGGCATTGTCCAAGTCCATGTATTCCGTGTTGGTCAGAAGCGGAGGATTGGCCGTGCTTGGTTCCATTGTAGCCATGCTTGAGCAACCAGCTCCATCCTTCAAGTTAGGTGGGGTGGTGAAGTGAGCTTCATATCCCTGTCCTTCAGCATTTTTGCCTTTAAGAGATTGCTGGTATAGTGCCACTAAATGACGAGGAATGCAACACTTTTTAGCAGGACGGTTGAAGCATCCACACTTCTTACACTTCTCTTGCTTGGAAGTCGGGGTGTCTTTCCTCGGAGCCTTTGTATTTTGCTTATCTGGACGCTTGTTGTGTTTGTGCTTCTTTGAATTATCAGAGTTCTTGGGATGGTTTTTGGGGCCATCCCCTTCTCATTCTTCACAGCATAATGTATTTCAGGCATAGGAGCAGCTCCAACACGACGTTGTTTATGATTTTTCATCGTAAGCTCATCATGCTTTTCTGCCTGAAGTAGATCGTGTATGAGTTTAGAGTAAGTCTGATAATTGTGAGCACGATACTGATGCTGCAGGACCCTATCAGATGGGATCATAGTTTGAAGTGTTTTTTCAATCTTATCCGCATCTGATGGTTCCTTGCCACAAAATGCAAGCGGACACAGATCTTATGAACAACATGGTTGTAATCACCAATAGACTTATAGTCTTGCAGACAAATATGGGTCCATTCATGATTCACCTCTGGTAAGATTACAACCTTTTGCTGCTCATATATGTTTTTAAGAGATAACCATATCACATTTGGCTCTTCTTCCATCACATATTCTGCTTTCAGATCAGGATGGAGGTGATGTCTTATAATGTACAAAGCGTTGTACTTATAAGCATCATGTAGTGGTTCAACCCTCTTGTTGGGAGGGAGTAATGCACTCAGAATATTCTTTGAGGCTAAGCTGATCTTGATATCCAACGCCTAGGTAGGATAGTTGTGACCATCAAGAGCAAGTTCTTCGAACTCGTGGGCCATGATCCTACACAAGCAACCAGATAATTTCATAAGAAATCATCATGGGTGTGTTGTAATATGTGTGGTGTTCACAACATATATGTATTCTTGCTCGTATTGGATTTAAGAGAAAAACCCAATTGAGATGAATACTATGCAATATAATGCGATATTGCATAGATGAATGATAGTTTAAGGTCTCAATTGCAAAGAGATGCAAGAGATCGAAAATTTCATTATGATGTTAATGATGTAGAATATCTAATAAAAATATTCAAATGAAATTAAGTACTAGTAGTAACTTAATTAGATGAATATATGGGTAGCATCAATTGCGTATGGAATCGAATAAATAAATATCATATTTAAAGAAAATATTTATTGATATCATTTCCAAGTACTAAAACTTTGGAAAAATTCCTAACGCAAGTTGCTACTGAGAAGTTTAAGAACTAAGTCTTAAATTTCTAAACATCTATAATGAAAGCAATCTAAATTTTCTAGAATTTAGAAAACTAAAAATAGCTAAAATAAAATAAAAATAACTAACTAGGCGTGGGTAGGTGTGGCGACCCAGCATGGAGGGTGGTGTGGGCACATTGGCAAGCTGGTCGGCCCAAACATAGGTGTGTGCGGCCTCTTTAAGGGGTGGTAGTTAGGGTTTTCAACCCTAACTGCCCCCATCAGCCATCACCACTAGGGGCTAGCCGCATAGGGCCACATCGGCCACACCAAGTGCTAGGCCCGTGCCGTCCTTGCCAGGGGTGGGGGTCGAGCCCGCGCCGCCCAGGCCGAGGCCGAGCCCGCACCAGCTATGCCGGGGATGGGTGTCGAGGCCGCGCCGTCCTCGCTGGCCGTTGGGTGAGGCCGTTCCGTGCAGGCCGATGGCCGAGCCCGCGCCGTCCATGCAGGGGATGGGGACAAGGCCTTGCCATCCTCGCGGGTGCCGGGCGAGGCCGAGGCTGCACAGAGCCCCTTGTCGGGGCTGCACGACGCTCGGGTGCCTGCCGAGGCCACGCATCAGGAGAGTGTAACACCCAAGTGTTACCATGGCTAAGGGCCACCTTGGCACTAGAAGCTGTGATCACATAAGATAAAGGCTTAGGGCAGCACATAAGAACCTTGGGGCTCATGTTATGATTAAGTTGCACATGACATGAGAAACTTTACCCTAAAATCCTTGCACATTTACTAACTTGGATAATAGGGGGAGAAGAACCCTAGATTTCTTCAAAGCCATGCCTTCCAAAACCCTATGTAAGGGGGGGGGGGGAAGAGAGTGATCAAGTGGGTAAAACATGTGTAACTTTTACCCAAACCTTAGGTGACTTGTAACCAGCATTTAGGGGAAGGAAATATTGCAAAAAGGCCCCTGGAGAAACTCCATTTCAAATCTCCAAGAGGGGAGAGAGCTAGAGCTCTCTAGTTTTCTCTAAGTCACATTTTAACCCTACTTCAAAGACCAGCCGTGTTCACTTTGAAAATGGCGCCAAAACCACTTGGGTTCTATACCAAAAATGTGCTATACCACTTAAGGCACCCCCTGGAAAAATTTGAAACCGAGACTCGGACATTTGACAAGCTTTGACATCGGTTTTGTCGCGAAGTGTGCAGTGAGACAAACCAAACTTGGCGCCGGTCTATCTCCTAACCTAGGGCGTATCCTCCCTTGGAACTCACATGAAATAGGTAGCTCTAGGTGCAGGGAAGAGATCCTTCACAGTCGACATGGCGAGATTCGTACGCTTGGTCGCTCAGCAGAGCGAAGAACACGGGCAGAAGCCAAGCGCCACGTGTTCGACGCGCTCTGAGCACGCCAGAGCACGCCCGCGCGCGCCCCGCGCCGCGCCCGAGCCAAGCCGGCGCCTCGGCCGCGTCCGCGCCTATAAAACCCACCCCAGTGCTCGGTTACCTTCCCCAGTGCCTCCTAAGTACCTCACCGGACTCGCTCAGGCCAGCCCTCGCCTCCGGCGACCTCCCCGCGGCCCGCCAGTGCCGGCCGAAGACCACCGTCGTGGCCAACCCCTCTCCAGCCTCCCTCCGTTCGATCCAAGCCTTCGGTTAGCTTCCTGGTGAAGCCGTGAGCCTTGCTCAAGCTTGAACCGAGAGCCTGCGTCACCGGAGTGGCCGAATCACGCTCGCCGGACTTCAAGAACCCGCCGGCGCGCGTGGACCGGGTAAATCCCTCCGCCATTTCTCGATTCCTTGCGTGTATGGCCTCTACGTCATCCCGTGATGCTCCTCGTACCCCTGGATTGAACCATACCGCCGTGGATAGGCCGGAGCGCACGCCGCCGACGAGCTCGCCCGCCTGCGCACGTGGACCAAGCAGCTCCGACCACCTCCAGCGGCGACCCGCACATCGACGTGACCGCCGCAACCTCCCGAGTGTCGCTGACCACCTCGCCGGACCTCCCTCGTCGCCGGTAAGCCGCGTCGTCCTTTCTTTTCTACGGCCACTGTTTGGATTAGGGGAGGGACCGCGGGTGAGAGGGAGAGAAACCCAGGGGGTTAAGTGCAAAGCCAAAGACTCAGGTGAATAGTAACCCGGGGGTAGATCTGCGAGTTTTGAATCCATTTAACCCCAGGGGTCTAGGCGCAAACTGGTTTTTCCAGAAAACCTTAAGTAAATCTGTTTTAAATTGGACATCAACTTTGAAAATGCATAACTTCTGTTTAAATCATCCAAATTTGGTCAAACCAATTTTGTCAAACTATAAATAATGTAACCTGTCTAAGAAAAATATAAAACCCCATATGAACTAAAGAAGAATATAAAGTTCTGATTTATTTTCAGTTTTGGCCAAAAGCTTAATAATAGCAAGAAAAATAGTTACACTATTTAACTAGGGTTAGAAAAATTTGGAAAAGTTTATATCTACCCACTGACCTAGTTAAAAATGTTAAACCTCTCTGTCTATTACATTGAGATAATTTTGACCCCTTATTCTATAATGTGCTTAAGTTTAAGAAAAATAGAAAAGGTGATATAAATGATGAACCAGAGAGCACACCTATTTTGTTGAGATACTTAGTCAATGTAGTTCACTGGAAAAATGTATCATACCCTGTTGTAGTGTGAAATAAGCAAGATGCCTTTTAAATAAAGAAAATAGTGATAACTTAGAAAAACCCTACAAAAATACCCCTAAGGAGAAACCTCCCCAAACCTTAGGATAACTAATGTGTTGATAATGAGAACTTAAGAAAAATCTGAAATCTGTTGTTTGATATTTTTCAAATGACAAGTTAGTTCTAATCACTCTTTTTGCACCCAAGTTTAGAAATTCACCATTAATTAACCCCCATGTAGCTCTCTGTCATTTTTGGCACAAGAGTTTTTCATCACTACTAGAGGCCAGCAAAAATAACCATTAAGTCAGAAACCACTTTAATAAAGGACTTGTAGTGTAAAGTGGCCCCATTTACCTAACCATTGTTATTTTTGTGTAAAGGTTAGCTTTTATACTTTAAGCCTCAAATTTTAAAGACAAGCTAGTATAGCCAGTGACCACCCACTGTAATTTTTACAGAATCTTTGGAAATTTTTAAAACTACTATCATAGTTCAAAACCCCTACTAGAAACCCTAGGTGGAAATTAAGAAGGGAAAATGGATGATGGAACTTAATGTCCTCTTAAGATCTTTATAATTGACCACTGAAATTTATAGAGGCAATACAAATCCAATATGTATTTTAGAAAGAAAACCTAAACCAAAAGGTGATAAGTCTATATATACCACTAGAAGGCCCTCGTAGCCAAGAAACCCTAAGTTAATTCTTGACGTAAATTCTGTAGCTTAATGTTCTTAAATTTTGCATAATCATGACATACATGTTCATTGCATTTCGATAGACTGTAATCTTGCTGACGGAGAGTACGTCCTCGTGCCGGAGCAAGGAGCTGCCCAGGAGGTTGCCCCAGACCCAGCACCAGAGCCTGCACCCGAGGACCTGCCTGCCACTGCTTTGGAAGGCAAGCCCCGGTTTTATGCATAACCTGTTATTTATGCTATTTTACTTCACTTAATGATTGTAGGATTGATTGTGCACTTAGGTGTAGGAATTGTCTGGAACCCTAGTTGCATGATCTCAGGAATCCTATTGAGATGAACACTAGTATGCTAGGTCGAGTAGTTGCTTTATTAATTAGGATCTCGGTAGAAGTCGAGTGATTTTTCTAGCACTCGCGCGAGGTCAGGAATTGGCTGTATCCACTTTCTTATCATATTGATGTTGGTTTGTGGGCAACAATCCATGGGGATTGGTTGTTCACGGGATAAAAAGTTGATTAAGGATTAAGGTGTGGTACCGTGAGTCAAGCGTTTGAACGTACTAAACACATACCGAGAAATATGGTAAATCGGTAAACCTAGTACCTGATTGAACCTGCCAGTGGACATACCCCCTCACGCGACCTGAGACGTAGTCTCCCATTCCGGTTATGGTGGGTACAAGTGCGGTCACTGCACGATGGCCAGTCGGGGTCAGTGAGGCATTGTACGCCAAGGCGGTGAGCCCTGATCTGCTGCCAGGGAATCGATGGGGAAGGTTGATGTGTGTGGGGACGGAGTGCCCCTGCATGTCGTGTGTTTAGGTTTACCTTGCAAGGATAAAAACTCGATTCGAATCGTCTGCTTCTCGCAGCTAATGAGACTGCTTGATCCATGCTGCTACATTGAGTAACAAGTGGAACTGGTTGAGATGATACAAACTGTTGTTTGCTAATAATGCTTGCTACTATGTATGAATAGATAGTACACTTTTAGCCTTAAGAGAGTCACACTTAATTTTGATTAAGTTAAAATCTTGATTTAGAAACTCAGCTAGTGTTTTTGGCAACCAAACCCCACAGCCAAACAGCTGCATGTCTAGAGGTAGAGGAGTAGACTCCTCACACCGGGTAAGTCTAGCTGAGTATTAGTATACTCAGCCTTGCTTGTGGCATAATTTTACAGGTTCTCTGGAGGACATGGTTGCTGGAGTGACTTGGCCATCCACCCTGCCACCGGGTTGGACTGTCGAGTGGGACCCTGCCTCGGCTGAGGAGGAGCGTGAGGAGTGATGGGACAGGCTTCCCCATCCCTCCATTTATTTACCGTTAGTTTATTTTCCGCTGCACTCCAAAGACAATGATGGTACTTTGCGAAAACTCCGATGGTGACAACGGTGATGTAATAACTTAATACTCTTCCATGCATGGTTTTATGCTTTATTGTATTTGCTCTGTGACTCACCGTCGAGTGAGACTGTGGTACCTGATCCTGTCAGTGGCCGTGTCGGACTAGATCCGAGGGATTGACGGGTTATTCCCATTTAAGTGTGGTCTAGCCTCTAAGGTCGGACGTAGGCACTTAAGTCGGAATAATTCGGGCAGTTCCGCCACAGCTGGTATCGGAGCTTGTACCACCACAGAGGAATCAATAAATCCTAAATACCATCCCTTTTCTAAAAGTAAAACTGGATAGAAACAACGTTGGATAGATAGTAGGGCGAGCAGGATAGACCTAGGACGCGAAGCCTTAGGATAATAGAAGGGTAGCTAGGTGGCTAAGTGACTAGGCCCTACAGGCCACTTTTACAGGATGGGACTTCTTCCCTATTCCTTTTATTTTCTTGTGAGGCCGTTCAGGGCGTGCATGCATTCTTCATTAAGTAAATAATTGACCAAATAAAAAGGACTTAAAAGTGAGGTAGCAGTCAACTAGGCCCTCAATACCTTTTTCTTTTTAACCAGAAACAGGTTGAGTTTTGTTTTCCTTGTTCTTTTTACTTCTTTTCCTTTACTTACGCTTAACCGTGCACAGATGACTTCCCACGGATCCTCTGAGGATGGAGGTGCACTGACCCACACTGACGGGCTTGCACGAGAGGGTTTTCCCCGCATCTTGTGGGAGGTGCTTCAGGGGGCAGGATATTCGACACCCCCTCAGTACGCGGTACAGCTATTTGAAAAGCACCGGGTACCTCGCTGCAGGGTGAGGATGACCTTGGAGCCTCATCCCTTGCAGCCAGGCTGGCGTTCACTGGACTCCGAGTCCTATGGATACCGGGCTGAGGACACTATTGAGGCTATCGCTCTGCATGGACTGACCACCTTCTGTGGATTTCACCCCTTGGAGTTGGCTACTCACCCCATTGGGCTGTTCCCTGCGGAGAAGGAGGACGACCCGATGTGGAAGGACCGGGTGGAGCATGCCAAGGACATCTGGGCTCTCTACCCAGGCCACACGGCACACTTGTCGGTACGGTGCATGAACGCTCTGTATCGTCTGCAAGTGATGCGTGGGGAGGCCATGTCCCACCTGATGGCATTGCTGGAGGACACCAAGATCACCCTGGATAACAGGGAGGAGCTCGTGGTGGATTTATCCCAGGAGCTGGTGGAGAAGGATTTACAGGTGGAGCAGCTGACTGACGAGGCTCATGAGTTGGAAGAGCTGGTGGGTACCAGGGAGAATACCATAGAGGTCCTCGAGGATCAGCTCCTCAACACTCAGCAGCAGTTAGCAGAGGCTAATGCGCATCTGGACATGCATCACCAAGAGATCCATGATGCGGAGGCTGACGAGGACGTCGACATCGAGGGAGGAGACGAATCTGCCTCCAGTGTAGACACCGCAGGCTCAGGGAGACCACCTTCCCCCGAGTCTAGCGTCGCCTCGTTCGCTCAGTAGAGGCCAGACTAATGCTAGAAATTGGTGATAGTTGGACTCCTCGCCGCTAGCTTAGCTTTTGCACCCTTAGGGTACTAGGCTAGGTAGAGTTGAGTCTTTTGATCCTTGATGTAACCAGTAGTAAAAAAAAAAAAAAAAAAAAAAAAAAACTCTTTTGGATGTTTAGGGATGACTGATGGTAATTTAAATTCGGATGGAAGGATCACGTTTTCATTTGTTTTATTTGGAATCTATCAATTACTTTGACTCCCCTACCATGTTCGAACCTTAAGCTTGGAGATGTGTTATTAAGCAACCATGTGACTTTTTCAGATGGCTGGGAGGCAGCGTCGTGGCCAGAATGAGCGCGTTCCTCCACCGCCACCGCCTCCCACTCTGCAGGAGCTCATGGCCCAGCAGAATGAGATTCTGAGGCAGCTAGCTCAGCGACAGCCACCACCTCAGCAGTATGGTGGAGACCATCAGCGTCACCCCGTCGCTGCTACTTACCAGGAGTTTCTCAGCACCCAGCCGCCACTGTTTACCAGGTCGGAGGACCCACTTGATGCAGATGTATGGTTGAGGGTGGTAGAATCCAAATTCCCACTGCTCCATGGAATTTGCTCGGAGGTCACCAAGGTCAGGTTCGCCACACAGCAGCTTCGCGGACCCGCAAGGACTTGGTGGGACCATTTTCTGGCTATGCAGCCGGATGGTAGAGAGGTGGAGTGGAGGGAGTTCAAGGCCGCTTTTAGAGGGCATCATATTCCTGCTGGCATCATGGACCGGAAGCTCAATGAGTTTCTGGCACTCACTCAGGGCAGCAGGACCGTGTTACAATATGCCCAGGCCTTCAACGATCTGTGTCAGTATGCCGGATACCATGCAGATACGGATGAGAAGAAGCGAGACAGGTTCAGGAGGGGGCTCAGCACCAAGCTCCGTGACCGTCTCAACACCGTCCGGGCCCATAGTTACAATGAGTTGGTCAACATGGCCATCTCCCAGGAAGACTGCATCTTGGCTCGGCAGGCGGAGAAGAAGAGGAAGACCCCTGTGGCCGGACCCTCGTCACAGCCCCAGCGCTTCAGGATTGTGTCTGACTCCCAGAGCAGGGGACCCCAGCAGCAGCAGGGAAGGTGGGTGATCAGGCCACCACAACAGCAGCAGGCACCCAACCGTGCCCAATTCCCAGTTCAGAGGAACAACCAGCAGCAACAGTACCGCCAGGCTAATGATAACCGGTGTTTCACTTGTGGCAGTACTGGGCACTATGCCAAGAATTGTCCCAAGAATCAGCAGAGGCAGGGGCAGAATGTCAACCAGAACCAGGGGAAGAGGCAGAAAGTGCAAGTGAGGCAGGGCAAGCTGAACTTCACTACAATGGCTGACATACCAGAGGGAGCACCCGTCATGACTGGTATCTTTACAGTTTTAAATTTCCCTGCTATTGTTCTTTTTGATTCCGGTGCTTCACATAGTTTTATCAGTGCCAAGTTTAGTGTCAAATGCCAGTTGCCCTTTCATCACACCGATGGGGGCATTACAATCTCAACACCCGGAGGCAGAGTTGCCACTTATCAAATCAACAAGAATGTGCCTCTAAACCTTGGTAGTTTGCTAATTAAAACCAACCTTCTTGTCTTGGGACTGGATAGTGTGGATATCATATTGGGAACTGATTGGTTGACCAAACATCAGGTAGTGATTGACATTGCAGCTAGGGCTATTGAGGTGCACTCACCAATTTGCGGTGAAATCACACTATACTTACCCAACCAGGGTTGTACACGATCTTGTGCCTTTGCTATGGTAGAATCCCCAGTGGAAAAGATCCCAGTAGTCTGTGACTACCCCGACGTTTTCCCGGATGAATTACCAGGAATGCCACCTGACAGAGATATTGAGTTCGCCATTGAACTGCAACCCGGGACTGCTCCTATCTCCAAGAGACCTTACAGGATGCCTCCCGCAGAATTGGCAGAACTGAAGAGACAATTGCAAGAATTGTTGGACAAGGGGTTTATTCGTCCGAGCACTTCCCCATGGGGATGTCCAGCATTATTTGTGAAGAAAAAGGATGAGAGTTTGAGGATGTGTGTTGACTACCGCCCCCTCAATGCGGTGACTATCAAGAACAAGTACCCGTTACCCCGCATTGATGTTCTGTTTGATCAATTGGTGGGAGCCCAGGTATTCTCCAAGATAGACCTTCGCTCGGGCTACCATCAGATCAAGATCCGTGCCAGTGATATTCCCAAGACAGCTTTCTCTACCAGATATGGGCTCTATGAGTTTTTGGTGATGTCCTTTGGGCTAACCAATGCCCCGGCTTATTTCATGTACCTAATGAACTCAGTGTTCATGCCAGAGCTGGACAAGTTTGTGGTTGTTTTCATTGATGACATTCTGGTTTATTCCAAGAACGAGGCTGAGCACACTAAACATTTGCATATCGTGCTTCAGAGACTTCGCGACCATCAGTTGTATGCTAAGTTGTCCAAGTGTGAGTTCTGGCTGAAAGAAATAAAATTCTTGGGTCACACAATTTCTCAGGATGGGATATCAGTTGATCCTGAGAAGGTGCAAGAAGTGATGGACTGGAAACCCCCGACTACAGTGAAGCAGATTAGGAGTTTTCTGGGATTGGCAGGATATTACCGACGATTCATTCCGGATTTCTCTAGAATTGCCAAGCCAATGACTGAACTATTGAAGAAGGGAGCCAAATTTGAGTGGAGCCAAAAGTGTGAAGATGCTTTTCATACCCTGAGGCAACACTTGACAACAGCCCCAGTGCTAGCTCAACCCGACAACACCAAGCCATTTGAGGTTTATTGTGATGCTTCCGGTACCGGATTGGGTTGTGTGTTGATGCAAGAGAACAGAGTGATTGCTTATGCTTCCCGAGCCCTCAGACCCCATGAGCAGAACTACCCGACCCATGATCTGGAATTGGCAGCAGTAGTCCATGCTCTCAAGATATGGAGACACTACTTGATGGGAGCTCACTGTAACATTTACACCGATCACAAAAGCCTCAAGTACATTTTCACTCAGGCAGATTTGAATATGAGACAGAGGAGATGGTTGGAACTAATCAAGGACTATGATTTGGAGGTGCATTACCACCCGGGCAAGGCCAATGTTGTGGCAGATGCCTTGAGCAGAAAAGCCCAATGTAATTGCATGAACATGGATGCAAGAATCACCACCTTGTGTGATGAGTTGTGCAAACTGAACCTGGAAGTTGTTCTTTCCGGTGAATTGGGATATATTGCGGTGGAGCCTACACTGCAAGAACAAATAGCTCAAGCACAGTTTGGGGATAAGGGTGTTCAGATCATCAAGGATATGATCAAGCAAAAGGCCGAGAAATACAAATGTTTCCGTCAGGACAGCAAGGGAATTTTATGGTTTGAAGATCGATTGGTTGTTCCCAAGGATCCAGAGCTCAGAAGGAAGATATTAGATGAAGCTCACCTTTCTAAGTTCTCCATGCACCCTGGTAGCAACAAGATGTACCATGATCTCAGACCTCTTTATTGGTGGACCAGGATGAAGAGGGAAATTGCCAAATACGTTTCAGAATGTGACACTTGTCAGAGGGTAAAAGCTAGTCATCTGAAAGCAGCAGGCCCTTTGCAACCCCTTCCCATACCATCTTGGAAATGGGAGGACATTTGCATGGATTTCATAGTGGGATTGCCCAATACCTCCCGGCACCATGATTCCATATGGGTTATTGTGGACAGATTGACCAAGACGGCTCATTTCTTACCAGTGCACACTACCTACCGGACAGAAAAGTATGCGGAAATTTACATCGACCAGATAGTTCGTCTGCATGGGATACCAAGAACCATAGTCTCTGACCGAGGAGCACCTTTTGTGGCACGATTTTGGGAGCAATTGCAGGAATCACTTGGGACCCATGTAATTCGAAGCTCAGCATATCACCCTCAAACAGATGGTCAGACAGAAAGGGTAAATCAAATTTTAGAAGACATGTTGAGAGCATGTGCACTACGCTATGGAAAGGACTGGGACAAGTGTCTGTCCTTGGCAGAATTTTCTTACAATAACAGTTATCAGTCCAGTCTGAAGATGGCACCTTTTGAGGCATTATATGGGAGAAGATGCAGAACCCCGCTAAATTGGTCTCAAGCAGGGGAAAGGGAGATTTTTGGGCCAGATTTGGTAATTGAAGCGGAGGAAAAGGTTAGGGTCATCAGGAAGAACTTGGAAGCTGCTCAGGCCAGGCAAAAGAGCTATCATGACCAGAGACGGAAGCCACTGCAGTTTGAGGTAGGAGATCATGTCTATCTTAAGGTATCACCAACCAAGGGTATCCAAAGATTTGGGATCAAGGGCAAGTTGGCCCCTCGCTATATTGGACCTTATAAGATCAAGAAAAGTTGTGGACCCGTAGCATACCAATTGGAATTACCATCCCATATGTCCGCAGTCCACAATGTGTTCCATGTGTCTCAGCTGCGGAAATGTGTTCGTCTACCCACTGAAGTGCTACCAGAACCAGATATTGAGATAGAACCAGACTTGTCCTACCAGGAGTACCCCGTCAAGGTATTGGATCAGAAGGAAAGATCAACTCGGGCAAGGTCGATCAGAATGTATAAGGTTCAGTGGAGTCATCATTCAACAGAAGAAGCTACATGGGAGACGGAGGATTTTCTACGCTCTCGCTTCCCCGACTTTCTACCCAAAGGGGCCGGTACGTAACCCCAAAACCCCACCCCCACCTGCCCTTTGAATACAATTATCAGAAAAACTTAGATAACAAGGATAGTCTAAGTTATGGATACAACTTAAGAAGGGCTTCCTTCTGAAGTTGCAAAGAGGATAACATTCGAAGAGCAGTTAACAAGAGAAACTTGGGTAAAGGAGAGACACCACCATCACCCCCTCAAGCACCCCTCCAAAGAACTCTACCTAAATCTCGGGACGAGATTCCTTTAAGGGGGGAGGGTTGTAACACCCAAGTGTTACCATGGCTAAGGGCCACCTTGGCACTAGAAGCTGTGATCACATAAGATAAAGGCTTAGGGCAGCACATAAGAACCTTGGGGCTCATGTTATGATTAAGTTGCACATGACATGAGAAACTTTACCCTAAAATCCTTGCACATTTACTAACTTGGATAATAGGGGGAGAAGAACCCTAGATTTCTTCAAAGCCATGCCTTCCAAAACCCTATGTAAGGGGGGGGGAAGAGAGTGATCAAGTGGGTAAAACATGTGTAACTTTTACCCAAACCTTAGGTGACTTGTAACCAGCATTTAGGGGAAGGAAATATTGCAAAAAGGCCCCTGGAGAAACTCCATTTCAAATCTCCAAGAGGGGAGAGAGCTAGAGCTCTCTAGTTTTCTCTAAGTCACATTTTAACCCTACTTCAAAGACCAGCCGTGTTCACTTTGAAAATGGCGCCAAAACCACTTGGGTTCTATACCAAAAATGTGCTATACCACTTAAGGCACCCCCTGGAAAAATTTGAAACCGAGACTCGGACATTTGACAAGCTTTGACATCGGTTTTGTCGCGAAGTGTGCAGTGAGACAAACCAAACTTGGCGCCGGTCTATCTCCTAACCTAGGGCGTATCCTCCCTTGGAACTCACATGAAATAGGTAGCTCTAGGTGCAGGGAAGAGATCCTTCACAGTCGACATGGCGAGATTCGTACGCTTGGTCGCTCAGCAGAGCGAAGAACACGGGCAGAAGCCAAGCGCCACGTGTTCGACGCGCTCTGAGCACGCCAGAGCACGCCCGCGCGCGCCCCGCGCCGCGCCCGAGCCAAGCCGGCGCCTCGGCCGCGTCCGCGCCTATAAAACCCACCCCAGTGCTCGGTTACCTTCCCCAGTGCCTCCTAAGTACCTCACCGGACTCGCTCAGGCCAGCCCTCGCCTCCGGCGACCTCCCCGCGGCCCGCCAGTGCCGGCCGAAGACCACCGTCGTGGCCAACCCCTCTCCAGCCTCCCTCCGTTCGATCCAAGCCTTCGGTTAGCTTCCTGGTGAAGCCGTGAGCCTTGCTCAAGCTTGAACCGAGAGCCTGCGTCACCGGAGTGGCCGAATCACGCTCGCCGGACTTCAAGAACCCGCCGGCGCGCGTGGACCGGGTAAATCCCTCCGCCATTTCTCGATTCCTTGCGTGTATGGCCTCTACGTCATCCCGTGATGCTCCTCGTACCCCTGGATTGAACCATACCGCCGTGGATAGGCCGGAGCGCACGCCGCCGACGAGCTCGCCCGCCTGCGCACGTGGACCAAGCAGCTCCGACCACCTCCAGCGGCGACCCGCACATCGACGTGACCGCCGCAACCTCCCGAGTGTCGCTGACCACCTCGCCGGACCTCCCTCGTCGCCGGTAAGCCGCGTCGTCCTTTCTTTTCTACGGCCACTGTTTGGATTAGGGGAGGGACCGCGGGTGAGAGGGAGAGAAACCCAGGGGGTTAAGTGCAAAGCCAAAGACTCAGGTGAATAGTAACCCGGGGGTAGATCTGCGAGTTTTGAATCCATTTAACCCCAGGGGTCTAGGCGCAAACTGGTTTTTCCAGAAAACCTTAAGTAAATCTGTTTTAAATTGGACATCAACTTTGAAAATGCATAACTTCTGTTTAAATCATCCAAATTTGGTCAAACCAATTTTGTCAAACTATAAATAATGTAACCTGTCTAAGAAAAATATAAAACCCCATATGAACTAAAGAAGAATATAAAGTTCTGATTTATTTTCAGTTTTGGCCAAAAGCTTAATAATAGCAAGAAAAATAGTTACACTATTTAACTAGGGTTAGAAAAATTTGGAAAAGTTTATATCTACCCACTGACCTAGTTAAAAATGTTAAACCTCTCTGTCTATTACATTGAGATAATTTTGACCCCTTATTCTATAATGTGCTTAAGTTTAAGAAAAATAGAAAAGGTGATATAAATGATGAACCAGAGAGCACACCTATTTTGTTGAGATACTTAGTCAATGTAGTTCACTGGAAAAATGTATCATACCCTGTTGTAGTGTGAAATAAGCAAGATGCCTTTTAAATAAAGAAAATAGTGATAACTTAGAAAAACCCTACAAAAATACCCCTAAGGAGAAACCTCCCCAAACCTTAGGATAACTAATGTGTTGATAATGAGAACTTAAGAAAAATCTGAAATCTGTTGTTTGATATTTTTCAAATGACAAGTTAGTTCTAATCACTCTTTTTGCACCCAAGTTTAGAAATTCACCATTAATTAACCCCCATGTAGCTCTCTGTCATTTTTGGCACAAGAGTTTTTCATCACTACTAGAGGCCAGCAAAAATAACCATTAAGTCAGAAACCACTTTAATAAAGGACTTGTAGTGTAAAGTGGCCCCATTTACCTAACCATTGTTATTTTTGTGTAAAGGTTAGCTTTTATACTTTAAGCCTCAAATTTTAAAGACAAGCTAGTATAGCCAGTGACCACCCACTGTAATTTTTACAGAATCTTTGGAAATTTTTAAAACTACTATCATAGTTCAAAACCCCTACTAGAAACCCTAGGTGGAAATTAAGAAGGGAAAATGGATGATGGAACTTAATGTCCTCTTAAGATCTTTATAATTGACCACTGAAATTTATAGAGGCAATACAAATCCAATATGTATTTTAGAAAGAAAACCTAAACCAAAAGGTGATAAGTCTATATATACCACTAGAAGGCCCTCGTAGCCAAGAAACCCTAAGTTAATTCTTGACGTAAATTCTGTAGCTTAATGTTCTTAAATTTTGCATAATCATGACATACATGTTCATTGCATTTCGATAGACTGTAATCTTGCTGACGGAGAGTACGTCCTCGTGCCGGAGCAAGGAGCTGCCCAGGAGGTTGCCCCAGACCCAGCACCAGAGCCTGCACCCGAGGACCTGCCTGCCACTGCTTTGGAAGGCAAGCCCCGGTTTTATGCATAACCTGTTATTTATGCTATTTTACTTCACTTAATGATTGTAGGATTGATTGTGCACTTAGGTGTAGGAATTGTCTGGAACCCTAGTTGCATGATCTCAGGAATCCTATTGAGATGAACACTAGTATGCTAGGTCGAGTAGTTGCTTTATTAATTAGGATCTCGGTAGAAGTCGAGTGATTTTTCTAGCACTCGCGCGAGGTCAGGAATTGGCTGTATCCACTTTCTTATCATATTGATGTTGGTTTGTGGGCAACAATCCATGGGGATTGGTTGTTCACGGGATAAAAAGTTGATTAAGGATTAAGGTGTGGTACCGTGAGTCAAGCGTTTGAACGTACTAAACACATACCGAGAAATATGGTAAATCGGTAAACCTAGTACCTGATTGAACCTGCCAGTGGACATACCCCCTCACGCGACCTGAGACGTAGTCTCCCATTCCGGTTATGGTGGGTACAAGTGCGGTCACTGCACGACGGCCAGTCGGGGTCAGTGAGGCATTGTACGCCAAGGCGGTGAGCCCTGATCTGCTGCCAGGGAATCGATGGGGAAGGTTGATGTGTGTGGGGACGGAGTGCCCCTGCATGTCGTGTGTTTAGGTTTACCTTGCAAGGATAAAAACTCGATTCGAATCGTCTGCTTCTCGCAGCTAATGAGACTGCTTGATCCATGCTGCTACATTGAGTAACAAGTGGAACTGGTTGAGATGATACAAACTGTTGTTTGCTAATAATGCTTGCTACTATGTATGAATAGATAGTACACTTTTAGCCTTAAGAGAGTCACACTTAATTTTGATTAAGTTAAAATCTTGATTTAGAAACTCAGCTAGTGTTTTTGGCAACCAAACCCCACAGCCAAACAGCTGCATGTCTAGAGGTAGAGGAGTAGACTCCTCACACCGGGTAAGTCTAGCTGAGTATTAGTATACTCAGCCTTGCTTGTGGCATAATTTTACAGGTTCTCTGGAGGACATGGTTGCTGGAGTGACTTGGCCATCCACCCTGCCACCGGGTTGGACTGTCGAGTGGGACCCTGCCTCGGCTGAGGAGGAGCGTGAGGAGTGATGGGACAGGCTTCCCCATCCCTCCATTTATTTACCGTTAGTTTATTTTCCGCTGCACTCCAAAGACAATGATGGTACTTTGCGAAAACTCCGATGGTGACAACGGTGATGTAATAACTTAATACTCTTCCATGCATGGTTTTATGCTTTATTGTATTTGCTCTGTGACTCACCGTCGAGTGAGACTGTGGTACCTGATCCTGTCAGTGGCCGTGTCGGACTAGATCCGAGGGATTGACGGGTTATTCCCATTTAAGTGTGGTCTAGCCTCTAAGGTCGGACGTAGGCACTTAAGTCGGAATAATTCGGGCAGTTCCGCCACAGAGAGATGGCAAGGCGGTGAGCGCGAACGCTTGCGAACGTCGTCGTCGGACGGTCTTGTTGTCGCAGACCACGACCCCAGCGCGCGGCCATGGGGAAAGGTGGTGCGCCAGCCGATAGACCACCCTGTTGCCGCTCGGGCTCAAGAGCGTCAGCGGTGAGGCCGTTCCCGATGGGTCGACGTCGGGAGTCGAAGTAGGCAGCCGCTGCTGCACCCCATCACCGAGGACTAAGGCGATCCTCTCATCGTCGGAGGAGGAAGAGATGTCGTCGACGATAACGGTCGCAGTAGACGTTGATGCGATCTGGCTGATGGGGCGACCATGAGGGCCGGTTGACTTCCGTGCAGTCAGCCGTGTTCGAGCATGAGGGCATGCTGGAGAGGAAACTTGAACAAGCAGTCTGCTCGATCGAACAGCGGTAGCGAAGGTGTCTTCATCCGGTGGAGATGCCCACGGTTGGCGAGCAGGACACGACCCCCATCCATGGAGGGGGCAGTACCACATCGGATGGAGCGACTGCTGGGTCTCGGACTCACGCAACTGCTCTGCAACCCGCTCCAGCGAAGTAGATAGAAGACGCACCCATCGGTCTTGACGTGGCGCTGGCGGTTGCTGCGGCGGTGCCGCAGCATTGCTGGGTTCAGCGCCAGGATCACCACCGGTCCGGCGGACACGCTCAGGGTCAAGTGTGGCCCGGGCGTCCTTCTTGTGGAGCTTATTGGTATGGCGGCGTCCATGTCGATGCGCAGCACGTAGAAGGTGACGTGCGATAAGGTCAGCACCTCACCGGCGATGATGGCCACCGTTCAAAAACCGAAGGATGAAGGTAAGAAGGGCAACAGAAAGATCTTTGTAGATCATCGCGTACCCGATGGTTGCCGGTGTTCTTGCCTTGTTCTTCCTGGTTGTCTTCTCTGGCCTTTGCTCTTTTTGTGAAAGCAAGTGCTGATGATGTGTGACAAAGTAAAACTGGTGGAAGTGAAATGAGAACCGAGAGGGCTTTCTTTATTGCATTCTCATATATATACAAGTGAAAAGGCACATGCGAAGACGTGCGAAAGTGGAGACGTGCGAAGGGACATGTCCCATGACCATTCGATCCATGCGACTAGAGCAGTAATAACTGCTTACATCACGTAACAACGAAGCTAAGTGGTTTAGAGAGCTTGAGCAACAAGTGAGATATTAGGTAAATTGACATGACTTCATCTTTAAGGTGTCTAGATTTTTCCATTAGCTTTGCAAAAATTCCAATGTCACCAAAATTGGTGTTACATCCAAAATACGAAAATGTATGGGACAAAAAGGCATCAGACATGTCTCGTGCTTCCAAAAATTCCAATGTCATCCAAACCTATCAATTCCACCGACCTATTTTATATGTAAATGTGAAAATACATCTTTTTTTTGTAAAAAGACAATTGCTCATTAGTTAATTGTTGTCAAAGGACATAACCATTTCTTAATATACCTAACTAGTAATGCCACCACTAACTACATATATATGTGTGGATGCGCACCACTTGAGGGCTTGTTCGGTCAGAGGTGTATTGGGCGGATTAGAGGGGATTAAATTCCTCTCTATTCAATTTTTTATATAAAGGGATTTACTCTCTCAATCTCCTCTAATCCCCATGCCACCAAACAAGGCTTGAAGAGGTGTTTGAAGAGAACAAACAAATGTTTATTGAGAAACCAACATTGTTTCATAACATATGTAAATGATTTTGTTATATGTAAGTAATTAGCTAAATAAAAAATCACGAAAATATAATATATGATTACACATAGGTCTAGGCAAAATAAATCAAAATCGAATTAATTGTTAGTAATTTTGGTTCTATGTTTTAGAAATCGGTAATTTCGGTTCTAGACCTCAGAAAATCAAATTAGCCAAAAAAATCAATCAAAATATAGTGCAAGGCAAATAGATCAGAGGAATTTTAGGCTTGCTTCAATATAGCCTTCCCAAATCCTAAGTATTCAAGCACACAACCCTCTAAAATCAGTCTTTCTCTAACCAACTAACCACCCTCTAAAATCAATCTTTCTCTAACCAACTAACCATAATCCTCCATCTGATCATCTAATTTCTTTTTTGCTAAAATCTAAATTATGTTGTTTTACTTTTTTTTGCTAAACTTTGAATTTGTTTGGTTAGAACAGAAATCAAATGTTTTAGTTCTGTCCATCCTAGATGCATATTTCAGTTCTAGTTTTATAGGAACCAATTTTTCTAAAAAATCGAATCGAATGTCCAGGTCTAATTACACATATACTATTATTATGTAATAGCCAAATTTATAATCATAAAGAGTTGTTTAGTTTCTTAGGTCTTGTTTAGAAGCAATCCATTTTTTTTAAAAAAACATATTTTTATTTATTTTTTAGCTAGAAGAGATTAGTTTCTTGGTTTTTAAGAAACTGTGAATCCAATTTCTATAAACTGAGACATAAACTGGTATCTTCGAAACCATCTATCGGTACCCTGAAACTAGAGTACCCCCTGCTACTGTACAAAGACAAAGAACCCGTATGACTATCCCTTAGTCGCGTGGTAGCAGTGCTGTGTGTGGGACCAAGCCACGGCTCGCCCCAATCTCAGGCGGCTATTCTGGATCCACAGTAGCGCCCGACCCCACCACATGGGCGGGTCCAAAACCGCCACGTGTCCAAAGAAGGTGGCATACTCCAAAGCATCAACAGTGAGTCCGGACCCCCACGGTTGGTCCCCCGAATAAACAGTCCGGACCCCCGAATAAATAGTCTGGACCCCCAGGGTTGGTCCCGGACCTCCACGTGTGCAAGCCGGACCCGTGGAATGGGAGCCGGACCCCCCCGTATGGGGTCTGGGCCGCCTGCAGTGGGGTCCCAAGGTCCTAGGATAGAGAATACCCGGGCCTTGAATAGGACCGAGGCGGGGGTCCGGTACCGACACGTGTCCAGACCTAGTCTGGTGCGGACCTGTCCACATTTGCATCTGCTCCCCGCCCAGGCGGAGACCCGATGCTGCCACGTGGCCTACTGCGCGTGATGTAAGCTGACGGGCGGTGCCTGATGTAAGGCCTCCAGGTTACGCGGCCCCTGCATTTATTGCGGATAAGGCGTGCCACCTGACCATTCCGCTGACAGGCGATGTGCCCCCTCGACATTTAATGAGGCCTGTCCATTCTGCTGTCAGGCGGCGACCTATCCATTCCACTGGCAAGCAGTGTGCCTCCTCAGCATTTAATGAGACCTGTCCATTTCGCTGGCAGGCAGCATGCCTGTCCATTTCATTGGCAGGCGGCACGCCCATGCTGCCGTATGCACTATACTCATCATCACTCATACGTTACCAAGGAAGCTACCGTTGCATATCAATACTGCACGGGCTGCAGATATCATGGCACCAGGAGATCTCTCAGGCGTCACCTGCATTAGTTGCTCCATGTATTTCTTCCATTATGCCCCTGGGCCCACATGTCGGGGCTCAGCAACCTTGTATGTGCCTCCCTTGAGCTATAAAAGGGAAGGCACACAATATTACAAGACAGAGGCAACTTAGGCTCTCAAGCACACAAGTTCTCTAGGCTCAAGCTCAAGTGCTCAGACACTCAATACAACACACAGTGGAGTAGAGTTTTACGCTCCGGCGGCCTGAACCACTCTAAATCCTCGTGTCCTTGTGTGTTCGTCCACCAATCCACATAGCAGGCAAACCGCTAAGGCCCCTCCTCATCTTAGGATTTAGGGCAGGTGCGTTCCGCCACCCGGCCTGTAACACCCCAGGTGTTTATATTCCGCTCGACAACGAGCACGGATTTAAGCACGTAATCAGTGGATAAAACGGATGTTAAAGTTTAAACATCTTCGCCAATCGCGATTTTAATATCGCATCTATTTCGTTTGTTGCGAGCGCGACATCATTTTTATTTTTATCTATCCGGGCTCTTCCAAAATTTTCGTGATGTTCGGAACATCGTCGTGTTCCGAAAATTGGTGCGTCCGGTAAGTATTTAAAATTCTTTGCTCGCATGAACACGAATTCAGAAGCCTGAACCACTTGGACGATTTTTATTCCGAGCAAATTAAGAAGAACTCGACGACTAAACTTTCAGTATAAAATAATTTAATCCCCTTTTTGTTATCCGAGACATCGCGTCTACGGATTTTTAATTGAATTGTTCTCTAGTCGAGTGTTCGAATGACAAACAGAATTCATCTAAAAACAACTGAATCAAATGTTGAGTAAATTATCGAAGCCAAAATCCATTAAATACAGTATGTTGCTTCTTGCCTTGATATAAATTATAACCCTAGAACTCCTATTAGATTTTTGCGACTCGTGTCGCTACAATTCAGACTGACGTGTGTTGGATTTAAAATTCAAAATTAAAGCTTAGTCAAGTACGAATTGTTAAAATAATACAGTATAAATTCTAATCAAGATAAGTCATAGCCATGAGAATTAAACCGAAGAAAATATCTCTCCATCTTCTCTTCTATCTTCTCTTCTGCCGTTCTCTCTCTGATCTTTTCAGCCGCCATTCAGTTCGTGGACAGAAAAATCCCACCGTCGTTCTTCTTTACGCGCAGCTGGCCTTCTTCCATCTCTATCCCCTTCTCCGATTTTTTTTTTCAGCCACCACCGTCCTCGCCTTCAGATTTTTCCGCCACTGCCGTGGGGATCGATTTTATCCTGCGCGGTGTGCTCATCTCCATCGTCTCCCATCGCTATCCCTCTCTTCCCCTTGATATTTTTCCGGCCACTGCTCATTTCTGGAGGATAACTCCCGCCGTCCGGCCGCCTAGCTCTGTTCCCAGACGCGCGTAGCTTTTCCTCCGCTCGCTCTCCCCAGCCGAGGCTTCCCATCTTCCTCCTTGGCTTGCTGCACGTCCCTAGAGTCTAGCTCGCCGGCGAGTTCCCCATGGCGCTTGGCTGCTCGGCCCTGCCACCTCCCATGGCGTGCGCCTGCTTCTGGCGCTCGGCCTCCTGCCCATCTCCCTCCTCTGCTTGGCTTTCCTCCTCCCTCTCTGCTCGCCGACTGAGTTCCTTCCCTGTGGCCACGCGCTCGTCTTCCTTCTCCGCGCGGCGCGCTCTGCTCGCCTTGGTGCCGCGCGCCCTTTCTGCTCGATGCCCTGCAAGCCGCACCAAGTCCCTCCATGGCCGCCGTCAAGCTCCAGTCGCCTGCTCTGTTTTTTTCTTTTTTTCCTGCCGAGTTCCTCCACAGCATCTCCCACGGCCGCTGCGTCGCGCTCCTTGTGCTTGCGCAGCTGAATGTAGGGCTGGAAACGAGCCGAGCTCGGCTCGGCTCGGTGCAGCTCGGTGCCTGAATGAGCTCGGCTCAGCTCGACTCGTCCATTCCACGAGCTGGCGAATGAGGCTCGGCTCGGCTCGACCTTGGCTCGCGAGCCATATTCTAGTACTTATCGTTGCATTATTTGGTGAATTAACATTATATAAATTTGAAATATAGAATCATCATTCTACATTATGAGTAAATTAAATTATAACTTGTAATATATTCATCATCAAAGACTAAAAAATGAGCTATTATCTATAAAATTATCTAATATCCATTATTATTCCATAAATTGATCATTTTTGCAAGGCTCGCGAGCTGGAACGAGTCGGCCGGCTCGGCTCGCTGCAAAAACGAGCTCGAAGAAGGGGCTCGGCTCGGCTCGTTCGAGGCTCGCGAGCCGCTCCGAGCTCGAGCCGGCTCGCGAGCCTCGAGCTAATTTTCCAGCCCTTGCTGAACGCCGTGCCGGGTACTGCGCAGTGTTTCGTCCGACGTCGAGCATAGCTCGGTCTTCGTTTCTCTGCAGCATCGTACACGGCAAGCCATCGCTGCTCCCCATCGTGTCGAGCTCCTCACCATCGTGTGTCGCTACAAGCTTGTCCTCAGTCGACGTGCTGCTGCCGGACGCGACTGTCCTGTCTCCTTTGTCGTGAATTTTTGACTTCAAGCACTGCTTGTAGCATGGTCGATGTCGCGCGTCTGGTGCTCGACAAAAAGCTTGAACATGAGATAGTCATCGATTCAGCCGTCGTCCATCTCACCAACATATTTTATCCGTCGTGGTTCAACTCGCCATGGGTCTGGACATCGACCCTGTTTTGCTTTCCCCAAGCAGCCACATGGATGGCCTCGCTCTCGTCATCGTTCTTACAAATATCGAGTCGACTTAACTCTAATCCTCACCAACCATGTGATGTATCGTCAGACTTCTATGCGCAATCTCGTCGGCTGTCGCGCCCCTGCTCACCGTCAGCCCGCTCGGACCTCGCCTCGACGCGCAACAACCATCATAACGTGGAGATTTGGCTGCGTCGCTTTTTTGGAACGCAGATCACTTGGTGGTGAGGGCAGAGGAGTTCTAGGTCGGTGCTCACCAAATGTTCGATGGAACGTCTACTCTGATAAGCGTCGCCGATTGTGGAGATTTTCGAGTTTAATTGATCACAGTAAGGACTCGTCGTTTATATTCTATTGGTTTTACCTCTGAAGTAATTATGTAGAGCTAAAAGTGCGTAAATGCTTGTTAAATTAATAAGTAGCTTGGGCAAATATTTTTAGTCGGGATGAATCTCATGTTTGGTCATAATGCATTATGTGATGTCGTCTGATCCATGCTTGTTGCATGTGTATTATTCGTGGCGGTGTCTTAAAAATAGCATCATGTAATCGTCAGTTCATAGGTTACATGAAAGGTGTTTAGATGGTTGTATGCGTCGAATATATTTAACTAGGTTTTATGCACGTAATAAGTGGTAAGGTTAATCTCGTGTAGTATGCATATTAAAATACCGCGGTGGCGAGTGTTTGAGTAGACATATGGGTTTAATGTGATTAGTGTGTTATCCAAATTAATTTGAATAAATGATTTAGAAAGTTAGTTAATAAGTTTCTATCTTTATTCTAAATTTAAATAACTAATACCAATAAATCGAATTTGTTAATTTTCTAATGTTGAACATTAGTTAAGGAGAGTAAAGCGTGTATATATTTTATTGTTTTGTGATGTATAAGTTACCTTCAAACAATATAGAATAGCGTTTTTATTATAAATAGTCGTACATCGCTAGTTTGTATTTACTTAATGTTTTGTTATAAGTGTTCCATCCTCTTTGGTGTATATTATCTATCTTATGCTATTTATACTCGTGCTCATACATGTGCATCATGCATCTCATGAGGTACGATAAATAATCGCGTGATGCGGAAGATGAGCCAAGTCGACCCCAAGCGCGGGCTAATCAGCAGGATGAAGCTGATGAACCAACCTGAAGATGGTTAAATCAAGCAAGTGCTCAGTCGAGGGATACTAACCTAGTGTTATTCAGGCAAGCCCCGGTGCATTCGCCACCTCCTTGTTGTTTTAAAATCTTTATCGCCTTGTTTGCTGCATTAGGTGTTAGGAGTTGTGTGCTAAACCATTGATGCATTTCCTTCCTTGAAAATTGATTACCCTCCCTTAATCCCCTTTTATGAAAAGATTTTGATGCTTAGCCTTGATTTAGAAAAACAAAATGTTTTGTTTTAAAACAAAGGTGATGCTTCAGTGGGTGGGAATGTTTTCAAAAATAAAACTTGATGGTGAATCCATCATGGCCATGATGGGTTCAACATCGGAAAAGACGTAGCTCTGCCAGGTACCAAACTTTGGGTTTGAAATTAATAAAGCTGAGACCGAGCGGTTGACTTGCACGAGAAAGGAGTCTCGGTGTAGTGTCTCCGTCTGAGTCGATTAAGGACCGTGCCGATGTGGGCCTGCTGACCGAGGACCCTTTAACTGGTCACATGCCTCGTCATGGGTAAGCTTTGCCTCGGGCAGACTAATACCAGAATAAGATACCACGCAATGGGAGTGGAGAGATGGCGAGAGTAGCGTGTACCCTCCGTGGCAAGAGGCTGGACGGTGGTGTATCTGTGCTCTCGGTTGGCATGAACCTGATGTGGTCTTAAGAACCCCGGTGGCGAGTTGACATATGCAAGGGTTTAAGTGTTACATATGTCGTGTGATTGGAGATCCTCAGCTGAGTATAATCGATTCGGATCGCCGTACCTTCGCGGTTATGAAGACTTGGTCACTGACTTACACGTAGCAATCCAGTGAAGATGAAGGGTTGATAAGAAATTGGCTAGTGCAGGTCAAGTGATTGAACTAGGGTAGAAAGAACTCGAGTTGCAGGTAACTTTACCTAACCTAACAAGTAAAACTAGATTTTAAGGATCCACTCCTAGTAAGCTTTTCTGCAAAACAGAGTATTTGATTCTTGATAAGCCATACCTTGAATCCCTCTAGCCAGCATACCCTTGAGAGTTTTTTCTTTAGTCGGGTAAGTCTTGCTGAGTAATTCCGTACTTAGGGTTTTATTCCCTGTTGTTTTTCAGGTCTAACCTTGTGCTGCTGTGATGGTGTTAAGTGCCGGTGGGCTCGGCCTTCTTATAAGTCTAAGTACTTCTTCTTTACTTCTTATTAAGGATGGTCATTTGAGCTAGCATATATTTCAAACTTATACTTTTGCAACCACTTCGATAAAATAATGTAAAATTTTTGTAACTTGTAAAATTTGGTAATAAGATTTCCGCTGCAAAAATGTTGGTGTGTGTGATTTGTATTACTTAATCCCGCGGTTCTGGTTGTAAGTGGTTTATCCAATGTCCTTGGGGCAATCAGATGGATCCTGTTAAGTTATCTGGTGCACATGCATAGCAGTCTGAGGTCTTTGAGACAAGGACAAGTGCATGTGGGCCCAATAACTTGGGAGGTTCTGCCACACGGCCAGAGAATTTCCTCTCCAACATTTGGTGCGCCAGGTAGGGGCCTTGGCTTGAGTTTTTTCGCCTGTTTTTCTGCTCGACACCATGGTCCAGATCGTCGAGCACCACGGCACGACTTCTGAAGACTTCCTCATGGAGGAGGAGGCTGCGTCATCCATGCCACTGGGCTCCAACCGCCCAGCGCCTGGTGCTACAGCTGTGCATGCTGCACGGCAGCACACTCCCACTCACTCGTCCCGGGCCCCATCAAGGGCTGCTCCCGGTGCGCTGTCTGCAGCCAGGGAGTTGTTGCGCCACCCTCCGTGCTCCACGGCCTCGCCGGGGGCCATGAAGTAGTGGCGCGACGACGTTGATCGTCTCCTGGGCATAGCGCAATCTAGCTCGGCCAGGCCCAGGCCTCGATCGTTTTGGCGTCAACATGAAGCGTCGACATCGGTGCGCTCGCCTTCAGTGAAGGCTGCGCCGACCGAGGACCTACGGGCGGAGCTCAACCGCAGGCGTGCGGGAGAGGATGCTCCAGTCTCTCTGGAGAGGCCTGATGACCTTCGGGCAGAACTCAACCGCAGGCGCGCAGGCGAGGATGCCCGAGTCTCTTTGGAGAGGGCGCGTGAGCACCAATAGAACATCGAGGGTCGCAACCTCGACCAAGATTTCGCTGCGGTCGCACCGCAGACTCCAAGGGGTGCCCGAATTCAGGCAGGTGTCCCATTGGCCGGTGTAGGTTGCGTCGCCCTAGCGGATCATCTCCGTGCGGCGACTTGGCCATCCAAGTTCCGGCCGCACCTGCCAGAAAAGTACGATGGTACATCAAACCTGTCAGAATTCTTGCAGGTATACGTCACCGCCATTACGGCAGCAGGTGCAGACACTGCTGTAATGGCGACATACTTTCATGTAGCCTTGTCTGGGCCGGCCCGGACCTGGCTCATGAACCTCGCCCCAGGATCGATCTACTCCTGGGAAGAGCTCTGTGCGCGGTTCACAGCGAACTTCGCCAGCGCTTATCAGCAGCATGGCGTGGAGGCTCACTTCCATGCAGTGAGGCAGGAACCCGGGGAAACTCTCCGGGCTTTCATCTCCCGCTTCACTAAGGTACAGGGCACTATACCTCGTATCTCCGATGCTTCCATCATCACCGCTTTCCGCCAGGGGGTACGTGATGAAAATATGCTGGAGAAGTTGGCCACGCATGACGTGGAAACTGTCACCATGCTCTTCGCTCTGGTCGACAAGTGCGCCAGAGCTGCCGAGGGCCGAGCATGGCACTCGGCACCACAGATCAGGGTCACCCAAATGGGTGGCTCGGGTGCCGTTGCCCAGGACGGCAAAAAGAAGAAGAAGAACCGCGGCCACGAGAGGCCATAGACTGCTGCTCCGGTTGTCACAGCTATGACTGGGGGCCAGGGCGAGCGTAACAAGTGCCCACGGCCATAGGGGGCAACAGCGGCTCATGCCCTGTGCACCCCAACATTCGCCACAACGCCATGGAGTGCCACGAGATCATCAAGCTCGCAAAGCGTGTCAGCGAACGGCGTGAGCAGACCTCCAAGGATGGCTCCCCACCTCGTCACCGGCCTGGCAAGGAGAGGGTCGACGACGGTGACGTGGCCGCTGGAGAACGGGACCTTGGGTATTAGTCACCCGAGGGGGTCCTGAAGGACGTCTTCACCGAGGACTCCGACTCCGGTGACGAGAGCGACTACCGCAAGAAGCTGTACGTCATGTACAGCGGGAGCTAGGAGCTCACCACCCGTAGGAACGTCAAGTCCCTGCGCCGCGAGGTCCTATCAGCGACCCCAGGGGTCCTTAAGGCTGCTCCACACCAGTGGTGGAGGAGCACCACCATCTCCTTTGGGGCATCCCACTACCCCGACAACATGGTAGGGGCTGGTATACTACCGCTCGTCAGCGCCTCTGTCATCGCCAACATGCGGTTTCACCATGTGCTGATTGATGGTGGGGCTGGCCTCAACGTCATCAGCCATGCTGCATTCAAGCAGCTGCAGATCCTAGGGTCCCGACTGGGACCCTCCCATCCATTCTCTGGAGTGGGCGCTCAACCGGTGTATCCCCTTGGGAGCATCACGCTCCAGGTTACATTTGGGACAGAGGAAAACTTCCACACCGAGAACGTCCAGTTCGATGTCGCGGAGGTTAGCCTCCCATTCAATGCCATCATTGGCAGACCGGCCCTATACTGGTTCGTGGCCATTGCCCATTACAGGTATTTGGTCCTCAAGATGCCATCCCCTGCTGGGGTCCTCACCGTGCGGGGTGACCGCGCCGCTGCGGTGATGACTATCGAGAAGCTGCACGCCCTGGCGGCGGAAGCTGCTCACCCAGACGACGGAGGGAAGGACCCCTCGACCTCCAGTGCCAAGGCGCCTACCAAGGTGCCAAAGGTGCAGTCGTCCGGAGCAGACGGCGGACCCGTGAAGACCATTCAGGTCGGCGCGGACTCCTCCTAGACCACCCGCATCGCCGGCAATCTGGGAGAGAAATAGGAACTCGTGCTCGTCGCCCTCCTCTGGGCAAATGTCGACGTTTTCACCTAGGAACCGTCACAGATGCCTGGGATCCTTAGGGAGGTGATTGAGCACCATCTGAAGATCCACCCCAACGCCAGGCCAGTGAGTCAGAAGCCTCGTAGACAGTCCGTTGAGCGGCAGGACTTCATTCGCCAAGAGGTCCAGAAGCTGCTTGACGCTGGCTTCATCAAAGAGGTTCATCACCTAGTGTGGCTGGCCAACCCAGTCATCGTTCCAAAGGTGAACGGGAAGCTTCGGATGTGCATCGACTACACCAGCCTGAATAAGGCTTGTCCCAAGGACCCGTATCCACTTCCACGCATAGATCAAATCGTGGACTCTACCTCCGGGTGCGACCTCTTGTCTTTTCTAGATGCCTACTCTGGTTTCCATAAGATCCAGATGGCTAGGGAGGATAGGAAGCATACCGCTTTTGTAACAGTGGATGGGCTCTACTGCTATGTTGTAATGCCCTAGGGTCTGAAGAACGCCTTGCCAACATTTGTACGGGTGATGAGTAAGACCTTTGGGGACCTGATTAGGGACAAGGTAGAGATATATGTCGATGACATCATGGTCAAGACTAGGAGAGGGTCGACTCTGGTGGAAGACCTAACCCTGGTCTTTGACAAGCTACGGGCGACGCGCACGAAGCTGAACCCAGACAAGTGCGTCTTTGGTGTCTTCGCTGGGAAGTTGCTGGGATTTCTGGTTTCACACCGAGCCATTGAAGCAAACCCAGAGAAGATCAGGGCAATTGAGGCAATGAGGCCTCCAGCCCACATCAAGGATGTCCAGAGGCTTACAGGGTCATTAGCCGCCCTTAGCCGCTTCATTTCAAGGTTGGCTGAGAGGGCGCTACCCTTCTTCAAGCTCCTGTGGAAGTCCGGTCCATTCTCTTGGACCGAAGAGGCAGAACGTGCCTTCCAAGAGTTGAAACAACACCTTGTGTCCCTGCCGATACTGGTAGCTCCGGAGCCAGGGGAGCCATTGTACTTGTACATTACAGCGGCTGCGGAGGCGGTGAGCATGGTGCTGGTCGTCGAAAGGACGGAGCAGCATTCCCGGGGGAGTCGGGAGGTTCTCCCAGGAGAAGGTGGTGGTCCGACCACCATGGAGCCTGAGGACTCAGGACCAGCCATAGGGGTCCGGACCGTTCAGAGGCCGGTCTACTACATCAGCGAGGTCCTCCATGAGGCAAAGACCAGGTACCTTGAGACGCACAAGCTTCTCTATGCCATACTTATTTCGTCCATGAAGTTGCGCCACTACTTCCAGGCACACAGGGTTGTGGTGGTGACCTCCTTTCCGTTAAGGGCCATCCTCGACAACTCTAACGCCACAGGCAACATCGCCAAGTGAACCGCGGAGCTCGCTGAGTTCCAGCTGGACTTTCGGCCTCGCCACGCCATCAAGAGCCAGGTCCTTGCTGACTTCATCGTGGAGTGGACACCTCCCCCGAGCGCCCTTGGGGGTCCGGATCCCGATTCGGACCCCACACCTGTGGAGCCCAGGGGTCCGGTCTTCACTGAGCCCCACTAGACGCTCTTCTTCGATGGATCCGCCCGACAACAAGTTGGCAGGGCTGGGGTGATCCTTATCGACCCAAGCAGAGATCAAGTGAAGTACATGGTGCACCTTGAGTTCAGGGCCACCAACAATATGGTAGAGTACAAATCATTGATCTTCGGCTTGACGGCCGCCCTATCCTTGGGGATCCGCCAGCTCCTCGTGAAGGGGGACTCCCAGCTGGTCATCAAGCAAGTCTGTGGGGAATGTAGCTGCAATGAGCCCAGGCTTGCAGCTTACCTCCTCCACGTAAGGAAGCTAGAGAAGGACTTCACTGCCCTGGAGCTGCAACATGTTCCTCGGGCTAACAACTCAGCAGCAGATGAACTCTCCACAAAGGCATCAACTTGGGCACTCGTGCTCGAGGGCGTCTTCAAAAGATGACTGCTGAGACCCACCGCCAAGCCTACTGAACTGGGTGAAGGGGGCGAGACTAGCACCTCGAAGCTAGCGGTCCTAGTGGCGTTACATCTGTAGAACCCACCAAAGGTTATGTGTGCAACAGGGGGTCCTGCCTACCCCTTGGCGCCACAGCCAGTGTCTTAGATTAGTCCCGATGCATGGATCTCCGAGATCCGGGACTACCTGAAGGAAAACACCCTTCCTGAAGATCATGTGTCCGCAGAGCGCATAGTGCGGTTGGCTAAGCGATACACGGTGGTGGAAGGGGATCTCTACCGCCATGGTGCCAACGGCATTCTCATGCGGTGCATTACCCAGGAGGAGGGCCGTGAGTTGCTCACAGAGATCCATGGAGGAGAGTGCGGAAGTCATTCCTCATCCCGCACGCTGGTCGGTAAGGCCTTCCGGCATGGCTTTTACTGGCCAACCGCCCTCCAGGATGCAACTGAGATGGTAAAGTCCTGCAAGGCGTGTCAATTCCATGCAAAGCAGATACACACACACCAGATCAGGCTCTGCAGATGATTCCGCCCTCCTGGCCATTTGCCATATGGGGGGTGGACATCCTGGGACCATTTCCTAGGGCCGTCAGCGGGTACCGGTACCTCTTCGTCACCATCAACAAGTTCACCAAGTGGCCAGAGGCCACCCCTGTGGTCAACATCACCCAGGGTGCTGCTGTTGCTTTCCTCAAGTTGATTGTCTGTAGATTTGGGTCCCAAGCCATATCATTACGGACAACGGGACCTAGTTTACAAGTCGGCTTTTCTAGGAGTATTGCGAGGGCATCGGCACCTAGCTCTGCTTTGCGTCTGTGGCTCATCCCAGGAGCAACGGCCATGCGGAGAGGGCAAACACAGAGATCCTCAGGGGGCTCAAGACATGCACCTACGACTGCTTGAAAAAGCATGGTGCAAATTGGGTTAGTGAGCTTTTGTCTGTGCTTTGGGGGAACCGGACCACACCCAGCCAAGCTACCGGGGAGACCCCATTCTTCCTGGTCTACGTGGCCGAAGCCTGCCTTCCCCCAGAAATCATTATGGGCTCCCCACGGGTCCAAGCTTTCGATGAGTCTGTGCAGGAACAGCTACGGTGTGACGACGTGGACTTCATCGATGAGCGCAGATGGCAAGCGGCTATCCAAAATGCACGGTACAACCAGGTGCTCAGGCGCTACCACCAACAGTTTGTGCATAGTAGGGAGCTCAGGGTCGGGGACCTGGTCCTAAGGCGAGTACTGAATCGAGAAAGGTTCCACAAACTCTCCCCCAGCTGGGAAGGACACTTCAAAGTGATAGAAATATGCCGACCCGGGTGTGTCCACCTTGCTTCAACTGAAGGAGAGCATCTTCCCAATCCCTAGAACATAGAGCATCTCCGTAAGTTTTACCCATAAAAACAAACCTGGGGACCCGGTTTACTTCCTTTGTAACTAGGTAGCGCATATATGTACGTCAACCCGGTGAGGTCCGCCCTCATAAGTCCGGTCTGTTGGCCTACACTCATGAATATCAAGTTATAAAGAGAAGATTCACCCCCAGACTTGTTTTTGTGATGTTTTTAGTCTGCTTCAATTTACGAGCACAATTTTTTATCTAACCTACTCATACAGTTCCCACCCTTGCTGGTATAATGACATCCGAAATAAGAAGCCAGGCTTGCAGTTCGGGACCCCTCGGCAGGGGGGTCCGGCAGCCTGGGGGCCAGTTCTAGAGAACGGGTACTTGTCTCCTAGGGTGGTCCGGAGCCGTGTAGCCGCTTAGCTCGGTTCCGTACCCTAAGCCTACATGCTCCACCACTCTGTGACGGGTATCCTAGTATTTGGAACTATAGTCTTGTGGGTCCACCAACCAGGGGTCCGGTTCTAAAGAATGGACACTTGTCTCCTAGGGTGGTCCGAAGCTGTGTAGCCGCTTAGCCTGGTCCTGTACCCTAAGCCTATATGCTCCACCACTCTGCGATGGGTGTCCTAGTATTTGGAGCTGCGATCCAGGGGGTCCGGACACACGGATTGGCTTCCCAGTCTAAGTCCTGCAAGTCCTGTGGCATTAATCAAAGGATAGAAGATACTAGCTGGCGGGTCCTATGGGTGCACTACTAAAACTTCCTAGCCAAGGCTGTGTGCAGGTCCAGGTCCCAGTCGAGACTACCTCCTAGGGGCCAGCTCACCAATTCTTTCTTCAGTATACTGGCATCCAGCCTCGACACGTCGAGCCTACATCCTAGGGGGGCCAAGTACCGAGGAGAAGTTGGTAATGATGCACACAGCAAAGACAAATAGCATACAGATAAGTTCTGTCACTATTAGATTAATACTTCTCAAAATTATCTTACAAAGCCAAAAACTATTACAAGCCACTACCCAGCAGGACCCTTGCCTTCTCTCTATAGATCTGGCTACTCATCATCAGCAGGGTCCTGCTGGAAGCGTTCGACCACCACCTCCACAGTATCTTGTATGCCCTCCCGGGCAGCGTCTTCGGTGTCGGCCACCGGACCAGCGATCACCGGCTCTAAGGAGATGGCCGGGTCGTGGCTCTGGAAGCACGTCAGGATGTACTCGATCACCGCCCGGCAGAGCCTGCCGCCTTCGGCCTCCAGGCGGGCGCCAAGAATCTGGTCTAGCGTCGGAGGCGGTCGGCGGAGTCTAACACCGGGAGCGCGTCGGAGATGGACGTCGGCAGCTCTGACACCGGGATGGGACTCATCCCTAGCGGCACCAGCGCCGTGCTCGCCTCGCCGACCCATGCAGCGATGCGCTGGACCCCGGCGCGATGCTCCGCCTAGAGATCTTCAAGTGCTTTCTTCATCGCCACCACCGCCTGGGGACCCGGTGCAGCCTGCGCCACCTAGAACTTCTGGATTCGCTCTTCCAGATCCTTCTCCTTTTGCTCCGCCTCGAGCTCATCATCGGCCAACAACTTATCCCGCCTTTCAAACATTTCCTCCTTGAAGGCGAGGTCCTTCTCTCGCCAGGCGAGATCCGTCACCCGCTTATCCAGGGAGGCATCCTTCGCCTTGAGGTTCTCCTCGGCCAGGGCAATGTTGCTGGCCTTGTCCTCCAGCTCCCGCTCCCATTTCTGGATCCTCTCCACGGCCACGGTCTGCTGGGTCCGCTGCTCTTCCAAGATTGCGTTCATAGCACTCAGCTTGGCACTCAGCTCCGTGATGACCTCCTCCCTCTGGTTCAAGGCCTCCTCCATCTTGGCCAGCCTCTTCTCCTTCCGGCTCGCCTCTAGCTCCCTAGCGTACACCTTCTGGAGGTCCTTCTTGTAGTCTTTGCGGTCCCATGCCAGTTTGGATCGCTCAAAGGCAAACTGGTGGGACGCCACCTTGGTGCGCTCCTCCAGCTGGGTGCGCCAGTCGCTGAGGCACTGGTGCTCAGATTCCAGCGTTCCCATTCCCGTCGGATCGCCGCCTCAGTCTCTTGAAGGTCCTGATGCACATGAGACAGCACGCGGAGGAGGGGAACTGGCGCTGCTTCTGGCTCAGCGTTGGATCGGAGCCGCCGCCCAAGAACCACCTCCGGCTCCTCTAGAGTGGGCGGCGGGTTAAAGCTGGACGCGCCCCCCCGTCACCCTTGACGGCAAGAGTGAGCGCAGTCAGGACCCCCTCCGCTGCTGTCGACGGTGTACTCGATGGCGTCACCGTTATTGAGGCTACGGTAGCCGTCGGCCCAGTTGCAGCAGCCGGGGGCGGACCGCCGACTCCAATCCCAGCAGACGCCTGCTGCTGAGAGCCTGACCCGCCGGCGGGCATGGTATCCGGTGGAGGAGGCACGACCTTGGGAGCACGGGGAAGCCTTGGGAGCAGAGGAGGAGGAGGCTCTGACAAGCAAAGGATGGGTTAAGACCCGTCGGCACGAAAATTACACTCGCAAAAACAAGGATGGGGCTACACTTACTTGGGGCCATGGACCTTCCAGCGACCCTAGAAGCGGGACGTCCGCTGCTGTTGTTGCTGCTGCTGAAAGGGAAATGTGCCCTTGGGCCATTTCTATCATGTTTTGGTGATTAAGTGTCCAACACATATTAAGTGAGTTGATTATGTGCCAAACAAGCAAGAAGTGCAAATCATGTAACAAGGTATGTTTCTAGACTTAGTACATTATTTTGAGTACTAACATATATTGTCTAAGTGCTAGAAACAGAGAAAAGAAGAGAAGAAAAGAAATGCAAAAGACTTGGCTTGGTACATCCGAAGTCCAGCTCAGTCTAGCAAACCGGACTGTCCGGTGGTGCACCAGACAGTGTCCGGTGCGCCAGACTGAACTCCAGTGAACAGGACGCTCTCGGGAAAAGTTTGGCAGCGTACGGCTATAATTCACCGGACTGTCCGGTGGTGCACCGGACTATCCTGTGAGCCAACGGTCACCAGCGCAACGGTCGGCTGTGCAATCCGCGGGCGACACGTGGCCCGCTCCAACGGTCGGTAGGGGGCACCGGACTGTCCGGTGCGCCAACTGCCACAAATCTGCAATGGTCGTCTGCGCCAGAATAGGGAGGAGATCGGCACCGGACTGTCTACAGTGATTGTCCGGTGGCGCACCGGACTGTCCGGTGCACCACCCGACAGAAGGCAAGGATAGCCTTCCTTATTGGCCTCCAACGGTTCCTAGCTGCCTTGGGGATATAAAAGGGACCACTAGGTGCATGGAGGAGTCACCCAAGCATTCAATAAGCATCCTAAGGCATCCAGACTCTGTTTCCACGCATTCGTTTCATTGTGTTAGGGATTTGAGCTCTATTCGAGTCGAGGACTCCCCGTGTTGTCATTTGAGCTAAAGTCTTCTCTTGTGTGCGTGGTTGTGCTGCGATTTGAGTCTTGTGTGTGTTGCTCTTCCCAACCTTACTCTTGTACGTTTTTTGTGATCATTCTTGTAAGGGCGAGAGACTCCAACTTGTGGAGATTCCTCGCAAACGGGAAGAAAACTATAAGGAAGAACACCATGGTATTCAAGTTGATCATATGGATCACTTGAAAGGGGTTGAGTGCATCCCTCGTCCATTGGGACGCCACAACGTGGAAGTAGGCAAGTATTACTTGGCCGAACCACGGGGTAAAATCGCGTGTCTCTTGTGATTGCTCTCTCTTTGTTTTGTCTGTGTTCGCAAGTGTTCACCTCATAGACTTGATTGACTCATGCTAACATCTCTTTAATAAAGCTTGTTGGAATTTAGTGTTGAATTTTACAGGATCACCTATTCACCCCCCCTCTAGGTGCTCTCAATTGGTATCAGAGCCGTTCTCTTCACATAAGGGACTAATCGCCCGAAGAGATGGATCCTAAGGGAAAGGGGATGGTGGTCAACAACAAGGAGAAGGAGTCCATCTTCAACGAGCCAAGAGATAACAAGCCCACTGACTCTGGCTCGAGTCACAAGAAGAAGGACGGGAAGAAGAAGAGGTGCATCAAGAAGATCGTCTACTACGACAGCGATAAATCTTCTTCTTCACCAAGAGACGACGACGACGACAACTCGTCTAAAAAGAAACCAGTTAATCAAAATTATTCATTTGATTATTCTCGTATTCCATTCAATTCTAATGCTCATTTGCTATCAATCCCACTTGGTAAACCTCCACATTTTGATGGAGAAGACTACTCATTTTGGAGTCACAAAATGCGTAGTCACTTATTTTCTCTCCATCCTAGTATTTGGGAGATAGTTGAAAATGGAATGCATTTTGATAGTATGGATAACCCTGTGTTTATTAACGAGCAAATTCATAAGAATGCACAAGCTACCACTGTCTTGCTAGCATCTTTGTGCAGGGATGAGTACAACAAGGTGAGCGGCTTGGACAACGCCAATCAAATCTGGGACACCCTCAAGATATCTCATGAGGGGAACGACGCCACCATGATCACCAAAATGGAGTTGGTGGAAGGCGAGCTAGGAAGGTTCACGATGATCAAGGGAGAGGAGCCAACACAAACATACAATAGGCTCAAGACCCTGGTTAACAAGATTAGAAGCTGTGGAAGCACAAGATGGACGGACCACGACGTCATCCGACTTATGCTAAGGTCATTCATGGTAATTGACCCCCATCTTGTTAACCTTATTTGTGAGAATCCCAGGTACACCAAGATGACACTCGAGGAGATTCTTGGGAAGTTTGTGAGCAAGCGCATGATGGTGAAGGAGGCCCGATATGTGGACGATGCTCTAAACGGTCCACTACCCGTCCACAAGCTTCAAACCGTTGCCCTCAAAGCAATAAGCAGCAGGGAGGCGCTACCAAGCAAGGTGGCACAAGTTGAAGCTACCGGGCTAAATGAAGAAGAGATGGCCCTAATCATTAAACGCTTCAAGACCGCTCTAAAAGGACGCAAGGAGCACCCCAACAAGAACAAAGCAAAGGGGAAGCGCTCCTTCTTCAAATGCGGTAAGACTGGTCATTTTATAGCACAATGCCCCGATAATGAAAATGACTAGGAATAAGAAAAGCATGGGAAGAGGGAGAAGAAGAAGGTTTACAAGAAGGCGAAGGGCGAGGCGCACCTTGGCAAAGAATGGGACTCGGACTGCTCTTCATCCGACTCCGACGATGAAGGACTGGCAGCCTCAGCCTTCAACAAGTCTTCTCTCTTCCCCAACGAACACCACACTTGCCTCATGGCCAAGGAAAAGAAGGTAAGTGTTCAAGAAACCCCTAAGTATACTACTTCAAGCGATGATGATTCTAGTGATGATGAAGTAGATTATACTGATTTATTTAAGGGTTTAGATAGAGCTAAAGTAGATAAAATCAATGAGTTAATTGATGCTCTAAATGAAAAAGATAGATTGCTAGAGAAGCAAGAGGACATTTTATATGAAGAACATGACAAATTTGTTAGTGTACAAAAATCTCTTGCTTTACAAACTAAAAGGAATGAAATGCTATCTTTTGAGTTATCTGCTTGCCATGAAACTGTATCTAGTTTAAAGAGTTTAAATGATGATTTAAATGCTAAGCTAGAGGAAGCTAATAAATCTAATTCATGTGTAGAGCATGTTAGTATTTGTAATAGATGTAAGGACTTTGATGTTAATGCTTGTAATGAACATCTTATTGCTATTACAAAATTGAATGATGAAGTGGCAAGTCTTAATGCTCAACTTAAGACTTGCAAAATCGATTTTGATAAATTAAAATTTGCCAGGGATGCCTACACAATTGGTAGACACCCCTCTATTAAGGATGGACTTGGTTTTCGAAAGGAAACCAAGAACTTAACAAGCCAAAAGGCTCCCATTCTCGCCAAGGAGAAAGGGAAGGCCCCTATGGCTAGTAGCATTCAAAGGAATCATGCTTTCATGTATAATAGGAAAATTGCTAGTCATTCCAATTATAATAGGAGTTATGATCATGATGCTTTTGATTCACATGCTATGTTTGCTTCAAGCTCTACTTTTGTGCATGGTAGAAGTAGGCCTAGAAAAGGTAATGTTGTTTATCATGTGCCTAGGAAAACATGCAATGAATCTACTATCATTTACCATGCTTGCAATACTTCATTTGCTCTTTTATGTAAGAAGGAAAAAGTAGTTGCTAGAAAGTTGGGATCCAAATGCAAGGGAGATAAGACTTGTATTTGGGTTCCAAAGGCTATTGTGACTAACCTTGTAGGACCCAACAAGAGTTGGGTACCTAAAACCCAAGTGTAAATTGCCTTACAGGTTTATGCATCCGGGGGCTCAAGCTGGATTATCGACAGCGGATGCACAAACCACATGATAGGGGAGAAGAAGATGTTCACCTCCTACGTCAAGAACAAGGATTCCCAGGATACGATTATTTTTGGAGATGGCAACCAAGGCAAGGTTAAAGGTTTGGGAAAGATAGCCATCACCAACGAGCACTCCATTTCAAACGTATTTCTAGTAGAGTCGCTTGGTTACAATCTCCTGTCTGTAAGTCAATTGTGCCACATGGGTTACAATTGTTTGTTTACAAATGTTGATGTTTCTGTCTTTAGAAGGAGTGATGGTTCATTAGCGTTTAAGGGTGTATTAGACGGCAAACTCTACTTAGTTGATTTTCCGAAAGAGGAGGCCGATCTAGATGCATGCTTAATAGCTAAGACTAGCATGGGCTGGCTGTGGCATCGCCGTCTAGCACATGTTGGGATGAAGAACCTTCATAAACTTCTAAAGGGAGAACATGTGTTAGGACTAACCAATGTCCTTCGAAAAAGATAGACCTTGTGCAGCTTGTCAGGCAGGGAAACAGGTGGGAAACACTCATCACAACAAGAATGTGATGACAACAACAAGACCACTGGGGCTACTACATATGGACCTCTTCGGACCCGTTGCCTACCTTAGCATCGGGGGAAGTAAGTATGGTCTTGTTATAGTTGATGATTTTTCCTGCTTCACTTGGGTGTTCTTTTTGCAGGATAAATCAGAAACCCAAGGGACCCTTAAGCGCTTTCTAAGGCGGGCTCAAAACGAATTTGAGCTCAAGGTGAAAAAGATAAGAAGCGACAATGGGTCTGAGTTCAAGAATCTGCAAGTGGATGTAAAGCCCTAAAATTAGTATAAGTTAAAATATAATAATAAAATAAATAAATACATGAATTTATATAAAAATGTTTTAGGAATTATTTCCTTTACTTTGTGCATACTCAAGTAAGGGAATTAAAATAGTTAAAATAGCAAATAAAATAAATATAAATGTAGTTCATGTTGAAATTTTGTTTTGTATGAGCATGTTTGAATGAAAATTTGAATTTGGAGATTTATAAATTTAAAATTTAAAACAGAAAACAAAATAGGGGATTAGAAAGTGAAAAAAAAATAAAAAAAGAGAAAACACTCCCCTCGGCCGGATGGGCCAAATCCACCCGGCCCAAGAACACACCTGCCTTTCGCCCCGTACATCCCTACCCACGTCCTCCGCTCATGGCCACTGCCTGGCGTCCCACAGTGTCAGCCTCCCTGCTCGCGCGCGTGTCTTCTGTTCCTGACAAGCCGGCCACACTGCGCGTATCGTGCCTTACTCTATCGCCGCTATGGCTCTCTGTCTGATGGGGCCACCTCGACAGCTCAATCGTCCTCCTCAACAGACCGCGATTCCTACTCCGCGCTGCGAACTCGATGCGAACAGAAGCGCGTGGAGATCACGCGGGCCAGTCGTCGGTTCCGCAACCTGATCTTCACCACTGTCCCCCGTCCGTGATCTTCGTGGAGCGGCCTATAAGACCATGCCAGCGCCTCTCGTCCAGGAAAGCAAGCAAAAGCGCAGAGGGAACATGGAGGGCAGTGAGGTCCGCCGTGGGGGCATATCCACCAAACCATTGATGGCATGCGATTGAGATTCGGTCTAGGGAGCATCGCCACATACTAGAGAAGCTCGACACCCATCATCACCCACCGACCACCGTCGCGAGTCGAAAGGATGGGAGGTCTGCCGCCACAGCCATCCCGCGCTCCCGTCGTCATTAGTGCCTAGGGCTTGGTCCGAGAGCTTCGGACCACACCACCGCTTGTGTATCAGGTGAATCGGAGCTCTGTATTGTCGTTGGGTCACACGGATTGCTCATCGGAGCACTCCTTCGCCTTGGATCCGCAGTTCGCCGTGACTCGTGGTACCAGCATCCTTATCCCTGGTAAGTTTCCCCCCTGAGTTTCCCCTCGACCCCCGCACCGCGATGCACCACTTAGGTAGGCACTTTGACGTAGGGGCATCAGCCTGCTCGTCACCGGCAGGGAGCGCCGCCGTGCAACCCTGCTGGCACCGTCGGGTCGGTCTGTAGGTGGGAGAAGGATTCTGCTGTCGTTGATCAAAACGCTTGCGGCTAGGATTAGATCTAGGAGAGAGTCACCATGGACCGTAGATCAAAAAAATTGACGGCCGTGATAGATTCAAGAGGTAACAATTAGTTCGGGGCGTTTGTAGCCGTTGATCTCGGGATCGATGGCTCGGGTGAGTTGGTGGGTTTGGATCTAATCACGTGCGTCCATCTCAGATCGCACGGTCCATAAGAAAACATACCCCTTCGGCCTGGAAGACTTGCAATTGAACCCCTCTGTTTTTAAGGAATGAACCCGCGGTCCAGAAGTATATTAAGATCATTGCAGAGGAGCCCGGTAAATTTTAGTTAGCCCCCTACAGTCCTTTGTATTATTGCGCGCAGTACAGAGGAACAGAAAACAACTAAATTCAATTAGAAATTGATTTTTGTATATAAAAATAATTGCAGAAACCCATTTAATTCATAGAAAATTCATATTAAATCCTTTTTAGTCCATTTCAGTTCCTATAATTTGGTAATAATATTGTCCATCACTGTGTAACAATGTTCTAGCATGAAAACCATGTTAAAATTTATCACGCAATTAATTTTTGTACCAAACACATAAGAACTTCAGAAATTCATAACTCGCAATCCGTAATTCCGAATTGAACCGTTCCAGTTGCGTTAGTTTCGTATAAGTAATTACTACGCAGTAGAAGCATTGATTATATGATATCCCATATTTTTATAATTAAGTAACTAGTTGGATCAATCTATGTTTATTGGATTAACTTTTCTAATGTTAATATAATATTCTGATATTATAATTAAGTTGATTAAAATATAATCTTTAGTAAAGTTATAATAGAGATTAAAGTTGAATTGATTATTTCATTAGATTATCTTTATAAAATCAACTCAAAACCTAGTTGTAATTGCTCCATCACATAGATCGCCCGTAAATCACAACTCAGTAACCGTAATTCCGATCTTAGTAGTTCTTGATCTCGTAGCGACGCGTAGATCATTATTATTCAGTTTGTACTTATGTTTGGTGTGATGTTAATTCTATCTATACCATGTTTGTTTGTATTGCTACGACTAGCGTGAGGTCACGAGGATCTGAAGAATCACCCTGGTAACTGGAATCTCAAGTGCCAGGCAAGTTGTGCCCTTGATCACTTCTTTTTACCTACTCATGTTCTGATGAATCATAATGATCTGCATAGGTTAATTTTGATGGGACCCAATAGGTTACCCTAGTTTGATAATCTTTATACCTTGTTTACCACTGAACTTTTTGGGTAGTACTTGCTAGTGCTTTATGTGGTTTTGGGTATGAAGATACATTATTCATGATCACACTTTTATTATCTGTTTATTATTACTGTTCATGATAAGATCATTATGTTAATTGGAACATGGAGCGACCACCCGGGAAAACAGTGCTACCACAAGGGTTTAATGGGACGCCCTTGGCTGATTAATTAGGAAAGCTAGTGGAAGACTACCTTACACGAAAGGGGCAAGGGCAGTAGGGGAGTGGTCAGTGTAGGGAGGTCCTTGGTTAATTTTGCTGCGATGGCGGTCAGGCAAGAACCCTGCATTGGAGCTTCCTATAAACTGTAGCGGGTTTTCTGAAGCTAGTGGAACTTTGTAAAGGCCTCGTAGTGTTACCCTGCCTCGCCTCCTCGGTAGAGGTGTATGGAAAGTCGCGATCCCTTGGCAGATGGGTAACATGACTTGTGGGTAAAGATACGCAATCTCTGCAGAGTGTAAAACTGGTATACTAGCCGTGCTCACGGTCATGAGCAGCTCGGACCCTCACATGATTAATTTATGGAACTAAATTCAATTTGTCATATGCATTGCATCGCAGTTGATGTTGTTATTTTTGTTCTACTATTTAATTGGGTTGGTATTTACTTATACTTAGTAACTGCTAATAAAATTTTGACCAACTTTAAAAGCAATGCTCAGCTCTAACCATCTCCTTTGGTAAGCCTTACACTTCACATGAGCTCCCACCTTTGGCGAGTTCATGCACATTATTCCCCACAACTTGTTGAGCTATGAACGTATGTGAGCTCACTCTTGCTGTCTCACACCCCCCCCCCCACAGGTCAAGAACAGGTACCGCAGGATGATGCGCATGGAGGATGCTGCGATGTGTTCGTGAGATGTCTAGGCCGTCGTCTCCCAGTCAACTTTGGGTTGCTGGACCGTTGTCTCCTTATAATGTAATTATTTACTTATTCTGTATAGAACTCCTGTTATATAGTAAAGATGTGACATTCGATCTTGTGCCATGATTCATCATATGTGTGTGACTTGGTCCTAGCACACCTGGTGATTATGTTTGCGCCCGGGCTTTGGACCCCTAAAACCCGGGTGTGACAGAAGTGGTATCAGAGGAATGTTGACTGTAGGACGAAACCTAGATAGAACTGGACAACCAATATTTACTTACCTCTGCTACTCTGATTCTTTCTAAACTTTTCTTAATCTTTTCTCATCTATTTTCGCTTTACTCTGATCATTCTTACCCTATCCTTCTAAAGACAAATGTGGATTTCACACTTTGAAATCATGTACCTAAAGTGACTTTTAGGAATAGGAGACCTACCCTTAGGAAAAAAATAAAACTATTTTTATAGGTATCTATACGCTTGAGTGTTTGTTCTTATGATATATGTCTGATTTGGATCTTTGGTTGAGTGTGATTAGTTGTGGAGTAATGTCCACAATTACATCTACATATACGTATAAGCATAAATATAAATAAATAAATCATAAGATGACTATACAAACTAAGAATATCCCCCATTAAAAGTATATCTAGCATAATAGCTCCATCTTGTCTTGAAAGATTCTTTCTTATCTTAATAGACTTGTCCTATCTTGAAAAGATTTCATCTCACCCTAATAGATCTAACTAACCTCAAAAGATTCTACCTTATCCTTATGGATTCTTTTTGCCCTAATAAGCCTAATTATTCCACACTAATATAACAACCATGATCTAATCCAAAGTAATTAGATATTATCTACTCATATCCGATCTAATCTAGACCCTATCTAATCTAATACGATCTAATCTAATGTGGTCTACTTAAACATATTAGCGATACTGGTAGAAGAGATTAGACCCTACTAACTAGGTGTTAACTTAATCAGTACCTTAGACCAACACAATCACATGCATGAGATCCGACCCAACCCATAGAATCTTGATGAATTGCATGACCTGTCTATCCTCACCTAACATCAAACAAACTTTGACCTACATCATGTAGTCTATCTCATCCATATCTATCTTCACCATGTTCCCCAATTCCGATAAAATACACTAACCTCGAATTAATGAGAAGAAGACTGGAAAAGGAAAAGATCAACCTCGTCAAGAAAGAAGGGAAGTCAAACTCGATCATCAAAGGCATTACTACCCAACAAAAGTTCTTTCTCACTATAAACTCTCTTACCCCAGGCTATTCTTGCCCTAACCTACCCATCTTCTATAATAAAATGACTATACATATACATATACCCATGCCTTCCTAATCACCTACTCTTTTGTATCAAAGACAAAAAAATACCAACTAGAAACTACAAGCTACATTACAACCAATCTAACTATAACCTCTTTCTTACAAATCTCGAGGACGAGATTTCTGTTAAGGGGGGTAGGATTTGTAAAGCCCTAAAATTAGTATAAGTTAAAATATAATAATAAAATAAATAAATACATGAATTTATATAAAAGTGTTTTAGGAATTATTTCCTTTACTTTGTGCATACTCAAGTAAGGGAATTAAAATAGTTAAAATAGCAAATAAAATAAATATAAATGTAGTTCATGTTGAAATTTTGTTTTGTATGAGCATGTTTGAATGAAAATTTGAATTTGGAGATTTATAAATTTAAAATTTAAAACAGAAAACAAAATAGGGGATTAGAAAGTGAAAAAAAAATAAAAAAGAGAAAACACTCCCCTCGGCCGGATGGGCCAAATCCACCCGGCCCAAGAACACACCTGCCTTTCGCCCCGTACATCCCTACCCACGTCCTCCGCTCATGGCCACTGCCTGGCGTGTCCCACAGTGTCAGCCTCCCTGCTCGCGCGCGTGTCTTCTGTTCCTGACAAGCCGGCCACACTGCGCGTATCGTGCCTTACTCTGTCGCCGCCATGGCTCTCTGTCTGATGGGGCCACCTCGACAGCTCAATCGTCCTCCTCAACAGACCGCGATTCCTACTCCGCGCTGCGAACTCGATGCGAACAGAAGTGCGTGGAGATCGCGCGGGCCAGTCGTCGGTTCCGCAACCTGATCTTCACCACTCTCCCCCGTCCGTGATCTTCGTGGAGCAGCCTATAAGACCATGCCAGCGCCTCTCGTCCAGGAAAGCAAGCAAAAGCGCAGAGGGAACATGGAGGGCAGTGAGGTCCGCCGTGGGGGCATATCCATCAAACCATTGATGGCATGCGATTGAGATTCGGTCTAGGGAGCATCGCCACATACTAGAGAAGCTCGACACCCATCATCACCCACCGACCACCGTCGCGAGTCGAAAGGATGGGAGGTCCGTCGCCACAGCCATCCCGCGCTCCCGTCGTCATTAGTGCTTAGGGCTTGGTCCGAGAGCTTCGGACCACACCACTGCTTGTGTATCAGGTGAATCAGAGCTCTGTATTGTCGTTGGGTCACACGGATTGCTCATCGGAGCACTCCTTCGCCTTGGATCCGCAGTTCGCCGTAACTCGTGGTACCAGCATCCTTATCCTTGGTAAGTTTCCCCCCCTGAGTTTCCCCTCGACCCCCGCACCGCGATGCACCACTTAGGTAGGCACTTTGACGCAGGGGCATCAGCCTGCTCGTCACCGGCAGGGAGCGCCGCCGTGCAACCCTGCTGGCACCGTCGGGTCGGTCTGTAGGTGGGAGAAGGATTCTGGTGTCGTTGATCAAAACGCTTGCGGCTAGGATTAGATCTAGGAGAGAGTCACACCATGGACCGTAGATCAAAAAAATTGACGGCCGTGATAGATTCAAGAGGTAACGATTAGTTCGGGGCGTTTGTAGCCGTTGATCTCGGGATCGATGGCTCGGGTGAGTTGGTGGGTTTGGATCTAATCACGTGCGTCCATCTCAGATCGCACGGTCCATAAGAAAACATACCCCTTCGGCCTGGAAGACTTGCAATTGAACCCCTCTGTTTTTAAGGAATGAACCCGCGGTCCAGAAGTATATTAAGATCATTGCAGAGGAGCCCGGTAAATTTTAGTTAGCCCCCTACAGTCCTTTGTATTATTGCGCGCAGTACAGAGGAACAGAAAACAACTAAATTCAATTAGAAATTGATTTTTGTATATAAAAATAATTGCAGAAACCCATTTAATTCATAGAAAATTCATATTAAATCCTTTTTAGTCCATTTCAGTTCCTATAATTTGGTAATAATATTGTCCATCACTGTGTAACAATGTTCTAGCATGAAAACCATGTTAAAATTTATCACGCAATTAATTTTTGTACCAAACACATAAGAACTTCAGAAATTCATAACTCGCAATCCGTAATTCCGAATTGAACCGTTCCAGTTGCGTTAGTTTCGTATAAGTAATTACTACGCAGTAGAAGCATTGATTATATGATATCCCATATTTTTATAATTAAGTAACTAGTTGGATCAATCTATGTTTATTGGATTAACTTTTCTAATGTTAATATAATATTCTGATATTATAATTAAGTTGATTAAAATATAATCTTTAGTAAAGTTATAATAGAGATTAAAGTTGAATTGATTATTTCATTAGATTATCTTTATAAAATCAACTCAAAACCTAGTTGTAATTGCTCCATCACATAGATCGCCCGTAAATCACAACTCAGTAACCGTAACTCCGATCTTAGTAGTTCTTGATCTCGTAGCGACGCGTAGATCATTATTATTCAGTTTGTACTTATGTTTGGTGTGATGTTAATTCTATCTATACCATGTTTGTTTGTATTGCTACGACTAGCGTGAGGTCACGAGGATCTGAAGAATCACCCTGGTAACTGGAATCTCAAGTGCCAGGCAAGTTGTGCCCTTGATCACTTCTTTTTACCTACTCATGTTCTAATTAATCATAATGATCTGCATAGGTTAATTTTGATGGGACCCAATAGGTTACCCTAGTTTGATTATCTTTATACCTTGTTTACCACTGAACTTTTTGGGTAGTACTTGCTAGTGCTTTATGTGGTTTTGGGTATGAAGATACATTATTCATGATCACACTTTTATTATCTGTTTATTATTACTGTTCATGATAAGATCATTATGTTAATTGGAACATGGAGCGACCACCCGGGAAAACAGTGCTACCACAAGGGTTTAATGGGACGCCCTTGGCTGATTAATTAGGAAAGCTAGTGGAAGACTACCTTACCCGAAAGGGGCAAGGGCAGTAGGGGAGTGGTCAGTGTAGGGAGGTCCTTGGTTGATTTTGCTGCGATGGCGGTCAGGCAAGAACCCTGCATTGGAGCTTCCTATAAACTGTAGCGGGTTTTCTGAAGCTAGTGGAACTTTGTAAAGGCCTCGTAGTGTTACCCTACCTTGCCTCCTCGGTAGAGGTGTATGGGAAGTCGCGATCCCTTGGCAGATGGGTAACATGACTTGTGGGTAAAGATGCGCAACCTCTGCAGAGTGTAAAACTGGTATACTAGTCGTGCTCACGGTCATGAGCAGCTCGGACCCTCACATGATTAATTTATGGAACTAAATTCAATTTGTCATATGCATTGCATCGCAGGTGATGTTGTTATTTTTGTTCTACTATTTAATTGGGTTGGTATTTACTTATACTTAGTAACTGCTAATAAAATTTTGACCAACTTTAAAAGCAATGCTCAGCTCTAACCATCTCCTTTGGTAAGCCTTACACTTCACATGAGCTCCCACCTTTGGCGAGTTCATGCACATTATTCCCCACAACTTGTTGATCTATGAACGTATGTGAGCTCACTCTTGCTGTCTCACACCCCCCCACAGGTCAAGAACAGGTACCGCAGGATGATGCGCATGGAGGATGCTGCGATGTGTTCGTGAGATGTCTAGGTCGTCGTCTCCCAGTCAACTTTGGGTTGCTGGACCGTTGTCTCCTTATAATGTAATTATTTACTTATTCTGTATAGAACTCCTGTTATATAGTAAAGATGTGACATTCGATCCTGTGCCATAATTCATCATATGTGTGTGACTTGGTCCTAGCACACCTGGTGATTATGTTTGCGCCCGGGCTTTGGACCCCTAAAACCCGGGTGTGACAGTGGAGGAGTACCTTGAGGAAGAAGGCGTCAAGCACGAGTTCTCCGCTCCCTACACACCATAGCAAAATGGTGTGGTAGAGAGGAAGAACAGGACGCTTATCGACATGGCGAGAACGATGCTTGGAGAATTCAAGACGTCTGAGCGGTTCTGGTCGGAAGCTATGAACACAACTTGCCACGCCATAAACCGGCTCTACCTACATCGCCTCCTCAAGAAGACCTCGTACGAACTTCTTACTGGTAATGTTGGGGACTTGTTCTCAAGTGCTATGAGTTAAGAACAAGGCAACACAAAAAGGGTTAATGATTAATGCCCTTCGTCCTTCAGAGCATTATCTCCTTTAGGATATAATGATCTTCAGACGAAGGTCATGAAGGACGTACCTTCGACATTGCAGTATATCTCAATGAAAGGAGAAGCATATGAGAAATAACATGAATAATCATATGTCATTATTAATATCATTTAATCATATGGTCATGAATGCACTTGAACAATATTGAATTACATTTTTACCTTCGGCTTGACAGAAGACAAAAGTCCAAGCGTGACGCGTAAGTGGATGCAAGTCAGCGTGAACAGTACGGGGGTACTGTTCATCTATTTATAGACACAGGACACAACCTGTGACAAATTACAATTATGCCCCTCATAAAAGTTTACAACATTGACTCAGACCTTTATGGATTAAAAGGTCATTCTATCTCTATGTCGGTTTGTAATGCCGAAGCTTCATGAAGAGGAACCTTCGGCCATCTCCTGGGGACAACTTCAGCCGAAGCTGCTTCTTCGTGTAAGACCTTCGGCGCAACGAAGCATGGCCCCAACAGTAGCCCCTTTCGCGGCGCTAGATCGTTTTTCGTAACGAGCTTGATCCGTGAAAAAAGTCTCTCAAGCTTCGGGAAGCCGAAGGTCCAAAAAACACCTTCCCTGAGCTCGTTGCCGAGAAACGATTCAATTTCCGAGCGCGTCGGACCCACCTTGCAGAGTTACTGTTTGATCTTTGCGGTCCACCGCGCAGCGAGTGCAAGTGATTGCCCGCCTGGTGTAAAAATCCTGGCGCTTCGCCTTCTCACCTGCAGCACTATATAAACAGACGAGTAGGTGTGAAGTTACCACAGCATTCATTGCTATTTGCACTGTTTTGCTGCCAAAATTTTTAACCATAGCTGAAGCTTGACACTCAGAATCGAACGAAGGTCCATCTCGAAGTCTGCTTCGTCAGAAAGAAAGGCTTCGGGAGAAAAAAGAAAAAAGTATTCAATTTCCCCAAACTCAGAATCAAATGGCCAGAGTGCGATCTACTGCCAGGGTTGAGCGTGAAGGAGACGAAGCTGAAGGTTCGGAGACTGTTCCGATCTCCGAAGCAATGCAACGATCCGGACTGGTAACCACAGAAGAAATCCCCGCTGCTGAAGCAGACCCAACAACTGCCGAAGGAGAAGAAGAGAACATTGAAGAAACTGATCCCGATGATGATTATCGCATTGCCATGCCCAGCAAGCCCAGCCACTTAGACTTCGGACAGTCGACCATTTCGAAGGCTGATCTCTCCAAGATGGTAAAATCTGGTTATTTCAGTGAAAATCAGAAGAAACTACTTCGCTTCGGGGGAGAAGAGACTACCCCGAAGCCAGAGAAAAACGAGATAGTCATTTTCAAGAGCTTTTTAAAGGCTGGGTTGAGATTCCCCCTTCATGGTATTATTGCAGATGTATTGAAGAAGTTTGGAATTTACTTTCATCAATTGACTCCTAACGCTATCGTTAGGCTTAGTGTTTACATCTGGGCCCTCCGAAGCCAGGCTGTGGAACCGTTTGCCGACAGTTTTTGTCGAGTTCATGAGTTACATTACCAAACGAAGGCCAGAAAAGATGGATTACATGATAACTTTGGTTGCTACAATTTTGCCTACCGGAAAACAACAAAGTTTCCTGTTATCAGCTACCGAAGCAAATGGCCAGCAGGCTGGAAGTCTGAGTGGTTTTATGTGAAGGTTGACGAAGATGAAGAGAAGTTGGTACAAAGCCCACTTGAATTAATCTTCGGAGAGACAAGGCCGCGATGCCACATGACATTAGAAGGTCCCACCTGGGCTGCACTGGGTGAGTTTAAAATTATTTCAGAGCATATCAGTACCAGGGATCTGGTTCAAGAGTTCTTGGCGTTCAGGGTTTTCCCTACTTTAAAAGAATGGGAAATGCCGAAGCTGGAAAGGGAGAAGAAAGAGGGAGAACTTGTCCGGCTTCCTTACCAATTCAAATTCAAGAAATACTTTAAAAAACCTTGCCAAGAATGGCTGAACACAGTTGAAGTGATGTGCAATGAAATTCTTGGAAATTATTCCAAAAAAGAAGATCAGCTAATGACTGCGGCCTTCGGCACCCGTCCGAAGCGAAGACTAAACCGAGTGTTTGATGCCCTGGGTTTCGAGTACCCTGACTATGAACGGTTAAACAAGGGTGCTGAGGGCCAAAAAAGGAAAAGAGTGGCCGAAACTTTGAACAAAGATGGGGAAGAACGACCAAGAGAGAAGAAAATTCCAAAGAAGAGAAAAATATCATCTCCAAAGCGAAAATTATCCGACGAAGAGGGGACTCCTGCACCACCCTCTACCAGCGACGTGGAGGAAATCTTAAAGGTAATGACTGAACCCCTGCCCGCGAAGCTAAGTCCATTAGGGCCTCAACTGACGAAGCTTTTTCGAAAGGTGGAGAAGCCGGAAAAAACGAAGATAACCAGAACAAAAAGGCAAAGAATTATTGCAGTGACCGAAGTTATTGACAAGACGCCACCGAGGGCTTCAACTCGGAAAACGCCAGCGGTTGAAGGCACAACAAATGTCGAAGTCGCACCTTCGGAGGTCGCAGCTACCGAAGCCGCTTCAGCCGAAGATTTGAACTTGGAAACTACAATTGAAGACATCGACAAAATTTTGCTAGACATGGCTGCAGAAGAAGCTGCCACTGCTGCTGAAGAAACCATGGCCACAGTGCCTGGAAAGGGAAAGGAAATAGCCGAAGATACTTCGGAAGACGAAGCCTACATATTTCAAAATTTAGTTGGGCAAGAACTGTCGAAGGCCGAAATAGAAGAGCTTAAAGACTATGCCAAATCTTGCGGATATAAGCCAGGAGCTCTTCTTTTCGGAGGTGTCGATGATGAAAAATTAGGCTGCATCCGAGATCAAACTGGAGCTAAGGTCATCGGTACTCTATCAAAGAGTATCGGTTTTCCGAAGCTAGAAACAGATATCAGCCGCTACCGACGACAACATATCGTCGGCAGCTTATTTTATTCCAATTTCAAGGTAAACAACTTTTCTCTGACTTCTATTGTTTTTTAATAATGGAAATATTCCTAACGAAGGTTGTTTATTTGCAGAGCATGCTACTAAGCAAAGCTTTGAAGATGCAGCAAGATCTAGAGGATAAGAAACACGAAGCTATAATCGAAAATCTAGAGAGCAAGATAAAAGAGCAATCAGCTATTATTGAAAAGAAAGACTTTGAACTCCAAACAACTGAAGGCTTGCTGGCAGAGACTGAAGCTAAAGTATCAGAATTGAATTCGAAGCTTATCTGCCAATCAAAACAATTTGAACAAGAGAAGCTAGAGCTTAATTCAAAACTTGAGGCCGAAGTCCAAATCAACTCAGATTTGAAGAAATCATTAACAAGCCTTCAAGACAAATGTTTGAAATTTAGTAACAGCTGTATTCAACAATTAAAGAAGATCTTTTACTCAGTTGGAGCCAGCAGTGGAAAGTTCACCCCTGCTGCTGAAAATTTGCCAAGAGCCTTCGAACATATTGAAGCTGAAATTGAAGAGCTTGACGAAGTTATAGCCGGGCACGGTGACTTCTGTGCCTGTGTAGCTTCTCGAGGCACTGCTGCAGCGTTCCTGAAGGCCGGCTGTGAGCATGGAAAAATCGTCAACAGGCCAAATTTCACTCTGTCTCCATCAATTCTAGACGATATTCCTGACCTCGCCCGAAGCATTTCAAACAGATTTATAAAAATGATATGGACAAAAGGCGGGCGGGAGAAGGCTGGAGACGAAGCTCGAAGTCATCTTGAACCAGTAAGAAATCATACCTTGTACTTACCTTCTCCTTCACACTTGATTTTTACTCACAATACCTTGATTCATGTAGGATGACAAAGCTGAAGGTGATGCTTAAAAAATATGCCGCCGAAGCTGAAGCTCGGTGAAGATCAATAGGAGTACTTTGTAGAAAAAACTCAGTAGACTTGTGCAACAACTTTTGTAAATACAGCTGAACTGTTCTTAATGAATTCTGTCCATACCTTGTAATATATCCTTACCCTTCCATTGAGGTGCTTTGATGTGGACGAAATTAGTATTTTGAGCTGAAGGCGAAAAAAACACCTTCCCTTCTTTTCGTACACGACGAAGCATAAAAGACTGCTTCTTCTTTTTTGCCGAAACCTCCCTTTTTTATACACAACGAAGCATAAAAAACCGCTTCTTCTTTTTCGCCGAAACAACCACTTATGCCATGAATGAATGTTTGTGAATGCAAATGCTATGATGCCATGTGATGTGCGAATGAATGTCCAAACACATATCCGAAGCCATTATTTCCTTAGAAACAATCACACATTAGCTCTGCATCCCCTTAGGAACGACTTTTGAGCTTCTTCGCCTTTTACTTTTGGCGGAATCAGCGTTGACTTTTCGCTGTAAGCTCTGCATTCCCTTAGGAACGTCTTTTGAGCTTCTTCGCCTTTTACTTTCGGCGGAATCAGCGTTGACTTTTCGCTGTAAGCTCTGCATTCCCTTAGGAACGTCTTTTGAGCTTCTTCGCTTTTTCAGTTTCGGCACTCGATGGTGCATTCTCAGCTTTTACATTTACATTCTTTGGGGGATTTTGCTCTTATAAAACTAAAAAGGAAATTACATGTGATGGCCCCATTAAAAACCTTTCTCCCCCTTTAGAAAGGAAAAGGGTGCCATGAAAAAGAAAAGAAAAAACATAAAAAGTTACATCAAGTTATACATAATATCGCCGAAGCTCATCCGCATTCCAAGATCTTGGAATTTCGTTGCCGTCCATGTCCTTCAATCTGTACGAACCAGGCCTTGACGAAGATACTACTAAGAAAGGTCCTTCCCATTTCAACTGTAGCTTGCCCACTGTGTCTGGGTTGGCCACTCTCCGAAGCACCAAGTGTCCCGGCTCAATATTTTTTAGCCGGACCTTTCTATCCCGCCATTTGACTGTTTCAGCTTGGTATTTATTGATATTCTCCACAGCTTGAAGCCTGATCCCTTCTAAAGCATCTTTTTCCACAAGACAAGCATCTTCAGGACCTGATTCTGCCGAAGCTACTACTCTTATTGATCCAGCTTTAGCTTCTTCCGGAGTTATTGCTTCGTCACCGAATAATAACTTGAATGGAGTAAAGCCTGTAGACCTTGATGTTGTTGTATTGTGGCTCCACACCACTTTGGTTAGCTGATCTGGCCACTTTCCCCTGGGTTGATTGAAGATTAACTTCATTATTCCTGTCATTATAATGCCGTTGGCCCTTTCAACGAGCCCATTTGACTCCGGATGCCTGACTGATGCAAAATGGATCTTCGTACCAATTTGATCACAGAAATTTCTGAAAGCTTCGGAGTCGAACTGCGTTCCATTATCCACAGTGATGGCCTTCGGTACCCCGAAACGACAAACAATATTCTGCCAGAAAAATTTTTGGACAGTGGCCGAAGTTATTGTGGCTAATGGCTTCGCCTCAATCCATTTAGAAAAATACTCCACAGCCACTATAACATATTTTAGATTCCCTTGGGCTGGTGGTAACGGACCTAACAAGTCAAGGCCCCACCTTTGCAATGGCCAGATGGGTTGTATCAGCTGTGTCAAAGACGAAGGTTGCTTTTGATCTCTTGCACATTTCTGACAACCTTTGCACTTTTGAACTAACTCCGCTGCATCCGAAGCTGCCTTCGGCCAATAAAACCCTTGGCGGAAAACTTTTCCAAGTAACGGCCTAGATCCAATGTGGGATCCACACAGGCCTGCATGTATTTCTTTCATCAACTCTATACCTTCGGTTCTAGATAAGCACTTGAGCAACGGAGCACAAACTCCATGTTTGTATAACTCCCCTTCTATCATGACATATGGACGAGCTCTTGCCTCTATCCTTTTATTATAAGCTTCGTCATCTGAAAGGAACTTACCCTGAAGGTAAGAGATGATCTCAGTTCTCCAATCTTCACTATAAACAGGAGATATGTTGAGGACTGCTCTTTCAAGAAGCTCCACTGAAGGTGCCTTTATTGTTTCGAAGAATACATCCGAAGGTAACGGCAGCCCCTGTGCTGCTGACTTTGCTAACAAATCAGCATGCTCATTTTGTCCTCGAGGGATATTCTTGACAGAAAATCCTTCGAAGGAAGCTTCGATTCTTCGGACCGTGTCTAAATATTTTTCAAGCTTCGGATCTTTAGCCTTGCAACTTTTGTCAATGTGACCCGAAACAACCTGGGAATCAGTTTTAAGAATCGCCCTTCTGATTCCCATTGCCTTTAATTTCCGAAGGCCCAGGAGCAGGGCTTCGTACTCAGTAATATTGTTTGTACAGCTGAAATCAAGTCTTGCCGCATAACAAGTTTTAACCTTGGAAGGTGAGATCAACACAGCAGCCGCTCCTGCTCCGAAGGTTCCCCAAGAGCCATCACAGAATACTGTCCACACTTCGGCATCTTTATTTGCTTCTTCGTCCTGAGCCCCTGGCGTCCAATCGGCAATGAAATCTGCCAACGCTTGAGACTGGATCGAGGATCTATGCACATAATCAATGTAAAATTCATTGAGCTCTGCAGCCCATTTTCCAATCCGTCCAGTAGCTTCTCTATTTCTCATGATATCCTTCAACGGCTGCGAAGAAGGAACAACAATATTGTATGCTTGAAAATAATGCCGAAGCTTCCTGGATGCCATTAAAACGGCATATAATACCTTCTCCAGTTCCGTATAATTTTTCTTTGATACACTAAGGACTTCAGATACAAAATATACTGGAACCTGCTTCTTGACTTGGCCATCAAGCTTCTCCTGGACAAGTGCTGCACTTACTGCCGAGTGCGAAGCTGCCACATATAACAACAAAGGAGCCCCTGGCGTTGGTGGAGTTAATGTTGTTAGATCTATCAAATATTGCTTTAGCTCTTCGAAGGCTTTTTGTTGGCTTGGTCCCCATTGAAAGACTTCAGCTGACTTCAGCACCTCGAAGAATGGTAAATTCCTTTCTGCTGATCTGGATATGAATCTATTGAGGGATGCCAGCCTTCCTGTCAATCTTTGGGCCCCCTTTCTTGTAGTTGGTGGCTCCATTCGGAGTATAGCTTCAATTTTATTTGGATTAGCTTCAATTCCCTTTGTTGAAACCAAGCATCCAAGAAATTTCCCCTTCTTTACTCCGAAGACACATTTTTCTGGATTCAGCTTCAAACCAGCTTGCCTAAAACTGGCGAAGGTCTCCTGCAAATCAGCAATATGATTTTCCTGCTTCGTGCTTTTTACAATGATGTCATCGACATAAGTTAGCACATTTCTGCCTATCTGAGACTGGAGAACCTTCGCAGTCATTCTGCTGAAACTTCCTCCGGCGTTTTTGAGCCCCTCAGGCATCCGAAGATAGCAATATGTGCCACTTGGGGTTATGAAGCTAGTCTTCGGCTCATCTTCCTTCTTCATCCAGATTTGGTGGTAGCCTGAGTAACAATCTAGCAGACTCATGAGCTCTGAAGAAGCTGCTGCATCAACTAAAGAGTCTATTCTTGGCAATGGGAATTCGTCCTTCGGACAAGCCTTGTTGAGATCTGTGAAATCGATACACATTCTCCACTTGCCATTGGCCTTCTTCACCATAACAGTGTTAGCTAACCACTCTGGATACTTTACTTCTCTGATAACTCCTGCACTGAGGAGTCTTTTTACTTCATTGCGAGCCCCTTCGGCTTTATCATCAGACATTTTCCGAAGCCTCTGCTTTCGGGGTCTGAAGGATGGGTCAACATTGAGCGAGTGTTCAATAACATCCCGATTTACTCCACAGAGATCATTAGCTGACCATGCAAAAACATCTTTGTTATTGAACAAAAACCTTATCAAGGTTTTCTCCTGGTCTTCGGATAATTGCGAGCCCAACAGCACCTTCTGCTCTGCTATGTCCTCACACAAGAGCATGGGCTTCGGCTGATCTGCTGAAGCTGCTTTCTCCCTTCTGAATTTGTACTGTTCACAAGCTTCAGCTCCATCTATGTTATGGATTGCTTTGGAGTCAGTCCAGCTTCCTTCGGCCCTTCTAGCAGCTTCCTGGCTTCCATGAATAGCGATAGGCCCTTGGTCCGAAGGTATCTTCATGCAGAGGTAAGCTGGGTGAAGAATTGCTTCGAAGGCATTGAGAGTACCGCGACCAATGATAGCATTGTAAGGATACTCCATGTCAACAATATCAAACACAATTTGCTCAGTCCTTGTGTTGTTAACAAATCCGAAGGTTACTGGCATGGTAATTTTCCCAAGTGCTGCAATCTGCCGTCCTCCGAAGCCACAAAGAGGGTGCGTAGCATCATGGACCTTGTCTTCAGGCTCTTGCATTTGTCTGAAGGCCTTAGCAAATATGATATCAGCTGCACTGCCTGTATCAACTAAGACATTGTGGACCAGAAATCCTTTGATCACACAAGAGATAACCATGGCATCATTGTGAGGATAATCCTTAAGCTGAAGGTCTTCCTAAGAGAAAGTGATTGGAATGTGGGACCATTTTGACTTGATGAAGGGTCCCTATACTCCAACATGCTGCACCCTTCTCTGAGCCTCCTTATTTTGCTTCTTGTTAGCCGGCTCTGAGCAAGAACCGCCTGTTATCGGGAGCACCAGCTTCGAAGCCGAAGCAGCTTCAGCTTGATTGTTGAACGAAGCCATCAGCTCAGAAAAGTGGAAGTGAGTTCACCGGAGGTGGGCGCCAATGTTGGGGACTTGTTCTCAAGTGCTATGAGTTAAGAACAAGGCAACACAAAAAGGGTTAATGATTAATGCCCTTCGTCCTTCAGAGCATTATCTCCTTTAGGATATAATGATCTTCAGACGAAGGTCATGAAGGACGTACCTTCGACATTGCAGTATATCTCAATGAAAGGAGAAGCATATGAGAAATAACATGAATAATCATATGTCATTATTAATATCATTTAATCATATGGTCATGAATGCACTTGAACAATATTGAATTACATTTTTACCTTCGGCTTGACAGAAGACAAAAGTCCAAGCGTGACGCGTAAGTGGATGCAAGTCAGCGTGAACAGTACGGGGGTACTGTTCATCTATTTATAGACACAGGACATAGCCTGTGACAAATACAATTATGCCCCTCATAAAAGTTTACAACATTGACTCAGACCTTTATGGATTAAAAGGTCATTCTATCTCTATGTCGGTTTGTAATGCCGAAGCTTCATGAAGAGGAACCTTCGGCCATCTCCTGGGGACAACTTCAGCCGAAGCTGCTTCTTCATGTAAGACCTTCGGCGCAACGAAGCATGGCCCCAACAGGTAACAAACCCAACGTCTCATACTTTTCTGTATTTGGAAGCAAATGTTACATTCTAGTGAAGAAAGGTAGAAATTCTAAATTTGCTCCCAAGGCAGTAGAAGGGTTTTTACGAGGGTATGACTCAAATACAAGGGTGTATAGAGTCTTCAACAAATCATCAGGTTTGGTTGAAGTCTCTAGCGATGTTGTATTTGATGAGATTAATGGCTCTCCAAGAGAGCAAGTTGATCTTGATGATGTAGATGAAGATGATGTTCCAACGGCCGCAATACGCACCATGGCGATTGGAGATGTGCGACCACAGGAACAACAAGAGCATGATCAACCTTCTTCCTCAACAATGGTGAATCCCCCAACTCAAAATGATGGACAGGTTCCTCAAGAAGAAGCGTGTGATCAAGGGGGAGCACAAGAAGAACAAGTTATGGAGGAAAAAGCACCACGGGCCCCTCCAACTCAAGTCCGAGCGACGATCCAACGACATCACCCCATTGATCAGATACTGGGTGACATAAGCAAGGGAGTAACAACTCGCTCACGTTTAGCTAATTTTTGTGAGCATTACTCGTTTGTCTATTCTATTGAGCCTTTCAGGATAGAAGAGGCCTTGCAGGATCCGGACTGGGTGTTGGCCATGCAGGAAGAGCTCAACAACTTCGAGAGAAATGAAGTCTGGAGCCTGGTGCCACGTCCCAAGTAAAATGTTGTGGGAACCAAGTGGGTGTTCTGCAACAAGCAAGACGAGCACAGGGTGGTGACAAGAAACAAGGCTCGACTTGTGGCAAAAGGTTATGCCCAAGTCGCAGGTTTGGATTTCGAGGAGACTTTTGCTCCTGGCTAGGCTAGAGTCAATTCAAATATTATTAGTCTATGTCGCTCACCACTCTTTCAGGTTGTTTCAAATGGATGTGAAGAGCACCTTCCTCAACGGCCAATCAAGGAGGAGGTATACGTGGAACAACCCCCTGGCTTTGAGGATGATAGGTATCCTGACCACGTTTTTAAGCTCTCTACGGCGCTCTATGGACTTAAGCAAGCCCCAAGAGCATGGTATGAATGCCTTAGATATTTCTTAATTGCTAATGCTTTCAAGGTTGGGAAAGCCGATCCCACTCTTTTCACTAAGACTTGTGACGGTGACCTTTTTTTGTGCCAAATTTATGTCGATGACATAATATTTGGTTCTACTAATCAAAAGTCTTGTGAGGAGTTTAGCAGGGTGATGACTCAAAATTTTGAGATGTCTATGATGGGCGAGTTGACCTACTTCCTTGGGTTTCAAGTGAAGCAACTCAAGGATGGCACTTTCCTCTCCCAAACGAAGTACACTCAAGATCTTATCAAGAGGTTTGGGATGAAGGACGCCAAGCCCGCAAAGACACCGATGGGAACCGACGGACATGTCGACCTCAACAAAGGAGGTAAGTCCGTTGATCAAAAGGCATACCGGTCTATGATATGTTCCTTGCTTTATTTATGTTCTAGTAGACCGGACATTATGCTTAGTGTATGCATGTGTGCTAGATTTCAATCCGACCCCAAGGAATGTCACCTTGTGGCCGTTAAGCGAATTCTTAGATATTTAGTTGCTACGCCTTGCTTCGGGATCTGGTATCCAAAGGGGTCTACCTTTGACTTAATTGGATATTCAGACTCCGATTATGCCGGGTGCAAGGTTGATAGGAAGAGTACATCAGGGACGTGCCAATTCCTAGGAAGGTCCCTGGTGTCTTGGAGTTCAAAGAAACAAACATCCATTGCCCTATCCACTGCTGAGGCCGAGTATGTTGCCACAGGACAGTGTTGCGTGCAACTACTTTGAATGAGGCAAACCCTCCGGGACTTTGGCTACAATCTGAGAGAAGTCCCACTCCTATATGACAATGAGAGTGCAATCCGCATGGCGGATAATCCTATTGAACACAGCCACACTAAGCACATAGACATCCGGCATCACTTCTTCAGAGACCACCAACAAAAGGGAGATATCGAGGTGTACCATATTAACACCGAGAACCAGCTAGCCGATATCTTCACTAAGCCTTTAGATGAGAAAAGGTTTTGCAGGTTGCGTAGTGAGCTAAATGTCTTAGATTCACGTAACTTGGATTGATCTAAAGCATACATGTGTTCTATGCCTTTGATCATGTTACTTCATGCATTTATGTGATTCTTTGCTTATTTATGGTGCTCAAGTTGTACAAGGGATCCCCGGACCTCACAAGTCCATGTGTGAATAATGCACATATTTAGGGGGAGATGTGCTACAACTTGACCCTTTGAGACTAACCTTTGTGTTTGAGTATTCTTGATGTAGTCTCAAAGGTGCATTGAAAGGGAAAATGGACTTGGACGTTGCAAAGACTTCCACTGCACTTCGGTATTAGTGTATTTACTTCCAAGTTCATATCTATGCTCTTATTTCCTTTTTGCTCTTAATTGACATTTTTGGTGAGGCAATGGGGTTAGAGGGCCAAGAATACTCCCGTTTTGGTGCTTGATGCCAAAGGGGGAGAAATTAAGGCCAAAGCAAGCAAATGGATCAGCTACCACTTGTGAATTTTGAAAACAATAAAGTTAGAACTTTTGATTTGCCAAAATACTCTAATTGCAAAATTTGGTCTCTTATGGGGGAGAATTTTGATTATGGGAAAAGGGGGAGTTTTTGGCTCTTGATCATTCTCACTGTTGGATTATCTCTCTTGATGCCAAGCAAGTGAGTTTGAATTAGAGATAAGAAAATGAATTTGACTTACAAAAACAAACCAAGTGGTGGCAAAGATTGATCCAAATATGTCAAAACTTGTGCAAAAACAATTTTGTTCTCAATTGCATTGATGTTGCACTTCTTTTGGTTGCTTTTTGATGTGTTGGCATAAATCACCAAAAAGGGGGAGATTGAAAGGGAAATGTGTCCAACACATATTGAGTTGATTATGTGCCAAACAAGCAAGAAGTGAAAATCATGTAACAAGGTATGTTTCTAGACTTAGTACATTGTTTTGAGTACTAACATATATTGTCTAAGTGCTAGAAACAGAGAAAAGAAGAGAAGAAAAGAAATGCAAAAGACTTGGCTTGGTACAGCCGAAGTCTAGCTTGGTCTGGCACACTGGACTGTCCGGTGGTGCACCGGACAGTGTCCGGTGCGCCAGACTGAACTCCGGTGAACAGGTCGCTCTCGGGAAAAGTTTGGCGGCGTACGACTATAATTCACAAGACTGTCTGGTGGTGCACCGGACTGTCCGGTGAGCCAATGGTCGCCAGCGCAACAGTCGGCCGCACAATCCGCGGGCGACGCGTGGACCGCGCCAACAGTCGGCAGGGGGCACCGGACTGTTCGGTGTGCACCGGACAGTGTCCACTGCGCCAACTGCCACAAATCTGTAACGGTCGTCTGTGCCAGAATAGGAAGGAGATCAGCACCGGACCGTCTACAGTGACTGTCCAGTGGCGCACCGGACTGTCCAGTGCGCCACCCGACAGAAGGCAAGGATAGCCTTCCTTGTTGGCCTCCAACGGCTCCTAGCTGCCTTGGGGCTATAAAAGGGACCCCTAGACGCATGGAGGAGTCACCCAAGCATTCACTAAGCATCCTAAGGCATCCAGACTCTGTTTCCGCGCATTTGTTTCATTGTGTTAGGGATTTGAGCTCTATTCGAGTCGAGGAGTCCCCGTGTTGTCATTTGAGCTCAAGTCTTCTCTTGTGTGCGTGGTTGTGCTGCAATTTGAGTCTTGTGTGTGTTGCTCTTCCCAACCTTACTCTTGCGCGTTCTTTGTGATCATTCTTGTAAGGGCGAGAGGCTCCAACTTGTGGAGATTCCTCGCAAATGGGAAGAAAACTATAAGGAAGAACACCATGGTATTCAAGTTGATCATTGGATCACTTGAAAGGGGTTGAGTGCAACCCTCATCCATTGGGACGCCACAACGTGGAAGTAGGCAAGTATTACTTGGCCGAACCACGGGATAAAATCGCGTGTCTCTTGTGATTGCTCTCTCTTTGTTTGTCTATGTTCGCAAGTGCTCGCCTCATAGACTTGATTGACTCGTGCTAACATCTCTTTAATCAAGCTTGTTGGAATTTAGTGTTGAATTTTACAGGATCACCTATTCACCCCCCTCTAGGTGCTCTCAGCTGTGCTGTTGTGGTTGTTGCTGCTGGTGCCCCTGGGGGAGATCACCCCCAGGCGGTGGTGGTGGTGGTGGGACCGACGATGGTGGTGGCGGCGGTGGCGGTGGAACCGATGGTGGTGGTGGCAGAGGACTGACGCGCCTCTACGCGCCCTGGGCCTGGGAGCCGGTCTCCTCGGCCCCGCTAGTGGTCCTCTGACGCTTCTGGGGGGGGTCCAGAACATGGGGAGGGTCTAAGACAAGCAACCCGTCGGCGCGACGCAGCCGGCGTCACCTCTTCCTGTGACCCCCCGGTGCCACCCGGGGCAGAGGAGCAACTTGCAGCCCCTTTGCCCTTGTCCAAGGGGCTAGGGGCTGCGGGGGGAGCTCTGTAGCCCACACCGGCAGGCTGGGAACCTCCGGCCGATACACCGGGGATCTGGATCCCATGGTGGGGGTCCCGGCCGCCGGTCTGGCGAACAGCCACGCCTCGCCTCTCTCGTTAAGGGTCGACAGCAAGGCCAGGTTCACCGTCCTCAACCCTGGTCGTCGCAGAGCATAGGGATGCCCTGGGGAAGGATTAGGGACTCAGGGATGAAGGACTCACCAGTAATTCCCTTCACCAGGAGTTCAAGCTCCTCCCAGGACAGGTCGGTGCCCGGCCCATGCTGGATCCGGCCGATGTCGTTCGAGCCGATGAACCAGCAACACAGGCGCGCCCTCCTCTGCAGCGGCGCGATCCGACACTTCAAGAAGTCATCAACCACGTGCATCGATGTCAGGCCACCGGTTGCCAAGGTCTTGATCCTATCCAGTACGGGCAGGAACTCCAGCGCAAGCGACGGCTTGGCCCTCCATTGCTTCCGGTCGAGTCTTGGCCCATCGTTCGGCAGCGTGAGGCGGTCGTTGGCCTCGGTGCTGGCGATCACCCAGTCGGCGCGCCAGTTTTACCACCTTGCGCCGCTAAGGGAGGAGATGTAGGCGTCGGCCGAGTCCGGCCTAGTCTAGAAGTACTATGCACCGAGGTGGTCCTTGGCCTTCCCAGACTTCACCAACACGAAGAAATGGCGGAAGAGGGAGGTACAGGGCACCACCCCTATGAACATCTCGCAGAGGTGGGCGAAGATGGCCACCTGGAGGATGGAGTGGGGCATGAGGTGCTGAAGCTAGAGTTCCTCCAACAGCAGCAGGAAGAAGGGCGAGATCGGCAGCGCCAACCCACAGGAGAGGTAGGAGACGAACAAGACGAACTCCCCGGCGGCGTGGTCACCGAGGGGAATGGTGCCAACACGGATCCTTCCGGCGAGCGCCGGCGCGCCCCATCCGAGCAGGTTGCGCACTAGATTGAGCGTCGCCTCAGACTGGAAGCGGTCAGGACGAACTAGCGAAGTCATGGCGACGGTGGTGGCGCGGGCGTACAGCAGGAGAGTGCGAATGCAAAGGGGTGTAGAGAGCTCGAAGGCGAAAGGGCGCAGCGATTGAAGAGAATGCGAAAGCGTAACTGCTGCACGCGAGCAGAATCCCTTTTCAAGGAAGACTCTCCCGTTCGCGCCCTAGGAAATCCCGTTCGACACGCACCTAGCGCCCAAGCGACCCAGTCACTGACATGGGGGCCCGGGCCCACAAGTCATGCAGCTCGTGTGCCGGTCTCTGAGTGCGAAAAAGGCGAACCGCCGCGCGAGGAACAAACCGTCGCACACGATCGTGCACCGCATCGGGGCCACTGCAGAGGGATTTTTTAACCGAGGCGGCGGCAACGAGGCGCCCCGCACATGACCTGATGGAACCGCCAGACATGGGGCCGTGGGTCAGTCAGCCGCGGGGATAGATGTGGTAGTTGACGTGATCGAAGGCAGACTGACAGCGCGTGCGTCTCTAGACGCGCTGAGTTAATGCGGTGCGTCAGCAGACGTGCTAAGATTGCGCCCCAATCACTGGTCATGCCATGTTGGCGCGAAGTACAAGTTTTGGCCCCACCTGCAGGCTCGCATCCTCCCTTGAGGTGGGCCCAGGGGCCAATATCGGTACTGTCGGAGAGGGAATTCTCCGGCTGGGTGGCGGAGTGCACCCGCCCTAAGTCCTAAGATGAGGAGGGGGCCTAAGCGTTTTGCCTGTTTAGCTAAGCGATTGTCAAGCACATGAACAGGCGAGGATTTAGAGTGGTTCAGGCCGCCGGAGCGTAATCCCCTACTCCACTGTGTGTTGGATTGTTGTGGAAGCTTGAGCTGTGTGTAAGCCTGGATGACTTGTCCCTTTGTAACGCCGCATGCCTCCCCTTTTATAACTGAAGGGGGGCATGCACAAAGGTGATGAGCCCCGACATGTGGGCCCAGGGACATAATGGATATAGCACTTGGAGCTACAAATGTTCACTGCTGGAGCAATCTTCTCGCGCCCTGACATCCAAGATCTGCGTATCCTCGGCGTGCAGGGGAAGCTTCTTATATAAGGGATGGTGAGTACAGTGCGCTGCATGGCACGGACGCACTGTTTGACAATAGACTGGACAGGCGCACCGTCTGCAGGATGACCCCTGACGCCGTCTGCCAGCGGAGTGGACAGGACGCATTAAATGCTGAGAGGGCACATCACCTGTTAGCATGGTGGCAGGCGGCGCGTCCTCTCCACAATAAATGCAGAGACAGTGGGGCTTTAGAGGCCTCACGTCAGGCCCCACCCGTTGGCTTATGTCACGGGCTACAAGCCATGCGGCAGCTGCGGGTCTCCGCCTGAGCGGGGAGCGCAGGGCAAGGCCTAGACATGTGCCAGCTCTGGACCCTCACTCATGCTGGGGTTCCTTCCGTCCCGGGGCCTTGCTGTGGCCCGGACCTTACTCGGAGAGACCTGGGGCCCATCGGCATGCCTTTCCGGACTGTATCCGAGGGTCCGAGCTATGCGTACAGGGGTCTGGTGTTCCTCTATGGAGGTCCGGAACTAATGATGCATCCTGGGCTGTACTACCTCTCCTTGCCACGTGGTGCCCCTAGACCCGCCCATGTGGTGGGGTCGGGCGCCGTTCTCCATGTGGCCAGTGTAACGTCCCGAATTTTGAGTTGAATTTTTTCTTTTCTTCACTCGCCAAATTCGGGCGTTACCCTTTCCTTTTTCCTTTTCCCCTCGCTAAGCCTTGATCTTTTCCAAAGTTATAGCAGGATTCGGCTCGAGATCTCATGTAAGTAAACCCTAGAGTTAAATCTTTTGGTTGTTGCACCATGCCGGCCCATGCATATCTTTTGTTTGTGGATTGAATTTGTGAAAACATGCTTTTAGAAAAATAGATTAAAATGGGAAAAACCCTTTCCTTTTCCCTTTTCTTTCTCCCCTCTCTCCCTTGGGCCAGCGTTTCCCCTCTTACGGCCCATCTGGCGTGCCCCCTTCTCCCGCGGCCCCCTCGCGCCTCCCCCTCTCCTGGGCCGGCCGGCTGGCTCGTGGCCCAGCTCGGCATCATGGCGCGGCCCAGCCGAGCCCCCCCCTTCTCCCCCCACCGCGCGCGGCCCATAGGTCGGCTAGCTTGCGGCCTAGCCGCCCCAACGGCTTGCCTTGCTTCTATCGCACGCGTGCGCGCTGGGCAGTTGCCCAGCCGCCGTCGCCACCAGTGGGGCCCACCTGTAGGTGCCCAAGCCACCCCCTGTTCGTCTCCTCCAACCCCCACGACGCCCGCTTTTCTCTCACCTCGTGCAGCTCGCCCGTTCTTGCCTCACGCCCACGCAAAACCACCGTCGCGCCGATCGTCGAGTTCTGTCGTGCGCCCGACGTCCCGCCGGCCGTTCGGGAGTTGCCGAGGTGAGCTCGTCCCCGTCTCCCTCCTTCCCTTTACCCTTCCCCCTCCCTTCTTCTCCGTCGCGGTGAGGCGTGCCCCAGCCCTAGTGTGGCTCCGTCGAGCCCCCTCCCCGTGCGGCGTGGCCCCTGCTGGCGTAGCTCGCCCACTGCTGCCCCGCGCGACCGGCTCGGCGCGGGCCCCTGGCTTGAGCGCGTTCCCCCGCGCTTGCGCGTCCCCGTCATGGCCTCTGGCACGCGGCCGTGGCCCTGGCGCGGCCTCGGCGTGGTGCGCAGCCCCGCATGGCGCAGCCTGCCCGCGCGGCTCGCTCGTGGCGTGCTCGCTGCTCGCGGCAGCGCCCGGCGCGGTGTGCCCGGCTCAGCCTGCGCGCGCGGTTTCCTAGCGCCCGTGGCGTGCTCGCTGCTCCCGGCAGCGCCTGGCGAGGCGTGCCCGGCTCGGCCTGCGTGTGTGGTTTCCTCGTGCCCGCAACGTGCTCGCTGCTCGCGGCACGACACGGTCCCCTACCCCCGACACGCCGCGCAGCGCAGCCCCTCTCGGCGCGTGGCACTCGGCCCGCCCACGGCCTCGGCGCGGACACCCCTCACGCGGCGTGGCGTGCCCGCCCACTGCCTCGGCGCGGCTCGCAGTGCGCAGCGCGGCTGCTCGCAGCGTGGCTGCTCGCGGCGTCCCTGCACGGCCTGCTCGCAGCATGCCTGCGCTGCCGCTCGCGATGGCCCCGTGCGCCGCGACTCCCTGCCCGGCGTGGCTGCCCGTAGCGTGCAGCGCGGTTCACGGCCAGAGTCCCCAGCACGGTGTAGCGCGCGGCTAGCAACCTGCTCGTTCGCTCGCTCGCCCATGCAACGCTTAAATGTCACGCTCTGTCATTTACCCTTTGTGTGCAAATTGTCGCGCGACGATGCTCTTCACCATTTAAAAGTGCTAGTACTAATTGAACTGTATCAAGAAGTGGCACATTAACTAAGAGTGGAATTAATTATGCTTAGATGATGACTATCTTTACACCTATATTAAATATCAGTTAGTATAACTACATGATATGGAGTAGTTAAGTCCATTCTTTCACTTAGCACGAGTATAATGACTGTCAATCGTAATAGTGGTTACGTTGTTCTTATTACTTCTACGGTCGTAAACGCTAGCCTTATGTCGGGTGTATGACTGTTGGATTCATCTCTTTGTATGGTGTACTATTTACTTTCTGATTTGAGATGTGAATGCATGTTTGAACTCGTATAGAGAACGAACTGGTTGAGGAGCCCGAAGGACTCACAGGAGAAGCCCCTGAGCAGCAATCAGTTGGTGGAGGCAAGTGTCCTTTGACCTATCTCTGTCCTATACATTCTTTAATTCACCTCTCGCATTTCACAGTTATACCTAAGGACTGACTAGTTTTTGTTATCCATGTCCTTGTTTACCTATTTGGGTTGGATTATTATTGTTTAGCTTTATGCTATTGCTCAACTCTAATCAATGAACATGATGAGATTCATCAATGATACGCTGTTTCCCTTCTTCATTATTGATGTTATACTTGAGTCATTCAAGGGGGCTCGAGCGGTTTCTCGAGTGCCTCTCCGTAAGGACCTGTTCGTTGGATGACCGCCCGGGAAAACAGTGCAACCATGAGGGTGGAGTGGGACGCCCTTAGCTGAATAATTAGAGGAACTAGGCTGTAGTTTGCTTAGCCGTCGTGCCGTCAATGGGGCTCGGTGTATGCGGCTCGCTCTGCCAAGGTTGATTTGTCCCTTGGGGAGGAGTGCGGTACATTTAGGAAACCTAACGGGCGGCTACAGCCCCGGGGAATCTTTGTAAAGGCTACGTAGTGAGACCCTGCCTACTCACCTTGGGAGTGTTCAAGGGTCCGTACAACCTGAGGCGAAAAGGGAATCACAGCTCATGGGTAAAGTGTGCAACCTCTGCAGAGTGTATGAAAACTGATATATCAGCTGTGCTCGCGGTTATGAGCGGCCAAGGGAGCTCTAGTGATTAGTGGTACTTGATCAGAGATGTTCGGATTTGTTGGTGGCTATGAGATTGATGGTTCTTGGTATTGGCTCTGGTAACGGTAGGTGGTACTCTTTCCATTTGGAAAGGAGTACGCTTGGGTTAATAACGTGGGTTAATTCTAAAACTTGGCTTTCTCTACTAGTAATAATAATCTGACCAACTAAAAGCAACAGCTTGACTTACCCCCACATAAAGCTAGTCCACTACAACCAAACAGGATACTTGCTGAGTATGTTGATGTGTACTCACCCTTGCTATACACACCAAACCCCCCCCCCTTCCCCAGGTTGTCCGCATTGCAACCACTGCTCAGGAGAAGATGCAGCCGTGGAAGGAGACCTCCAGGAGTTCCAAGATTACGACGAGTTCTAGGCGTGGGTTAGCGGCAACCCCCAGTCGGTTGCCTGTGAAGGCCGCGTTTATCTACATTTCGTTTTTCGCACTTTGATTATTGTAAAGACTATGTGGATGTCTCAGACATATGATGTAATCGACTATTATTTCCTTTTTTAATACTATTCGAGCACTGCATAATGATGTCCATGTTATGTAACTGCTGTGTACGTGGATTGCTGATCTTGGCACGTACATGGTTCTCATTCGGTATGCCTTCTAAAACAGGGTGTGACAGCCAGGAGACGTCGTACGTATACAACGTCTTTATACTGTAGTAGAGGGTACCCCTGATTGAGGGTACTAACAGTGGCCCCCGGGCCCGCCTAAGGGGAGGATGCGAGCCTGCAGGTGGAGCTAGAGTCTGATTAGCGATTGGCCTACTGCTCCTGCGTGCCTGTTGATGCAATTACTGTCGGCCCGCCTATGGCTACGCCGACTGCCACGCCCATTCCCACGGCTGACTGGCCTGTGACCTTCGTACTTAATGTTACTGTTGGGCCATGCGCGGGGGGCCTCGAGTCAATGCACTGGTTCTAAAAACTTATCTTGGCAGTCTTCTGCGATGGCCCCGAGGGGACGTGGCATTGGCGCAAGCGGCAGTGCGATTTTTCCGCACCCAGTAACCGGCACGCCGGTTGCATGACATGTGGGCCTGGGCCCCCATGTTGGACCACCGATTGCAGCAAAGCTGAGGGGGCACACAACCGTGGGGCGGTTGTACGCTTCCTGCGTGGCGGTTCACCTTCTCGACCGCTGATTTCGACGAAAATGAAGAGGCACATAACCGCGGGGCGGTTGCACGCTCCTTGTGCGGCGGTTCGCCTTCCTGACCGCTGGTTGCGGTGAAAATGAAGAGGCGCATAACCGCAGGGCAGTTGCACGCTCCTTGTGCGGCGGTTTGCCTTCTTCGCGCTTCGGGCCAGCCAGTATGACATGTGGGGCCTGGCCCCCGTGCCATAGGGTGGGAACCCTTGGTGCGCACCGGTGGAGACTTTGCCCGCGACGCTTCAGGGCGCGAGTGGGGAAATCTGCCTTTAAAAAGTTGTCCATCCCCCGGGCAGTAGCCATGCCTCGCTCCTCTCGCATTCATCACGCCCTTCTGCCTTCCAGGCCTCTAGATGGGGCGCGTCGGTGTCCACTGGAGGGATCCGCGTCAGGGCCACCCCCTCCGGCGGTCTCACCATCGGGGAGCTCGCACTCTTCGTTTCCTGTGCGGTGGTGCTGCCGATCTTGTCTCCTTCTCGCTGCTGTTGGAGGAGCGCGATTTCATGGGGGTTGGCGCCCTTCTGCCATTGCTCGGCTTCAAGGATTTTCATCAAGCAGCCCGGCTGCAATCTCTCGCTAGTGGTCATCAATAAGGATGACCACCAGCCTCATGGTGGAGAGAAGCAAGCCGAGCTGTGGCCTCCCACCTACCCTCAGCTTCAAGGATGTTCATCATCCTTGCTGGGGTGGAAGGCAAGCCGAGTCGGGGCCCTACCCTTCGCATGGGCTAGTGACCCACTTCTTCCTGCAGCATTTGGAGGAGAAGGATGTTCACCAGCCTTGCAGAGGAGGCGAACCTCGGCTACGCGGGGCCGGTTGGCTGCAGGCCGTCAGCTACAGCGTGTCTGGCCCTTTGGGCTGGATGGCTTTGGTGCCGCCTCCAACGCTGCCTCCTGCCGCCAAGCGGGGCAAAGCCGTCCGTCCACCGCATGGGCGACTGTCGCGTCGTGCGCAGGCTGTCGCACCCTCAGCGTCCCTTGCGCTGCCGGCCACGCTATTCTGATGCCGCCCGAGGGGCTGTACAAGACGTCGCACGCCGTGGAGGTGGCGGCCACGTTCTTCGATGGTCTTGTCCTCACCCTCGCAGGAGGACGAGGGCGAGGACCTTTCTACACGTGCTGAGGCGTCCGCCGTCGCCGGTAAGCCACCGGTGCAGAGGTGGCCACCTCCGCTAGCGGGGGCTACTCGTTGCAGAGGTGGTCGCCTCCGCTGGTAGGAGTTGAGGTGGTTGCCCTTGCTGGTGGGGGCTGCCCGTTGCAGAGGTGGTCGCCTTCGCTGGCGTGGGCTGCCCATCGTAGAGGTGGTCGCTGCCGCTAGTGAGGCTGCCCAGTGCAGAGGTGGTTGCCTCTGCTGGCAAGACCACCAGCGCCGCCTGCAGCCAAGCCTCCAACTCTTTGGCTTTAATGGCCTCGTTGTCACCCCCTGTAGGAGGACAGGGGCGAGGACCTCTTCGCAATGGAACGCGCATTGAGGCGGCCATCACTACTGTCACACCGTCTTAGAGGATTCCGCAAGGACAGAGGCCATGAACTTCCAACACAACTCCACTGGCATCTGGTAGTTTATACCTGTAGAGTAGAGATGGAACTAGGATTCCGCTTGAAGGCGGATGTAATACTTTTGCTTTTTGTAAGGTACTTTTGAGTACTATTTATCAAGCAGTATTAGCACTTATCTGTGTACCACTTGTCCCTGTTGAGTGTGGCGTAACCGATTCCTCCTTGGTACTTGGCCCCCCTGGGGTGTAGGCTCAATTTGTCGAGGCTACAGACCAGCACACCTAAGAAAGAATTGGCAATGGCCCATAGGAGGTAGCCTCGACTGGGACCTAGGCCTGTACACAGCTTCGGTTAGGGAGCATTAGTAGTACACCCGCAAGACCCGCCACTTGACACTATCCATCCTTTGACACATGCTTGGGACCTGCAGGGTTTAGTCTGGGAAGCCAAGTTGTGTGTCGGGACCCCTTGGATGGTGGTTCTAGGTACTAGGACACCCGTTGCAGAGTGGTGGAGTGTGCAGGCCCATGGTACGGAACCAGGCTGAGCAGCTACACGGTTCCAGACCTCCCCAGGAGACAAGTGTCCATTCTCTAGTTCCGGACCCCAGGTTGCCGGACCCACAGGACTTATAACTCCAAATACTAGGGTACCCGTCATGGAGTGGTGGAGTGTGCAGGATTTTGGGTACGGGACCAGGCTAAGTGGCCACACAGGCTCCAGACCACCCCATGGAACAGGCTCCCGCTCTTTAGAGCCGGCCCCCAGGCTATCAGGCCCTCCTGCTTTCGCAGAGAGGTCCTAAACTGCAAGCCTGGCTGTTCAATTCGGATGTCATCATGTCTGATGCGATTGGAACTGTTCGGGTGGGTTAGATAAAATATCAACCAGGAAACTACAAGGTAAAACCATGGAGCAGTAGGATAAAACTACCATAGAGGCACATTTGAGGGGGTAAATCTTCTCTTTGTAACCTGTCATGCATGGGTGCAGACCAACAGGCCGAGCTTACGAGGGCGGACCTCACCGGGTTGGTGTACACGTGTGTGCTATCTAGTTACAAAAGGGAGAGAATGTAATACCCCTGGTGTTACTGTTACTAAAACTTGAGCATAACATCATCAGCATTGGCATTTCATGTGTTTGACACACCTAGAATGCATTCATTAGGCAAAAATTTCAAACAAGTTGTATTGATATGGCGTTTTGCAAATAAAACCCTGGAGAATGATACTTAACCCTGAATAGGGATCTGAAGGGTAAAACAAGACACAAAAAGAGAAAACCCTAAATCTTAAGTAAAATAATCATGAAATATTACTAAGGATGGATCTAAGTTGCATTCACACCCTTGAAATACCAGAAACCCTAATTGGAACCCTGGAAGACCCTAAGCCTAAACCCTAGGGGGGAAAGTGCAAAATTAGTCCACTTTTGGACTAAAGTGCAAAACTAGTAAAGTAAGGGGTCCTAAGTCAAATGGTTCACAATCATGAAGATTTGCAAGTTAAACCCTGAATTTTGGACCTATTTGCAAAAAGAACCCCATTTGTATTCTAGTGCTAAGTCTGAAATTCAGTGTTTGAGCTCAACTTTGGAGCTTTGTAACTTTCAAATTCTAAGGTTTTTGCCCTAGGTCACCACATCAAATTTGTAGACTTGTCAAAGGAGAACAATTTTGCTTAAGAGTGTAAGCAAGGTTGTTATGAAGAATTTGGAGATAATTAAACCTAAAGTCAGGCTGTTAGGCAGCTAAAGTCTGAATTTCAGACTGACAGTGCAACTGCAGTGACTTTGGGCATGAATTCAAGCAAGATCGAGCAAGAATTTGCTTGGGATTGCTATAACAATATTGTACCTGGATCTTAGAGCTAAAACTTTGCTAAAGGGTGATGATCATGTTACTGCACAAAATCGGGAGTAAACAGCCCTGCAAATTGCTCTGTCAGGTGACAGAATGGGCTTTCCCATGGTACAGTATCTGAAGAAGATCAGATTCCCTGCTCAGCTTGCCGCCGGTGATCTCCACTGTGATTCGTGTCGCCGGCGTCTTGATTCGTGCTCGGGGTAAGTGGATAACGTCTCAGGGTAGAAAAAAAATCATCACCGTCTTGAGCTGGACACCAATCCGGCTAGCCGCCGTACCGCCTCCCTTGCTCATCGTTGATCAGATAAGATCTCACCGTCGTCGAGCCATCACTACCGTTCGCGCGTGTCCAAACGCTTTACCACATCGCGGCTAACCGTGCTACGCATGTCTGGTGATCGCCGGAGGAGCAGCCACGGTAATAGCCACGTTGCGCGGCCACCAGTGACTCACCCCGTCTTACAGATCACCATTCACCGCTCAAATTCGCTGCACTCACGATCGATTGCTATAAATCGAAGCCTCCCAGAGCTCCGTAGGATCATCACGCACCCAGCCACCAAGAATTACCCTTAGTTGATCACAAGCGAGCGCGAATTTTACAATTCCCCCAAATCGGCTCAACCACACCGCGAAGAACATCTCACTGTGGCCAGCACAATCCAGATTAGTTCATACCGTCTGATCCCTTGTTTAAGCATGCTCATGCGTCTGTGATGCTCGCCGACCCACCCAATTGAACTAGGAACCCATTGATCACTAGGAACGCAAGCAAAGGTCCATGTCGTTCGCTGTCCTCGCGGGCAGAGCTAGATAGATCATCAATCGTGAAATTAATTGAGAGGAAACCCTCATTAGGTCTCGGATTTGATCTCTGCCGAAGTAGGGCACCAATCCTTGCCCCGTTCGGCCGGTCTACGAGCTCGCCAGAGCTCTGCCGCGCCGCTCGCCGTCGGGGACCTCGGCCTGTGAAGGAATAGAACTTGGAGGGTCTTTTTAGAAACCGTTAGTGACTCATCTAAATAGTGCGTCGGACCCGCTTCTAGTTATTCAGTAAGCCAAGGGCCTTTCTGCAAAGACCGCAGCGCGGGCGCGGGCGCGCGCAATTTCCCCTGGACTTGGGCCGCCTGGATTGAATTCGGCCCAGCACTGTTTAAGCTTTTCCCTTTTCTTTTTCAGTGAAACTTTGGAAATCTGTAGAAAATTGTAGAAAAATCCTAAAAATGTCAAACCAATTTTCTTAGATTCCTAATTTTTCATAGTATTTAATAAAATAGTTTCATGATTTTTAGAACCAATAAGAAATTTTGGAGCATTTAAATTAGCCTAAAACATTGTTTCTAGATTTTTAGAAAATAGATAATAATTCCAAAAATCCCCAAACTTTTTATATGAGCTCAAAACATTATTTAGAAGCCTTGGGTAGAGTTTGGTTTGAATTGGACCTTGTTTGATAATTAGAACCCAAAACCCCACCCCCTGCCCTTTGAATTCCTTTACTAACTCCGGAAACCCTAGTTTCTCGGAGAACCGTGAAGGAAAGTTGTACTCAAGACTTTAGATAATAAATTCTTATTATCTTTGCATCCTCATGAGCATTACATGGGCATTCATTCTTATATATATATGGTTATATTTAGAAAACGAGGAAGAAGTTGAGGTAGAAGAAGAAAAGACTTCGCCACCACCACCTGCGGAACATCAGATAGGAAATTGTTTTTATTTTGACATCTGCAGATCCGAGTCTGACTCACCTATAAACGAAGGCAAGCCTCGGTGCATTTGCCACCTCCTTGATTCTTTTAAAAGCTTTCTCACTTGCTTGTTGCATTAGGTGATAGGAGTTGAATGCTAAAACAATTCCTGCATTACCTTCCTTGAATTTGATTAACTTCCTTTGAATCCATGTTTTATAAAAGGTTTTTACTATGCTTAGTCCTGCTCTAGCAAAACAAAGGGTTTGTTTTATAAAGGATGATGTGGCAAAGTGGGAGGGATGTTTTTGAAAATAAAACTTGATGGTGAATCCATCATGGCCGTGATGGGTTCAACATCAGAAAAGATGTACCTCCGCCAGGTACTAAGCTTTGGGTTTTAAATGATAAAGCTGAGACCGGGCGGGTGACTTGCACGAGAAGAGAGTCTCGGTGTAGTGTCTCCGTCTGAGTCGATTAAGGACCGTGTCGATGTAGGCCTGCTGACCGAGGACCCTTTAACTGGTCACATTCCTCGTCATGGGTAAGCTTTGCCTCGGGCAGACTAAGGCCAGAATAAGATACCACGCAATGGGAGTGGAGAGATGGCGAGAGTAACGTGTACCCTCCATGGCAAGAGGCTGGACGGTGGTGTATCTGTGCTCTCGGTTGGCGTGAACCTGATCTGGTCTTAAGAACCCCAGTGGCGGGTTGACATATGCAAGGGTTAAGTGTTGTGTATGTCGTGTGATCGGAGATCCTCAGCTGAGTATAATCGATTCAGATCGCCGTACCTCCGCGGTTATGGAGACTTGGCCACTGACCTATACGTAGAACTCCAGTAAAGATGAAGGATGGTTAGGAAACTGGCTAGTATAGGTCAAGTGATTGAACTAGGGTAGAAAGAACTCTAGTTACAGGTAATTTTACTTAACAAATAAAATAGGACTTTTAAGGATCCACTTTAGTAAGCATTTCTGCAAACAAGAGTCATTGATTATTGAGAAACCTTACCTTGACTCCTTTATAACCAGCATACCCTTGAGAGTCTTTTCCTTAGTCGGGTAAGACTTGCTGAGTAATTCCATACTCAGGGTTTTATTCCCTATTGTTTTTAGGTGAAGAAGCGACAAACTTTTGTTGCTTCTGTTCTAAGGTGGTACCAAAGGAAGAGCACCAGGAGTGAAGTTGCGGGAGGAAAGGATCCTCCATAAAAACTTTTGTTTGATACTTATCGGGAGGGGTTTTTGCCTCCCATGGTTTGTAATAATAATACTCTGCACTCGTATATTATATTTCTGGTCTGTAATATTATAACTCTATCTTACTTTTAAATAAAGGTAAGTTTATGTAACCGCTTCCGCATTTTCGTATCTCCGATGATTTGTAATGTCTGCGTGACGGGTGAAACGCTCTTGGGAAAGGTAAGAAAAGTAGATACCGAACTTGTCAAGTGATTCAGGAACACCTGCAGGGTTGTCTGAGGTCCGTTGGACAAGGACAATTGTAGGTGGGCCTAATGACTTGGGAGGTTCCGTCACAGCTGGTATCGGAGCGAAGCCCATCTCTGCAGATATTATGAGGCATCTTTAAAAAGGAATTTTCTAAAGACTTATCTAGAAAATTTTTCCTTTCTTACCTAAGCATCTCTGAAGAGTTTATTGCAAAGGCCAGATAGGAAGAGTGCAATGTATAGAAGGTTGAATCAACTAAGGTTGATTCTGTAATTACACATGCATCATGTTAAAAACTATGCTAATATGATTTCCCCCTTAGCAAAATGTCGCCGCGCACGAGAAAGACTACGCGCAAGTCAACTGGGCCAATCGGTGTACCCCGTCATCAACTTGCCCCATGGCATGAAGGTAGCAGTAGTGGGAGCAACGATCTGATTGGAGATCTAGAAGCTCATGTTAATCAGCTTCGAACAAAACTCCAACGCAGGAATGAAATATGGGTGGCAGATGGTGAAAGAATCAATGAATTGAGAAGAGACATCCGCCAACTGCAAGACCAGCTAGCGGATCGGGATCTAGCACTCGACTGGGCTGTGAACTCTCGTTCACTAGCTTGGGCAAAGGAAGCTAGAGCTCGAGCCATAGTGGAAGAGCTTAGCTCAACCGTGGATAGCTTGCAGGTTTATTGCAACACACTACATGAAGAAGTTCATGTACTGTACTCGCAACTGCACCCGAACGTCCCTGCGGATCCTGTCAGGACGGAAGCCGGACCTTCTCGAGTAGCAGGAGAAGCACTTGGCGGTGAGCTGGACCTTTTTAGGCCCCCTCCCTCTATGAAGCTGGTCGACGAATGATCTCCAACGCCTGACAGCGAGGCTACCCAGAGTGACAAAAAGCAAGGATAGTATACTATAGAAGTAGTACTATTGTGTAATAGGTGGTGTAATCCTATTGTAATGTATGGGTCTGTAACATTACCTTTTTAAGTAATGTGAAATGGATGGTTTGTATGGCATATCATATTGCTCCAAATGTTCTTTGCCTCAGATGCCTTCCAGGACTCGCGCTCAGGATGGGGCTGGTACCTCCTGTGGGAGGGAAGCGACCCCGAATCCACCTCCAGTACCTCCGACACTTGCGAGGCCATCGCTGCCTTGGTAAATGCTATAGCAGATAATACCCGCTTCCTGTGGGAGATGGCAGGTCAACAACTCCAACAACAAGGCAGGCGGGCCTATCCGCAAGGCCCTCGAGAGACATCTTATCTGGACTTCTCCGAGACGCGCCCTCCATTGTTCGTCAAAGCAGAAGACCCTTTAGAGGCGGATGAATGGATCCGCGTCATTGAGTAGAAATTTGGGCTTCTTCGGTGTTCTAAAACTCAAAAGACCCTGTTTGCAGCCCAACAACTGCGAGGCCCTGCCAGTACGTGGTGGGGAAACTTTGTGGCCGTTCAGCCGGCCGGTCATCAGATCACTTGGGATGAGTTTAAGTTGGCCTTTAGGGAACATTATATACCTAAGGGAGTTCTTCACATGAAGCAAGAGGAATTCATGAAATTGAAGCAAGGCGGAGATACTGTCACCCAGTATCTCAATAAATTTAATCACTTATCCCAATATGCAATCGATCAGGTCAACACAGATTTGAAGAAGAATTGTTTCATGAGAGGTTTAAATGATCGAATGCAAAGAAAGATGGCTACCTGCATCGACCTTACTTATGGAAGGGCTGTCAGCACAACGCTGGCAGTTGAGTCGAAGTATGCAGGGTCTGGAAAATCCAAGGGTTTCGGAGGCGACAAGTCTAGTCAGGGCCCTGAGAAATGGCAACTGTTAGTTATCCGGCCTTTTAATCAGGGTCGTTCTTCATCACGTCCACCCTCCTTCCCTTTCAAGCAACCAGTGTTTATTCGTCCCAATACTGCCCCCACTGCAACAAGTCAGTCGGGTGCCCCTAGCACTCGATTCCCTGCACTTCCTAGTTCATCGACAGGCTGCTTCGATTGCGGAAAGTCTGGGCACTTTATTAAGGATTGCCCCTACCCGAAGCAGAACAGGTCAAACAATCAGCAAGGTTCTGGGAATTCTTCTCAAGCTAAGGGAAATGCGGGCAAGAATACAAAGAAGATGGGACGTATTTATTACACTCAAGTGGCCACCACCCCGGACGGCGAACCGGTAATGATGGGTACGTTCCTTGTGGCCAATCATCCCGCAATTATTCTCTTTGATTCTGGTGCTTCACATACATTCATAAGCAAGAAATTTGTGGAGCAACATTGCATTCCATATCATGAATCAAAGGAAGGGTTTAAAATTCATTCACCTGGGGGACAAATATTTACCAAAGAAGTGGCTTTCCAAGTGCCCGTAACATTGGCTGGACGGAACTTTCCTACTAATATGATTGTTCTGAAAGGCCAAGACATAGACGTAATCTTGGGCATGAACTGGTTAGCCCAACATAAAGTAATCCTCAACACTGATCAAAGAAACACCAGGTTGAGTCATAATCAAGAAGAGATTCTTTTGTCTATCCCCTTACCCATTCCAGCTAAAACTACTGGCAGAATATATGAAGCCATTATACCAGAGATCAAAGATATTCCGGTAGTATGTGAGTTCCCAGATGTCTTTCCAGAAGATTTGCCTGGATTACCACCAGAAAGAGATGTAGAGTTTGTAATTGAATTGAAGCTCGGTACGGCTCCTATTTCTAGAAGGTCATACCAAATGCCTCCAAATGAATTGGCAGAACTCAAGATTCAATTGCAAGATCTACTAGAGGAAGGACTTATCTGGCCAAGCTCGTCACCATGGGGTTGTCTAGCCATCTTCGTCAAGAAGAAGGATCAAACATTACGGATGTGCGTGGATTATCGACCCCTAAATGAGGTCATTATCAAGAATAAGTACCCTCTTCTGCGGATTGACATTTTATTTGATCAACTAACCGGAGCGAGGGTATTGTCCAAGATTGATCTCAGGTCGGGCTATCATCAGATCCGTATTCAGCCCGAGGATATTCCAAAGATCGCATTCACTATGTGGTATGGATTATTTGAATACCTGGTAATGTCTTTCGGACTGACAAATGCTCCTGCCCATTTCACTTATCTAATGAACTCGGTATTCATGCCCGAGTTGGACAAATTTGTGGTGATCTTCATAGATGATATTTTAATATATTCCAAGAATGAAGAGGAGCATGCTCAACACTTACGAATCATATTAACGCGCTTAAGAGAACACCAATTATATGCCAAGTTCAGTAAGTGCGCGTTCTGGCTAGAAGAGATTCAGTTTCTGGGACATGTATTATCTACCAAGGGGATTGCAGTGGATCCCAGCAAAGTCAAGGACATTTTGGAGTGGAAACCCCCAACCACTGTACATCAAGTCCGAAGTTTCCTTGGACTAGCTGGCTATTACCGCCGATTTATTCCGGATTTTTCTAAGCTTGTGAAACCAATCATGAGTTTATTGAAGAATGAGACTAAATTCAATTGGTCTTCAAAATGTAATGAAGCCTTTGAGAAATTAAAGATATTATTAACCACTGCTCCGGTATTGGCTCAACCGGACATTAATAAGCCCTTTGATGTGTATTGTGACGCATCAGGCAGTGGTCTCGACTGCGTATTAATGCAAAAGGCCGAGTAATCGCGTATGCTTCAAGGCAGTTACGCCGACATGAGGAGCATTATCCCACTCATGACCTGGAGTTAGCTGCAGTGGTTCATGCCCTGAAGATATGGCGTCATTATCTGTTGGGGAATGTCTGTCATATTTATACAGACCACAAAAGTTTGAAGTATATCTTTACCCAGTCCGAGCTCAATATGAGACAAAGGAGATGGCTCGAGCTTATTAAGGATTATGAACTAGAAATCCATTATTACCCAAGCAAAGCTAATGTAGTGGCAGATGCACTTGGTCGCAAGGCCTCCTGCCATTGTTTAATAATGAGGACTTCTGACATTACATTATGCCAGGAGATGGAGAATCTGAACCTGAGAATGATTCAGCATGGAACTTCAAATCACTTGAAGCTTGAGTCAGTCATCTTACAAAGGATAATTGACGCACAAAAGAATGATGAAGGTATGAAACATATCCATGAGAAGATAAAGGCTGGAAAAGCCAACTGCTTCAAAGAAGATGATCAAGGTGTTGTATGGTGCAACAACTGCATAGTTGTGCCGAAGAATGAAGGGGTCCGCCAGCAAATTTTAGATGAAGCACATCTTAGTCGCTATTCTATTCATCCTGGAAACACTAAGATGTATCAAGATCTGAAACAACATTATTGGTGGATGAAGATGAAGATTGAAATTGCACGCTATGTGGCTAGATGTGACACTTGCAAACGTGTTAAGGCCATACACATGAAAGCTGCTGGTCCATTACAATCTTTACCAATACCAACATGGAAATGGGAAGATATTAGTATGGACTTTATTGTGGGATTGCCCAAAACCGCGAAGGGGTACGACTCTATCTGGGTTATTATTGATCGGCTCACAAAAATTGCTCATTTTCTGCCCGTCAAGACGGTTCACCCAGTTGCTGTTTATGCCCAATTGTACATTGGCCGTATCCTCAGTTTGCATGGTGTTCCAAAGACTATAGTGTCGGATCGTGGACCTCAATTCGTATCCAAATTTTGGGAAGAACTTCATAAATCCCTAGGTACCAAATTGCTCCACAGTTCGGCCTATCATCCTCAGACAAGTGGACAGACTGAGAGGGTCAATCAAATACTTGAAGATATGCTACGGGCATGTGTTCTGGAGTTCCCACAAAAATGGGATGAATGTTTACCTTTAGCGGAGTTCTCATATAATAATAGCTATCAACAAAGCATCAAGATGGCACCCTTTGAAGCTTTATATGGACGACGATGTCGTACTCCGCTAAATTGGTCTAAACCTAGTGAAAGGTCTTTCTTCAGGCCTAATATGGTGAAAGAGACCGAAGAAAAGGTTCAGAGAATCATTCATAATTTGAGGAAAGCTCAAGCTCGTCAAAAGAGTTATGCACACTAGCGACGACAACCCTTGTACTTTCTCGTAGGAGATTATGTCTACTTGAAAGTTTCACCAATGAAGGGTGTATCGCGTTTCGGGGTTAATGGGAAGCTTGCACCCCGGTACATTGGTCCATTCCCTATACTTGAACAGTGTGGACCAGTGGCATATCGACTTCAACTACCCGAAACCTTGTCTGTTGTGCATAATGTGTTCCACGTGTCTCAGTTGAAGAAGTGTCTTCGGGTTCTAGACCGAACAATTGAAGTAACAGATGTTGTCCTAGAGCCAGACTTGACACATTCAGAGCACCCTATTCGAGTCTTGGATCAAAGGGGACAGGGTTACCCGAAGAAAAACTCTCAAGTTTTACAAAATACAGTGGAACCAACATTCTGAAGATGAGGCTACATGGGAGACTCAAGATTTTTTAGAAAAGAATTTCCTAGGCTTTCTAGCCTCATGTAAATTATAATATGTGTAATAAAGGAGTGAGCCCCCAAACCACCCCTGCCTTGTACCAAAAATCAGGAAATAAAAATGTGAAGCATTTCCTTTTCCACTACTTACCCTAGGATTTTTAATCTCGGGACGAGATTCTTTTATGGGGGAAGGATGTAACACCCCTGGTGTTACTGTTACTAAAACTTGAGCATAACATCATCAGCTTTGGCATTTCATGTGTTTGACACACCTAGAATGCATTCATTAGGCAAAAATTTCAAACAAGTTGTATTGATATGGTGTTTTGCAAATAAAACCCTAGAGAATGATACTTAACCTTGAATAGGGATCTGAAGGGTAAAACAAGACCCAAATAGAGAAAACCCTAAAGCTTAAGTAAAATAATCATGAAATATTACTAAGGATGGATCTAAGTTGCATTCACACCCTTGAAATACCAGAAACCCTAATTGGAACCCTGGAAGACCCTAAGCCTAAACCCTAGGGGGTTAAGTGCAAAATTAGTCCACTTTTGGACTAAAGTGCAAAAACTAGTAAAGTAAGGGGTCCTAAGTCAAATGGTTCACAATCATGAAGATTTGCAAGTTAAACCCTGAATTTTGGACCTATTTGCAAAAAGAACCCCATTTGTATTCTAGTGCTAAGTCTGAAATTCAGTGTTTGAGCTCAACTTTGGAGCTTTGTAACTTTCAAATTCTAAGGTTTTTGCCCTAGGTCACCACATCAAATTTGTAGACCTATCAAAGGAGAACAATTTTGCTTAAGAGTGTAAGCAAGGTTGTTATGAAGAATTTGGAGATAATTAAACCTAAAGTCAGGCTGCCAGGCTGCTAAAGTCTGAATTTCAGACTGACAGTGCAACTGCAGGGACTTTGGGCATGAATTCAAGCAGGATCGAGCAAGAATTTGCTTGGGATTGCTATAACAATATTGTAGCTGGATCTTAGACCTAAAACTTTGCTAAAGGGTGATGATCATGTTACTGCACAAAATCGGGAGTAAACAGCCCTACAAATCGCTCTGTCAGGTGACTGAATGGGCTTTCCCATGGTACAGTATCTGAAGAAGATCAGATTCCCAGCTCAGCTTGCCACCGGTGATCTCCACCGCGATTCGTGTCGCCGGCGTCTTGATTCGTGCTCGGGGTAAGTGGATAACGTCTCGGGGTAGAAAAAAAATCATCGCCATCGTTGAGCTAGAGACTAATCCATCCGGCTAGCTGCCATACCCCCTCCCTTGCTCATTGTCGATCAGATAAGATCTCACCGCCATCGAGCCATCGCTACTGTTTGCCGCGTGTCCAAACGCTTTACCACGTCGCGGCTAACCGTGCTATGCACGTCCGGTGATCGCCGGAGGAGCAGCCGCGGTAATAGCCACGTTGCGCGGCCACCAGTGACTCACCCTGTCTTACAGATCACCATCCACCGCTCAAATTCGCTGCGCTCACGACCGATTGCTATAAATCGAAGCCTCCTAGAGCTCTGTAGGATCATCACGCACCCAGCCACCAAGAATTACCCTTAGTTGATCACCAGCGAGCGCGAATTTTACAATTCCCCCAAATCGGCTCAACCACACCGCGAAGAACATCTCACCGTGGCCAGCACAATTCCTGTTAGTTCATACCGTCTGCTCCCTCGTTTAAGCATGCTCATGCGTCTGTGATGCTCGCCGACCCACCCAATTGAACTAGGAACCCATTGATCACTGGGAACGCAAGCAAAGGTCCACGCCGTTTGCTGTCCTCGCAGGCAGAGCTAGATAGATCATCAGTCGTGAAATTAATTGAGGGGAAACCCTCATTAGGTCTTGGATTTGATCTTTGCCGAAGTAGGGCACCAATCCTTGCCCCGTTCGGCCGGTCTACGAGCTCGCCGGAGCTCTGCTGCGCCGCTCGTCGTCGGGGACCTCGGCCTGTGAAGGAATAGAACTTGGAGGGTCTTTTTAGAAACCGTCAGTGACTCATCTAAATAGTGCGTCGGACCCGCTTCTAGTTATTCAGTAAGCCAAGGGCCTTTCTGCAAAGACCGCAGCGCGGGCGCGGGCGCGCACGATTTCCCCTGGACTTGGGCCGCCTGGATTGAATTCGGCCCAGCACTGTTTAAGCTTTTCCCTTTTCTTTTTCAGTGAAACTTTGGAAATCTATAGAAAATTGTCGAAAATCCTAAAAATGTCAAACCAATTTTCTTATATTCCTAATTTTTCATAGTATTTAATAAAATAGTTTCATGATTTTTAGAACCAATAAGAAATTTTGGAGCATTTAAATTAGCCTAAAACATTGTTTCTGGATTTTTAGAAAATAGATAATAATTCCAAAAATCCCCAAACTTTTTATATGAGCTCAAAACATTATTTAGAAGCCTTGGGTAGAGTTTGGTTTTAATTGGACCTTGTTTGGTAATTAGAACCCAAAACCCCACCCCCTGCCCTTTGAATTCTTTTACTGACTCCGGAAACCCTAGTTTCTCGGAGAACAGTGAAGGAAAGTTGTACTCAAGACTTTAGATAATAAATTCTTATTATCTTTGCATCCTCATGAGCATTACATGGGCATTCATTCTTATATATATATATATATATGGTTATATTTAGAAAATGAGGAAGAAGTTGAGGTAGAAGAAGAAAAGACTTCGCCACCACCACCTGTGGAACATCAGACAGGAAATTGTTTTTATTTTGACATCTGCGGATCCGAGTCTAACTCACTTATAAATGAAGGCAAGCCTTGGTGCATTTGCCACCTCCTTGATTCTTTTAAAAGCTTTCTCACTTGCTTGTTGCATTAGGTGATAGGAGTTGAATGCTAAAACAATTCCTGCATTACCTTCCTTGAATTTGATTAACTTCCTTTGAATCCATGTTTTATAAAAGGTTTTTACTATGCTTAGTCCTGCTCTAGCAAAACAAAGGGTTTGTTTTACAAAGGATGATGTGGCAAAGTGGGAGAGATGTTTTTGAAAATAAAACTTGATGGTGAATCCATCATGGCCGTGATGGGTTCAACATCGGAAAAGATGTACCTCTGCCAGGTACCAAGCTTTGGGTTTTAAATGATAAAGCTGAGACCAGGCGGGTGACTTGCACGAGAAGAGAGTCTCGGTGTAGTGTCTCCGTCTGAGTCGATTAAGGACCATGTCGATGTAGGCCTGCTGACTGAGGACCCTTTAACTGGTCACATGCCTCGTCATGGGAAAGCTTTGCCTTGGGCAGACTAAGGCCAGAATAAGATACCACACAATGGGAGTGGAGAGATGGCGAGAGTAGCGTGTACCCTCCGTGGCAAGAGGCTGGACGGTGGTGTATCTGTGCTCTCGGTTGGCGTGAACCTGATCTGGTCTTAAGAACCCCGGTGGCGGGTTGACATATGCAAGGGTTAAGTGCTACGTATGTCGTGTGATCGGAGATCCTCAGCTGAGTATAATGGATTCGGATCGCCGTACCTCCACGGTTATGGAGACTTGGCCACTGACCTTTACGTAGAACTCCAGTAAAGATGAAGGATGGTTAAGAAATTGGCTAGTATAGGTCAAGTTATTGAACTAGGGTAGAAAGAACTCTAGTTATAGGTAATTTTACTTAACTTGACAAATAAAATAGGACTTTTAAGGATCCACTTTAGTAAGCATTTCTGCAAACAAGAGTCATTGATTATTGAGAAACCTTACCTTGACTCCTTTATAACCAGCATACCCTTGAGAGTCTTTTCCTTAGTCGGGTAAGACTTGCTGAGTAATTCCATACTCAGGGTTTTATTCCCTATTGTTTTTAGGTGAAGAAGCGACAAACTTTTGTTGCTTCTGTTCTAAGGTGGTACCAAAGGAAGAGCACCTGGAGTGAAGTTGCGGGAGGAAAGGATCCTCCATAAAAACTTTTGTTTGATACTTATCGGGAGGGATTTTTGCCTCCCATGGTTTGTAATAATAATACTCTGCACTCGTATATTATATTTCTGGTCTGTAATATTATAACTCTATATTACTTTTAAATAAAGGTAAGTTTATGTAACCGCTTCCGCATTTTCATATCTCCGATGATTTGTAATGTCTATGTGATGGGTGAAACGCTCTTGGGAAAGGTAAGAAAAGCAGATACCGAACTTGTCAAGTGATTCAGGAACACCTGCAGGGTTGTTTGAGGTCCATTGGACAAGGACAACTGTAGGTGGGCCTAATGACTTGGGAGGTTCCGTCACAGAGAAATTCGACCCCTCAGACTTGCTCCTATGGATAGAACTTACAGAGATGCTCCAGCACCAGGGAGAGGTACTCCCTCAGTCTTAGCTAGACAGTCACCCCGGGTCGGCGTATTCCCATCACCTTGGAGGGTCCTTACCAACTGGGGGAGAGTTGCAGAGCCCTTCTTGGTTTGGTACTTGCCGTAGGACTAGATCCCGACCCTGGGTTCCCATCTGCATTTCACGAGGGAGCCCTCGTCTTCGACTGTGGCCATTTCTGCATGAATCCTGTCGGAAATCTGGACCCGTGGGGAGTCCAGAAGGGTTTCTAGGGGAAGGCATGCTTCGGCCCCATAGACCGGAGGGCACGGGGTCCCCTTGGGTACCCATCTAGCTATCTCCACCAGAGTAGGGGCCTCCAGTGAAGACATCCTTTAGGTCCCCCTCAGGTGACTGATACCCGAGGTCCCGTTCAACCGCGACCACCTCGCCGTCGTCGGCCTTTTCTTTGCCAGGTCGGCGACGAGGTGGGGAGCCGTCCTTGAAGGACTACTCGCGCCGCTCGCTGACACGTTTCACGAGATCATTGATCTCACGACACTCCGCGGCACTGTGGCGACCGTTGGGGTGCATAGGGCATGAGCCGCTGTTACACCTCTGCGGCCGTGGGCGTTTGTTGCGGTCGCCCCGGCCCCGGTCGTGGCTGCAACGACTAGAGCGGTGGACCGTGATCTCTAGAAGTCATGGTCCTTCTTCTTTTTCTTTTTACCATCCCGGGGGACGGCATCCGAGCCTCCCGACTGGGCAACCATGGTTTGTGGGGCCGAGTGCCATGCATGGCCCTCGGTGGATCTAGCGCACTTGTCGGCCAGAGCAAAGAGCGTGGGGACAGTCTCCACGTCATGCGTGGCCAACTTCTCTAGCATTTTTTCATCATGTACTCCCTGTCGGAATGCCGTGATGATGGAAGCATCAGAAATGTGAGGTATAGTACCTCGCATCTTGGTGAAGCGGGAGATGAACATTCGGAGAGTCTCCCCGAGCTGCTGCCTCACCGCATGGAGGTGGGCCTCCACACCGTGCTGCTGGTAAGCGCTGGCAAAGTTCGCAACGAACCGCGCATAGAGCTCTTCCCAGGAGTAGATTGACCCTGGGGTGAGGTTCATGAGCCAAGTCCGAGCAGGTCCAGACAAGGCGACATGAAAATATGTTGCCATCACAGCGGTGTTTCCACCTGCTGCCATGATGGCCGTGACGTACACCTGCAGGAACTCCGACGGGTTTGACGTTCCATCGTACTTTTCTGGCAAGTGTGGCCAGAACTTGGGCAGCCATGACACCGCACAGAGATGGTCCGCGAGAGCAGCGCAGCCCACGCCGGCCAAGGGGACACCCGATTGAGACCGAGCGCCCGTTGGTGTCTGCGGTGCTACCGCAGCGAAGTCCTGATCGAGGTTGTGGCCCTCGATGTTTTGGCGGCGCTCACGCGCCCTTTCCAAAGAGACTCGGGCATCCTCCCCCGCACGCCTGCAGTTGAGCTCTGCCCGAAGGTCATTGGTCTGTGCGCCCCTCACTGAGGGTGAGCGCACAGACACCGACACCTCATGTTGGCGCCAGGATGACCGTGGCCTCGACCTGGTTGAGGTAGAGTGTGCCATACTGAGCAACCGGTTGACATCGTCCCGCCATTGCTTCATGGCCCCTGGCGAGGCCGTAGAGCTTGGGGGTGTCGTAGCAATTCCCTGGCTGCTGACAACGCTCCTGGAGCCGCCCTTGACGGAGTTCGGGATGTTTGTGCAGCTGTATGCTATCGTGCAGCGTGCACAGCGGCAGTGCCCGGCACAGGGCGGTTGGGAACCTGTGGCATGGAAGAAGCAGCTTCTTCCTCCACCACAAAATCCACCGAAGTCTCGGCGCGGTGCTCAACGATTTGCACCATCATGCTGAGCGAGAAAACAAGCAAAAACCTAATGCCAAGCCCCCTACCTAGCGCGCCAAATGTTGGAGAGGGAATTCTCCGGCCGGGTGGCGGAGTGCACCTGCCCTAAGTCCTAAGATGAGGAGGGGGCCTAAGCGTTTTGCCTATTTAGCTAAGCGATTGTCAAGCACATGAACACGCAAGGATTTAGAGTGGTTCGGGCCGTCGGAGCGTAATACCCTACTCCACTATGTGTTGGATTGTTGTGGAAGCTTGAGCTATGTGTAAGCCTGGACGACTTGTCCCTTTGTAATGCCGCATGCCTCCCCTTTTATAACTGAAGGGGGGTGTTGGGGCGACGGCAAAGGCGCCACCCTTCGCTCGAAGCCTTCGCTGCAGCAGCTGAGCTAACACAGACAAAGCAGGCAGGGACACCCTTCGCATGTACCGCGCCAGACAAAGACCGGCGACGAAGGGCATCCCACAGTGCGGCCTCGTCCAGCTCAGAGGCCCACGTGCGATCCGGCCCATCGTAACGGGCCCCGCATGGCCGCTGTGCGTTACGGGCCTAATTTGTAAAAGCATCCCTGTAATTACGGTCTGTAACCCCGCTTTATGGGAATATTCTGGGGATAACCTAGGTAGCTGAGGGCACATGCGTCCTTAGCTCAAGGCGCTGTGCGCTCAGGTACCTATAAATACCCCCGCACAGTGCCCGTGAGAGGCCAGATGAACAGTGCTTTTGCCATCACGTGCTAAAACCCTGTTTGTGCTAACATTCCCCCCACTGTTGGATCGACTTGTACCCGTGTGCAAGTTCCAACATTTGGCGCCCACCGTTCGTGCTACGAGAAAACCACCCGCGATGGCACCCAAGAGAGCTAACCCGAAGGCTGACGAGGCTGCGAAGGCAGCACTGCTCGCCGCAAGAAAGGGCAAGGCCCTCGCCCTCACCCAATCCACCCACCAAGAGGCCACTAAAGACGATGTTCCTCGCACCTGCGAAGATGACACTCTCCGCACCTGTGGCCCTGAGGGACAACCGCAGCCACCCTCAGGCTTCGCACCACCGGAGGGCACGGACCTCACCGAGGACGGTGAAGTCCTCGGCGTCTCAGTAGAAGAGCAGCTACAGCTGCGTGCCCTGCGCCTCAAGAACCGCAATCTCCAGAGGTAGAAGGAGATACTGGAGGCCAAGCGCCAGCGTGTGTCCGCACTAGCCAAAGTGCGGCAAATGATACGCGACGAAGAGCAGAAGGCCCAGGAACTCGAGCGGGAGATTGCGCTGATGCAGCGCGAAGGCCACCTCGGCCTTCAGCACGAGCCACCCCTCCAGCAGCGCGCACAATTCGAGGACATGCGCGAAGGCCACCTCGGCCTGCAGCATGGGCCACCCCTGCAACACCGTGCGCAACCGGAGGACCCGCGTTTCCCCCAGCGTGACCACATCTTCCCGCACGCTGCGCCATTCCAAGGAGTCAACTATCTCGACGAGCGAAGTCCCCTAGAGCCACACCTGCAAGTGACGCCTTGGCCAGCTAACTTCCGGGCAGGGACCTATCCCAAGTACAACGGCAGCACCGACCCGGCGCAATACATAATGAGTTATCAGGTCGACGTTGCATCCGCCGGAGGGGACGACGCCACAATGGCGAAGTCTTTCATTATTGCCCTAGAGGGCCCAGCTCTCACCTGGTTCACTAGATTGCCTCCACTGTCCATTGATTCCTGGAGAAGTCTCAGGGACAAGTTCCTGCTCAACTTCCAAGGGTACCGCCGAGACACCGACGCCTTGGCCGAGCTCTCGCTTTGCAAGCAGCTGGAAAAGGAGACTCTGCGGGAGTATTACCGCAAATTTTTAACACTCAAGTCACAGCTGCCCTCCGTTGATGATCAGATAGCTATCCACTACGCCATCAGTGGCCTTCGCGCCGGCGTCCTCTACAGCCACTGTATCAAAGACCCGCCCAAGAACCTCCAGGAGCTATATCAACTCTTTGAAAAATATGCCAAATCCGAGGAGCTCCACCAACGCAAGGTTGAGTCACAGCGGAAACCCAAAGATGCCCCACAGTCCAGCCGCACGTGGACGAGGACTCCGCAGCCAGACTCCGGTCGAGACAGCCGCAATCAGCAGCAAGTGCACAACATCGCCAACCAGCATCCCGCTGCTGACCCCCCTCGTCGCCAGGAATATCCCCCCCAGGGCCGCGGAAATGGAACTCGTGGTAGGGGCCGAGGGCGTGCGCAGCCGCCGCGCCGATTCTGCTGCCTCTTCCATGGCGAAGATTGCGCCCACCAGACCAAAGACTGCCCCGAGATGAAGGCCACCAGAGAAAGAATGGCACGGGCGCAGCCGGCCGACAACCCCAGAATTGTCGCGCACAATTACCAGCAACCTCCTCCACCATATATCCACGCTCCCGCCCCGCATCCACCGCACCACGCTTACCAACACCATCAGGAAGTACAAATCGTACCTCCTCCACCCCCACCACCACACCATCAAAACATCCCCCACGCTCCAAAGCAGGAAGACTTCGCCGATCAACCATATCGCGGAGTCATCCACATGATAACTGGGGGGTCCAGCACTGACTTCGACACCAAGCGGCAGAAGCGGGACCACTACCGCAGCATAAACCACGTCGCCGTCACTGGCCCAGTCGTGCAGACAAAGTGGTCCCATATACCGCTAACCTTCGACGCACGAGACATCGACCTGCGCAGCGCCCCCCCACTGCGACGCCATGGTTATCAATTGCAGCGTGGCAGGCTGGGACCTGCACAAAGTCCTAGTTGATAACGACAGTCAGGCGGACATCATCTTCCTCCACGCCTTCGATCGCATGGGCATAAGACACAGCCTGCTTAAGCCTTCGGACAACCCGCTGTATGGCTTCGGCGGCAAGGGCACCTTCCCCGTCGGCAAAATACATCTGCCTCTCTCCTTCGGTGTAGCACCCAATGCCCGAAGTGAGCAAATAACCTTTGATATTGTGGACATGGTATATCCTTACAATGCCATCATGGGCCGGGGCTCCATCAATAAGTTCGAAGCAGCCATTCACGGACTGTACCTATGTATGAAGATACCAGGTCCGTTAGGCGTCATCACAGTCTTCGGCAATCAACAGACTGCGCGCAACATAGAGCGGGACTTCGTGCCCGGTCAAAGAAACGTGCACTGCCTCACGACCCAACGCGAGGTCCCCGCGCCCGCTAGCCCAACCAATAAGCAGCACGACAAGGCACAGCTGCAGAGCAACGACGGGACCAAGACTGTCCCCCTCGACCAGGCCACGCCCAGGCAGACAGTCATTATCAGCGAAGACCTTACTTCGCATGAAGAAGAAAAGCTCCTCTGCTGCCTGTCCAAGAACAAAGATGTCTTCGCCTGGTCAGCCCTCGATCTGGTCGGTGTTAGCCGTTCAATAATTGAGCACAGTCTGGGAATCGACCCCTCGGTACGGCCGAAAAAGCAGCGGCTTCGCAAGATGTCCGACGAGAAGACGGAGGCCGCCAAGGCAGAAGTGCACCGCCTCCTGGAAGCCAAATTCATCGAGCCGGTGGCTTACCCCACATGGCTCTCCAATGTCGTGATGGTGCAGAAAAAGAGCGGGAAGTGGCGAATGTGCATCGACTTCACCAGTCTCAATAAAGCCTGCCCAAAGGACAATTTCCCGTTGCCGCGGATCGACAAAATAGTCGATAGCGCGGCCGGATGCGAAGTCATGTCCCTCCTCGACTGCTTCTCCGGTTACCACCAGATATACATGAAGGAAGAAGACAAGGCTAGCACCAGCTTTATAACACCCTTCGGCACATATTGCTTCATCAGAATGCCGGAGGGACTCAAGAACGCCGGGTCCACCTTCTCTAGGCTCACCAAAACAGTGCTCGAAGGGCAAATTGGCAGAAACATATTCACATATGTGGACGACATTGTTGTCGCCAGCAAGAGCAAGGAGGACCACCTCGCCGACCTCGTCGAAACATTCGCGAACATGCGAGACGCACAACTCCGCCTAAACCCGGAAAAGTGCGTCTTCGGCGTTCGCCAAGGCAAAATATTGGGCTACCTGGTATCACACCGCGGCATCGAGGCCAACCCAACCAAGATTCAAGCCATCATAGACATGACGCCTCTGCAGTCTGTCAAGGACATCCAGCGCCTGACAGGCAGATTGGCCGCTCTCAACAGATTCATCTCCAGGTCCGCCGAGCGAAGTCTCCCCTTCCTCAAGACACTCCGTGGTGCAAAAGACTTCGCCTGGGGACCAGAGCAGGCGGCGGCCTTCGCCTCATTAAAACAGTACCGGACAGAGCTGGCTGTCCTTACCAGCCCCGACCCCTTGCTCCCCCTGCTGCTCTACGTCGCGGCTTCGCCATATGCGGTCAGCGCGGCACTAGTGCAGGAGCAGACTGTCGAGGGCGTGGTCCGGCAGTGCCCCATGTACTATGTCTCCGAGGTACTGACTCCGTCCAAGTGCAACATGACAGAGCTAGAGAAGGTTGCCTACGCAGTCGTTATGTCTTCGCGCAAACTGCGCCACTATTTTGAAGCTTTCAAGGTCCGAGTCACCTCTGACAGGGGACTCAGCGAATTATTCAGAAACCCGGAGGCATCGGTGAGGATTGCCAAGTGGGCAGCCGAACTATCCGGCTACCACATCAGCTTCGAGCCCAGGACAGCCATCAAGTCACAAGTCCTGGCAGACTTCGTCGTCGACTGGACTGGGCCAATAACACAACCAGACCCGTCCACAGAGAAGGTTTGGACGATTCATTGCGACGGCGCATGGTGCCATGCGGGGGCAGGCGCCGCTGCAGTCATTACCTCACCAGCCGGGGTCAAACACAGATATGCAGCGCGCCTCAGCTTCGCTCTAGAATCCGACAGATGCACAAATAATATAGCAGAATATGAAGCAGTCATCCTCGGCCTCCGCAAGCTAAGGGCCGTCGGAGTCACCACCTGTATCATTAAAACAAACTCCAAGATAGTTGCCGGCTAGGTCGAGAAAGACTACGCAGCAAAGGACCCCGCACTTATGCAATATCTCTCGGCCATCCGAAGTCTCGAGAGGCAATTCAAGGGGTTCACCCTGCAGCATGTGGATCGGGCCAAGAATGAAGAGGCCGACGCATTGGCCAAGGCTGCCGCCAGGGGCGAAACTCTGCCCTCCGACGTGTTCTTTCATGTCATCGGCACGCCAGCCGTCTGGAGCCCCGAAGGGCTCCAAATAACCAATGACAGCGAAGGCCACCGCATAGTCAACCTTATCATGACCGAAGACTGGCGGGCACCAATAACCCTATTCCTACAGGGGTATTATCATCCAGCCGACATCAGTGAGGCCAAGCGCCTCAGACATCGAAGCCGAGACTTCGCACTGATTGAAGGCCAACTCTACAAAAAAGGGGTCAGTCAGCCAATGCTTAAGTGCGTCACCGAAGCCGAAGGCATGCAGATCCTACGAGAAGTCCACAGTGGCACGTACGGCTCACACGCAGGGCCAAGGGCCCTAGCTGCTAAGGTGATCCGCCAGGGCTTTTACTGGCCCGCAATGATCTGCGCCGCAAATCGGGTCACACGATCCTGCGAAGCCTGCCAGAAGTTTTCTCCTCGGTCAGGCAGCCCCTCGCAGTACACAAAGCTGATCGCCCATACATGGCCCCTCCAGCGCTGTGGCCTGGACATTGTCGGGCCCCTGCCCACCGCTCAGGGGAACCTTAAGTTCGCCTTCGTCGCTGTCGAGTACTTCACCAAATGGATCGAGGCGAGGGCTGTTTCTACAATAACATCAAAGACTGCCCAAAAATTCTTCTGGCAGAACATTGTTTGCCGCTTCGGAGTACCGTCTGAACTAACAGTTGACAATGGCAAGCAGTTTGACAACCAAGACTTCAAGGATTTTTGTTTCTCTATTGGCACCAAGCTTGCCTTCGCCTCAGTCTATCATCCGCAGTCCAACAGGGTCGTGGAACGCGCCAACGGAAAAAACTTCACAGCTGTCAAGAAGATGCTCCTTGATGAAAAGAAGGGCAGATGGACCGATTTGTTACCTGAGGCAGTCTGGGCACTAAACACGACTGAGTGCAGGGCGACCGGGTTTACTCCCTTCCGCCTTCTACACGGATCGGAGGCCATGACCCCGCAAGAAATGAAGCATGGGTCTCCGCGAACAGTTCCGTCAGCCGTCCCCGATGTGGACGAGCCAACTTCAAAGGATCTCATTGACGGAGACCGAGTCTTCGCCCTACAGGCCCTAAACAAATACCAAGCCCAAACCAAAGCATGGCGCGACCACACAGTCATCCCGAGGGAGTTCAGCGAGGGGGACCTCGTACTCGTCCGAACAGCTCGGACGGAGTCCAAGGGCAAGCTGGAGCCCAGGTGGGAGGGCCCCTTCATAGTCAAGACAAAAGCTTCCCCCAGCGCTTACAGGCTCACAACGCCAAACGGCGAGGACCTGGAGCACTCCTGGAACATCGACAACCTCCGCAAATTTTTTGTTTGACTCCTCAGGGCTGATTTCGCCCTTGTAATTCGCAAAAACAATCTTGTACCGGCCCGCACTCTTTTCCTCCCGGGGGGTGAGGTTTTTAACGAGGCGGAGCCATGTAATATATGTGTGAAAATCCCCCGCAAAAACATGCGTCGAAAAAAGACCGCGACGACGGTCTTCGACATTCGACCAATACGAGGTCACCACGAGGCTAAGCGCTAGCCACCCTCGCATGCGACAAATCCGCGCAGAAGTCGCCTAAGGGTGCAGCCGGACCAGCACAACAAGTGCGAAAAAATCGAAGTCTATCGCGAAGACTATCCGCGCAGAAGTCGCCTAAGGGTGCAGCCGGACCAGCACAACAAGTGCGAAAAAATCGAAGTCTATCGCGAAGACTATCCGCGCAGAAGTCGCCTAAGGGTGCAGCCGGACCAGCACAACAAGTGCGAAAAAATCGAAGTCTATCGCGAAGACTATCCGCGCAGAAGTCGCCTAAGGGTGCAGCCGGACTAGCACAACAAGTGCGAAAAAACCAAAGCCTACCGCAAAGACTGTCCGCGCAGAAGACACCTAAGGGTGCAACCGGACTAGCACAACAAAGGCAGAAACGACAACATCAAACCGTCCATGCCAAGACCAACTATAATCACACCAGCACAGCACAACAAAACAACCCAGACAAAGTACACAACGCCTTCGCACACATATACAAGCGAGGGCACACAACTTCATCATACAAGCCTCTACACATACAGGCGAGGGCACCACACTCTACATCGGCTCAACCTTAGGAATAATTCCCATCTCCCTATAATTAAATAACATTATCCTAAGCTCCTCACCCGCAAAAAGACTTCGCAGTTCCCCTTCACCTGTATTCACGGCGGCCGGCAAAGACAACAGTTCCTGCCGGCCAGTCCCACTCACACGAAGCCGAGCCCCCTCCGCCCCACTAACTCTACGTTTCGCAACCGCCCTTCGTCGTCGTCGCCCGGTGCTAGGACCTGGCACATCTCCTGCGTCCGCGACGTGCAGCGAAGCCTCCGCCGCAGCCACATCCAAGGCCGCAAAGTAGTCCAAGTCCTCCTCCGACGACTCCTCAGTCCACTCAACCGAGCTCCCAGAGTCAGCACAATCAAAAAACTCAGATGCAGACCCACCACATTCATTACCATCTTCCGCGGTCGAAGCCGCCAAAAACTTAGTAGTAGCGGTTGTGTGCGCAGGCCCAAAATCTTGAACCTGCGCAGCAACCAAAATTCAGTAACATGTACAAATTTCCCCAACCCTCTACACCCACTACGCCACCTGCGACGGCCCTGACGTTGCGGGAGCCTCCGCCGTTGGCTCCGCCGTTGCTTCCGCTGTTATCTCCGCCGCCACCGCTGCGGGATCTTCAGCACTCGGCGCAGCAGCTGCGGAGGCATCAGGTGCGCCTTCGGTGACCTCTGGGGGCAGGTCTTCACCGGCCGCAGCGGATGCGGGGGCACCCGACGCGTCTCCCGCAGTCTCCAGGGTCGGCTCCAGGGCGAACCCAGGCACGGCCTCCGCCGGGGTCGGCTCCGGGTCAGACAGCATGCTGTTCAACGCCCCGAAGTTGTCGACCCTCTCGCCACGCGCCGCCTAAGACAAAACACAACTCATCAAACACACACACAGCCTACATCCAACAAACACCAAACAAACGAAAACGTTACCTGAGCCCTCGCCGTCTCGGCCCGCTCTCTGACCACCTCGCGACCACGTGGACCCCACAGCCGGTCGAAGATAGCTCCGGTGGATTCCTTCACTACGGGGTCCTCAACCTTAAAGATATCTTGCTCAAAATCTTCTTCGACTTCGTCGAAGACCTCGAAGTGCCGGCACCCTTCCCGGGAGAGCGCATTCATCGCCCCCTCGCAGGTGACCAGGGAGGCATACGCCATAAACCCCTCCACGACAGTGGGGAGTGCCTGCAACTCCTCCTGCACCCACTCCAGGCAGCGAAGTCCGGGCTCTCGGTCCGGCACTTCGAAATCACCGGTCCCCGCGCCCAGCCCGCGGTATGTATCTACAAGCAGTTGGCGCGTCCGCTCCGCCTCCGCGCGTGACGCGGCCTCGGCCCTCTCCACGCGGCTCTCCAGGGCGGTGAGCCGCTCCTGCAGCTGCTCGGCGCGCTCCCGGGCAAGATTGCCCTCCGCCCGTGCCAGGTTGGCCTCCGTCTGCGCAGCCTGCGCCTTGGCAAGAGCCTCGTTGGTCTCCCTCCTTTCCCCCGCCAGCTGGCGCCGGAGGGCAGCCTTCTCTCCCTCCAGTGTGGCCACCTTGTCCGCCAGCTTGCGACACTTGCTGTCGGCGGCCGATTTCTCACGGACGGCGTCAGCATGTTGTGTCCGAAGTCTCTCGACTTCGGCAGCCACAGCCGCCGTGAGGGCCCCCGACGCAGTGCGGCTGGTGAAGTCAGCCACCTGCAGAGCAATCGTAAGACCGCGGCCCCAACAAGCCGATAAAAAAAAGGACAAAAGGACGAAGTCCAGCTCAGCGGACCTGACTTAGCACCTCCGTCACCTCCTTCAGCCGGCGGGACGCAGCGCCCGCCTCATCCATAACAACCGCGAGGGCCGACACCTCGCCTCCGGCGCTAAGAGCCCCGCCCTTCGCCTTCGGCACTGCGGCAGCCGTCGTGGTCGCCGCGGCGGGCACAACCATAGCAAGTTGGCCTTCGCCCGACCCTGCGACGTACCAACGAATAATTTAAAAAAAATAATAAATAAATAGAGCCAACGACTTACCACCGAGATAGTCGTCCACACTAATGTCGGTGGCGAAGTCGGCGACACGTTTGCCCGACAACGGCAACGCCCGGGCCGCCTTCGCGACCTCCGCCACTCCGCTGGACGGCGGCACCGCCTTCGCCGATTTCGAGCCTCCGGCGCCTTGCTAGATGCAGGGACGCCCGACTTCGCCGCTAGCGGTGGCCGGCCTCCGCCGGGGGCCGCAGCCTTCGCAGCCCCCCGCTGCCTCTTCGGCCTGGCTTCAACGAGCCTGACAGCCGCATGGCGCTTCTGAGCCGCTCCCTGGCGATCCTTGTCCATCACTGCTGACACAACAGCAGCAATATTCCGCCCGTAAGGAAAAACCCTCCATTCACGAACCATGCGAGATGTAAAAAAGTCCTCGCCAGCCGCGCGGGGGATAGGAACATTCCTAGGCCAACAACCCCCGGTAACCCTCAGCATCCGAGCCGAAGACTCCCGGAGCTCGGGCGAAGACATCCCTTCCCCCGGGGCCGCGCACGTCCTCATCAACTCTCTAGCAAAACCATCAGAAACCCCAAGTCCTCCCATAGCAGTACCTAATTTTCTCTTTTTAGAGGATGGGGCGGCCGCCGGCGCAGGGTCGTCTCCAGTCTCCACCGCCGGTTTTTTCCCGCGGCGGTCCACATCGTCTTGACCAGGGTAGCCGTCATATGGAAATTGATTTAATTCAAAAACCCTGTTCAAACGGTCATTTGACCCGCGGATATCCCAGCTGCGCTGGCCCTCTGTCCTCGGCACGTAACGTCCAACGAGCCGCACCGCCCCATCCTCCGCCTCACGCACAAAGGCGGCCGGATCGCGGTTTTGCAGATTCAGGGCAAAGGCGGGACTCCGCACCACTCTTCCGCCATGGAAAGGCATCTGGCAAGGGAACACTTCGCCCAACGCCCAGCCATGCTCCAAGGGCCATACCCCGTACGCCACAAATTCTTCAACCAAGTCGCGCCCACTGCTCAGTCCGGCGGCGCACCGAAGGGCCCCTTCGTCCACATCCTCCTTCGCCACTTCGAAGGGCGGGTACGCTGAGTAAAAATGAGAACACATCTCGGACACGGGAAGTCCCTCATGGCCTTCGACGGTGCCCTCAGCAACGTAAAACCAAAATTCATTCCAGTTGCCCCACTTGTTGCGGGCGCAAGGAACCAACTCGACTACCTGCATTGTGGTTTTGCCGGTCTTCGGCGTGAATGTGCAGGACCCAAACTGAGCAACTTCGTCTCCAATCATCCTCTTCTGCCAGTGCAAACAATAATACTTCGCAAAAACTTCGACCGATGGCTGTCCGCCGTACGAAGTCGTCGCCCAGACATACTTCGACAGAGCCACTATGGCATTCGGTGTCAGCTAATGTATTTGAACGTTGAACTTGCGCAGGACTTCGCCAACAAATCGGTGCGCAGGCAAGCGGAGTCCGGCGACGAAGAACGCCTCGAAAACAACCAACTCACCCTCCGGCTCGGGGACTTCCTCCGTCCCCGGGACTCGAGCAACTCCGCCGCCGAAGTAACCCAACCGCTGCATATCTTGCACGCGGACCGACGACATCCGCGATACGCCAAAATCAACAGAATCGCCGGCACGCAACTCCTCCGCCATTAAACTACTCAGCGTCTCCTCAGACGAGGCGGCGGCCGGCGACGAGGGAACGGCCGGCGGTGTAGCGGCAGCGGAAGAAGACGAGGACGGCATCGCTACGTACCGTCGGCGGCGGCGGGCGGTCTACTTCACTCGAGCCAGATCTCCGGCGAACAAGAGCACGGCGGGCTGACGAGCAGCAAGACGGTGGAAAGGGCGGCTAGGGTTTTCGCGGAGCGCGAAAGGTGAAGTTCAAAAAGCGCCGACCCCCGCCCCCTTTTATAGGCAGGGCGCGGCGCTTCGGGAAACCCGCAATCCAACAGTACGCCGTCAATCAACGGTCATATCAAAAACCGCCGCGGAACCACTTCGAGCGAGGGCAGCGTCTCTGCCATCTAGCGACGTCTTCGGCACCAGGTGACTTTGTCGAACTAGTCCCTCGGAGGGCAAATGTTGGGGCGAAGGCAAAGGCACCACCCTTCGCTCGAAGCCTTCGCTGCAGCAGCTGAGCTAAAACAGACAAAGCAGGCAGGGACACCCTTCGCATGTACCGCGCCAGACGAAGACCGGCGACGAAGGGCATCCCACAGTGCGGCCTCGTCCAGCTCAGAGGCCCACGTGCGATCCGGCCCATCGTAACGGGCCCCGCGTGGCCGCTGTGCGTTACGGGCCTAATTTGTAAAAGCATCCCTGTAATTACGGTCTGTAACCCCGCTTTATGGGAATATTCTGGGGATAACCTAGGTAGCTGAGGGCACATGCGTCCTTAGCTCAAGGTGCTGTGCGCTCAGGTACCTATAAATACCCCCGCACAGTGCCCGTGAGAGGCCAGATGAACAGTGCTTTTGCCATCACGTGCTAAAACCCTGTTTGTGCTAACATTCCCCCACTGTTGGATCGACTTGTACCCGTGTGCAAGTTCCAACAGGGGGCATGCACAAAGGTGCTAAGCCCCGACATGTGGGCCCAGGGACATAATGGATATAGCACTTGGAGCTACAAATGTTTACTACTGGAGCAATCTTCTCGCGCCCTGACATCCGAGATCTGCGTATCCTCGGCGTGCAGGGGAAGCTTCTTGTATAAGGGATGGTGAGTATAGTGCGCTGCATGGCACGGACGCACTGTTTGACAACAGATAGATAGGCGCGCCGTCTGCAGGATGACCCCTGACGTCGTCTGCCAACGGAGTGGACAGGACGCATTAAATGTTGAGAGGGCACATCACCTGTCAGCATGGTGGTAGGCGACACGTCCTCTCCGCAATAAATGCAGAGACCGTGGGGCTTTAGTGGCCTCATGTCAGGCTCCGCCCGTTGGCTTATGTCACGGGCTACAAGCCACGCGGCGGTTGCGGGTCTCCGCCTGAGCAGGGAGCGCAGGGCAAGGCCTGGACACGTGCCAGCTCCGGACCCTCACTCATGTCGGGGTTCCTTCAGTCCCGGGGCCTTGCTGTGGCTCGGACCTTACTCGAAGAGACCTGGGGCCCGTCGGCATGCCTTTCCAGACTGTATCCGAGGGTCTAGGCTGTGCGTACAGGGGTCCGGTGTTCCTCTGTGGAGGTCCGGACCTAATGATGCATCCTGGGGTGTACTACCTCTCCTTGCCACATGGTGCCCCTAGACCCACCCATGTGGTGGGGTCGGGCGCCATTCTCCATGTGGCCAGGAGACGTCGTACGTATACAGCGTCTTTATACTGTAGTAGAGGGTACCCCTGATTGAGGGTACTGACAGGTACCCTGAAACTAGGGTACCCCCTGCTACTGTACAAAGACAAAGAACCCGCGCGGCTATCCCTTAATCGCGTGGTAGCAGTGCTGTGTGTGGGACCAAGCCACGGCTCACCCCAATCTCAGGCGGCTATTCTGGGTCCACAGCAGCGCCCGACCCCACCACATGGGCAGGTCCAAAACCGCCACGTGTCCAAAGAAGGTGGCGTACTCCAAAGCATCAACAGTAAGTCCGGACCTGTAATGCCCAGATTTTACATTAGAAAAAAAATGATATAAATAAATAAATACATTCAGGGTAGTGTTTTGGGAAATTTTTCTTTTGAAACCTTTGAAGATTTATTAGTTTCCTTTTCTTTTCATAAATCAGGTAATAAAAGTCAAATACCCAATAAATAAATAAAGAAAAATACATATCATACTGAAGAAATTGTTGTGATACATTTTGTTGAAATAAAGAATCATAGTTTAAACTTGACCTCAAAATTTCAAATGAAAACATAGAATAGAAAATAGAAAGGAATTCCTTCCATGAGTAAATAGCAAGGAAAATAATATGCAAAGAAAAATATATATGAGTGCTTATAATTCTTCCTACTGGTACTTTATTTGGGAATTTAACCTGGGTTTGAAATCACAAACAAATTTGAATTCAAACACTAGAGTTTGGAATATAGGGAGAAAAGATAAAAAGAAAAAGAACAAAAGCCTTCATGGGCCGGCTGACCCCATTTTTGGCCCACTCAGGGAAACTGACCGCGTGGCCCAACTTCATAACCGTGCGACGCATCTGTTGCTTTGCGCCGACACGTTGGGCCCACACGTCATACGGCGCAACCCCCACTGCAACTGACCTGCGGGACCCATCAGTCGGCGGCCTCCTGCGAAAACCGCGCGCGGCGCCTGGTCACCGCCTCGCGGGCCCCGGTCGTCAGGCTCGAAGCATACGCACGCTATCCACTCTCCTCACTGATTTGTGGACCCCTTCTGTCAGCTTCAACAAACTCCTCCATTCACGCGTAACGGCTGCCGCGAGAGCTCCGGCCAGCTGACTTGCCGACCCTCCCTCGGTCTCCGCCCTCGACCTGGATATAAGCCCCTAGACGCGTCTGCCGCTCCTACCTATCCGCGCTGGAGAATCGCCGTGCGCCACCATACCGCGCCATCGTCGTAGCACCGAGAGAAGGGGAGCGGCGCCGCCGTGAGTGAACAAGCAAATTAGCCACCCCGCGCCTTCGAAAACCAGCCCAGGTGATCCACCTGACATCGCGGTGGGCGCTGGGGCCTTGTTGATCGGGGAATTGATTCCTGTGCCACTGGAATTGCTCGTCGGACTTGGCATTCGACCACCGCGCCGCTTCGCTCGTCGACCGCAAGTATCTGCGCTCCAATCTCCGGTAATAACCCCTCTACAACGTTCGCCATCCTCTCGGCTGTGTGGTGCGCCATTCAATTTATAGAATAGCGCGCTTGGGCTCGGTTTGGCCTCTCCGGCCATGGCGCCGCCGCTGGGGTGTTGCCGCCGCCGTATCCAGTGACCCCCTTTTGGGCGGTCATCGTTGGCCGTCAGATCGTAAGCGAAGGGGTACGATTCGACCGTGTAGATACCGGTTCACATCTACGTAGGATCATAACTGCGGCCGTGGATTGCGTGATCTAGGGCCACGGTTGCATCTCGCGATTATAAAAATCTAGACCGTTGGTGCTGGATCCGACCGCTGCAGTCGCATACCGATTGAGATGAGTGAAACTCTAATCTGGACCCTTGGTTTCTATCCAATGGCCCTGGATCTGCGATACCCCTTCGCGGAGACTTTTTGTTAAAGAGACCCTGAGCTTTCTCGGATTCAACCCGCTGTCCTGACCTGGGGCGCTTAGAGTCTTAGGAATACTTACATGTGGGCCCCTGAGTTTTCCAGAAATTGGCGCCCAGTCCAGAGCACGTTTAAAATGTATAAATGAATTAGTAAATGTATTTTTTAATACAAAAATAATTCCTAGAACTCAGTTAATTCATAGAAAATTCATTTTAGCTCCAAATTAGCCCATTCCAGTTCCTATAATTTTGTAATATTATTATTTATCATTTAGTGCCACTGTTTTGACATAAAAGTCACATTAAAATTGTTATCTTAATTAATCTTGTAATAAGCACATAAAACCTTTGAAAATTCATAACTAAAAACCTATAACTCCAAAATTAATAATTCCTGTTCCTGTGATCTTATTTCAATATGTAGATTATTAATATGTATTTTGCATATATGTTTGGTGTAATGTTAATTTTGCCTATACCATGTATGTTTGTATTGCTACGTTTAGCAGTGAGGTCACGAGTCACCTGAAGATCATCCTGGTACCTGGAATCTCAAGTCCTAGGCTAGTTGTGCCCTTGATCACTTCTTTTCACCTACTCATGTTCTAATTAATCATAATGATCTGCATAGGTTAATTTTGATGGGACCCAATAGGTTACACTAGTTTGTCTATCTTTATACCTTGTTTACCACTGAACTCCCTAGGTAGTACCTGCTAGTGCTATATGTGGTTTTGGGTATGAAGATTACACTATTCATGATTATACTTTTTGTTATCAGTTGTTATTTATTGTTCATGATAAGATCATTATGTTAATTGGAACATGGAGAACCACCCGGGAAAACAGTGCTACCACAAGGGAGGAATGGGACCCCTTGGCTGATTAATTAGGAAAGCTAGTGGAAGACTACCTTACCCGAAAGGGGCAAGGGCAGTAGGGGAGTGGTCAGTGTAGGGAGGCCCTCGGGAGGATTTTGCTGCGATGGCGGTCCTGCAAGGGATTCCTGCATTGGAACTTCCTATAAACTGTAGCGGGTTTTCGGAAGCTAGTGGAACTTTGTAAAGGCCTCGTAGTGGATCCCTAGCCATTCACCTCGGTAGTGTCTAAGGGCCTTGCAAACCCTGGCGACATGGGATACACGACTTGTGGGTAAAGATGCGCAACCTCTGCAGAGTGTAAAACTAGTATACTAGCCGTGCTCACGGTCATGAGCGGCTCGGACACTCACATGATTAATTTATGGAACTAAATTCAATTTGTCATATGCATTGCATCGCAGGTGATGTTGTTACTTTTGTTCCACTACTTAATTGGGTTTGGTATTTACTTATACTTAGTAACTGCTAATAAAATTTTGACCAACCTTAAAAGCAATGCTCAGCTCTAACCATCCTCTTTGGTAAGCCTTACACTTCACGTGAGCTCCCACCTTTGGCGAGTTCATGCACATTATTCCCCACAACTTGTTGAGCGATGAACGTATGTGAGCTCACTCTTGCTGTCTCACACCCCCACAGGTCAAGAACAGGTACCGCAGGATGAAGCGCTTGGAGGATGCTGTGAAGTGTTCGTGAGAGGTCTAGGCCGTCGTCTCCCAGTCAACTTTGGGTTGCTGGACCGTTGTCTCCTTATAATGTAATCATTTATTTTGTATAGAACTCCTGTTATATATATAAAGATGTGACATTCGATCCTGTGCCACTATACATCATGTGTGAGACTTGGTCCCAGCATACCTGGTGTTTATGTTCGCGCCTGGGTCTTGGTGCCCCTAAAATCCGGGTGTGACAGAAGTGGTATCAGAGGAATGTTGACTGTAGGACGAAACCTAGATAGAACTGGACAACCATTCTTTACTTACCTTTGCTACTGTGATTCTTTTCTATACTTTTCTTAATCTATCCTCATCTATTCCGCTTTACTCTGATTATTCTTACCTTTTCTTTTCTAAAGACAAACGTGGATTTCACACTTTGAAATCCTATGCCTAAAGTGACTTTAGGAATAGGAGACCTAATCCTAGGAACAAAAACAAAACTATTTTTATAAGTGTCTATGTATTTGAATGTTTGTTCTTATGATATCTGTCTGATTTGGATCTTTGTTTGAGTGTGATGGGTTGTGGAGTAATGTCCACAATTACATCTGCATATACATCTAGGCATAAAGGATAGCATTTGTAAGATAACTAGACAATTTAGATTATCCCCTTAGAAAATATGTGTATATATAGTATTCCGTATCTATCTCATCTTGACATATTCTATCCTACCTTTGGACATTCACCTCGTACAACTAATTACCCTAGTCTTGACATAAAATATCTGGTCAGGCCCTGCCAAAGAAAGTTTTAGTACATAACCAACTATTAGCTTATTCATTCTGCCTACCAAATGATTCCCTTGCAAAACTATCTTACCATATGCTTCTAACTTAGATGGTCAATACCAGGCGGGGTGGTGGAATTGATTTACCTCCTAATCGACACACTCGGTGGATATATCGACAACCCCAACCACAGCCAGCAGAGATGAATCCTCCTAATCCTCCATCAGGCGGAGTCGATCCACTAATTACAGCTCAAATGAGGATGATGCAGCAAATGGCTGACACTATGGCAGATATGCGCACCCAAATGCAGCAAGAGCGCCAAGAAATGCACCAGGAAAGAGAGGATGCACGTCGGGAAATGCGCCAAGAGCGGGAAGAGATACGCCAGGAGAGAAGGGTACAACAACAGCAGCTGCAGCAACAACTTCAACAACAGCAGCAACAACAACAAGTGCCATTGCCTCCACCTCCACCACCAGTTCCACCCCGGGACAAGCACCGGGAATTCATGAGCCACAAACCACCAACCTTCTCCAACTCCACAGATCCGCTGCAAGCAGATGACTGGTTAAAGTCCATAGAGAAGATGCTCAACATAGCTCAGTGCTCGGACCGAGAGAAAGTACTCTACGCATCAGGACGTCTTGCTGGTCCTGCTGCGGATTGGTGGGATGCGTACTGCGCTGCTCATGCTGCTGTCGATACAATTACCTGGGCCGAATTCTCCACTCAATTCAGGAATTACCATATTCCTGCTGGGCTCATGAAGATTAAGAGAAAGGAGTTTCTATCCCTTAAGCAAGGAAGTATGTCTGTGAGTGAATATAGGGACAAATTCATCCAGTTATCGCGATATGCTCCCAGAGATGTTGAGGATGATGAGCAAAAGCAGGAGCTTTTTCTGGACGGTTTGATTGGGCCCTTGCAATATCAACTGGTATCGCACACATTCCCATCCTTCCAAAGGCTACTTGACAAAGCTATTGCTGTAGAAAACAAGAGGAGTATATTTGGAGAGAAAAGAAAGGCTACTAACCAAGGGCAGGCTGGGAGTAGTTCCCGTCCTCGCTATACTACCACTCCCAATACACCAGCTAGTGGCAGTTCTGGACAACAAACTCATCAGACACCAACTGCTCCTCCAAAAGCAAGCACTCCAGTAGGAACCGTTGCTCCTAACACAACCGCCATCAGGACATGCTTCAAGTGTGGACAACCAGGACACTACGCCAACTACTGTCCCAACCGAGCTGCCTACACTACACCGGCTCCGATGAAGCAAGGACAAGCCTCGGCAGGAAAGAGTCAGCCCCTATCTATCAACCGGGGATATGCCCATCATGCAGAAGTAGAAGCTGAACCCGGTGAACTTGAAATTCAAGAAGAAGAGCCAGTTGAAGATGAAGTAGTCGGTGAAGAAGTCAACGAGCAACAAGAATAGAGAGATAAACATAGATATAGATACATATATATATATATATATATTTACTATTTGTAAGACCTAAATATTAGTTTAGCTATTAGTTAGTATTATTACTATTTTAGTGATAATAGTAAGGTCTATTAAACCTATGTTTTGTTAAAGGATTATGCATCATGCCGAGATTTCTTTGTTTGTGCATATGTTCCGAGAACAATATGAGTATACATCCTTTTCTTACAAATCTCGAGGACGAGATTTTTGTTAAGGGGGGTAGGATTTGTAATGCCCAGATTTTACATTAGAAAAAAAAATGATATAAATAAATAAATACATTCAGGGTAGTGTTTTGGGAAATTTTTCTTTTGAAACCTTTGAAGATTTATTAGTTTCCTTTTCTTTTCATAAATCAGGTAATAAAAGTCAAATACCCAATAAATAAATAAAGAAAAATACATATCATACTGAAGAAATTGTTGTGATACATTTTGTTGAAATAAAGAATCATAGTTTAAACTTGACCTCAAAATTTCAAATGAAAACATAGAATAGAAAATAGAAAGGAATTCCTTCCATGAGTAAATAGCAAGGAAAATAATATGCAAAGAAAAATATATATGAGTGCTTATAATTCTTCCTACTGGTACTTTATTTGGGAATTTAACCTGGGTTTGAAATCACAAACAAATTTGAATTCAAACACTAGAGTTTGGAATATAGGGAGAAAAGATAAAAAGAAAAAGAACAAAAGCCTTCATGGGCCGGCTGACCCCATTTTTGGCCCACTCAGGGAAACTGACCGCGTGGCCCAACTTCATAACCACGCGACGCATCTGTTGCTTTGCGCCGACACGTTGGGCCCACACGTCATACGGCGCAACCCCCACTGCAACTGACCTGCGGGACCCATCAGTCGGCGGCCTCCTGCGAAAACCGCGCGCGCGCCTGGTCACCGCCTCGCGGGCCCCGGTCGTCAGGCTCGAAGCATACGCACGCTATCCACTCTCCTCACTGATTTGTGGACCCCTTCTGTCAGCTTCAACAAACTCCTCCATTCACGCGTAACGGCTGCCGCGAGAGCTCCGGCCAGCTGACTCGCCGACCCTCCCTCGGTCTCCGCCCTCGACCTGGATATAAGCCCCTAGACACGTCTGCCGCTCCTACCTATCCGCGCTGGAGAATCGCCGTGCGCCACCATACCGCGCCATCGTCGTAGCACCGAGAGAAGGGGAGCGGCGCCGCCGTGAGTGAACAAGCAAATTAGCCACCCCGCGCCTTCGAAAACCAGCCCAGGTGATCCACCTGACATCGCGGTGGGCGCTGGGGCCTTGTTGATCGGGGAATTGATTCCTGTGCCACTGGAATTGCTCGTCGGACTTGGCATTCGACCACCGCGCCGCTTCGCTCGTCGACCGCAAGTATCTGCGCTCCAATCTCCGGTAATAACCCCTCTACAACGTTCGCCATCCTCTCGGCTGCGTGGTGCGCCATTCAATTTATAGAATAGCGCGCTTGGGCTCGGTTTGGCCTCTCCGGCCATGGCGCCGCCGCTGGGGTGTTGCCGCCGCCGTATCCAGTGACCCCCTTTTGGGCGGTCATCGTTGGCCGTCAGATCGTAAGCGAAGGGGTACGATTCGACCGTGTAGATACCGGTTCACATCTACGTAGGATCATAACCGCGGCCGTGGATTGCGTGATCTAGGGCCACGGTTGCATCTCGCGATTATAAAAATCTAGACCGTTGGTGCTGGATCCGACCGCTGCAGTCGCATACCGATTGAGATGAGTGAAACTCTAATCTGGACCCTTGGTTTCTATCCAACGGCCCTGGATCTGCGATACCCCTTCGCGGAGACTTTTTGTTAAAGAGACCCTGAGCTTTCTCGGATTCAACCCGCCGTCCTGACCTGGGGCGCTTAGAGTCTTAGGAATACTTACATGTGGGCCCTTGAGTTTTCCAGAAATTGGCGCCCAGTCCAGAGCACGTTTAAAATGTATAAATGAATTAGTAAATGTATTTTTTAATACAAAAATAATTCCTAGAACTCAGTTAATTCATAGAAAATTCATTTTAGCTCCAAATTAGCCCATTCCAGTTCCTATAATTTTGTAATATTATTATTTATCATTTAGTGCCACTGTTTTGACATAAAAGTCACATTAAAATTGTTATCTTAATTAATCTTGTAATAAGCACATAAAACCTTTGAAAATTCATAACTAAAAACCTATAACTCCAAAATTAATAATTCCTGTTCCTGTGATCTTATTTCAATATGTAGATTATTAATATGTATTTTGCATATATGTTTGGTGTAATGTTAATTTTGCCTATACCATGTATGTTTGTATTGCTACGTTTAGCAGTGAGGTCACGAGTCACCTGAAGATCATCCTGGTACCTGGAATCTCAAGTCCCAGGCAAGTTGTGCCCTTGATCACTTCTTTTCACCTACTCATGTTCTAATTAATCATAATGATCTGCATAGGTTAATTTTGATGGGACCCAATAGGTTACACTAGTTTGTCTATCTTTATACCTTGTTTACCACTGAACTCCCTAGGTAGTACCTGCTAGTGCTATATGTGGTTTTGGGTATGAAGATTACACTATTCATGATTATACTTTTTGTTATCAGTTGTTATTTATTGTTCATGATAAGATCATTATGTTAATTGGAACATGGAGAACCACCCGGGAAAACAGTGCTACCACAAGGGAGGAATGGGACCCCTTGGCTGATTAATTAGGAAAGCTAGTGGAAGACTACCTTACTCGAAAGGGGCAAGGGCAGTAGGGGAGTGGTCAGTGTAGGGAGGCCCTCGGGAGGATTTTGCTGCGATGGCGGTCCTGCAAGGGATTCCTGCATTGGAACTTCCTATAAACTGTAGCGGGTTTTTGGAAGCTAGTGGAACTTTGTAAAGGCCTCGTAGTGGATCCCTAGCCATTCACCTCGGTAGTGTCTAAGGGCCTTGCAAACCCTGGCGACATGGGATACACGACTTGTGGGTAAAGATGCGCAACCTCTGCAGAGTGTAAAACTAGTATACTAGCCGTGCTCACGGTCATGAGCGGCTCGGACACTCACATGATTAATTTATGGAACTAAATTCAATTTGTCATATGCATTGCATCGCAGGTGATGTTGTTACTTTTGTTCCACTACTTAATTGGGTTTGGTATTTACTTATACTTAGTAACTGCTAATAAAATTTTGACCAACCTTAAAAGCAATGCTCAGCTCTAACCATCCTCTTTGGTAAGCCTTACACTTCACGTGAGCTCCCACCTTTGGCGAGTTCATGCACATTATTCCCCACAACTTGTTGAGCGATGAACGTATGTGAGCTCACTCTTGCTGTCTCACACCCCCACAGGTCAAGAACAGGTACCGCAGGATGAAGCGCTTGGAGGATGCTGTGAAGTGTTCGTGAGAGGTCTAGGCCATCGTCTCCCAGTCAACTTTGGGTTGCTGGACCGTTGTCTCCTTATAATGTAATCATTTATTTTGTATAGAACTCCTGTTATATATATAAAGATGTGACATTCGATCCTGTGCCACTATACATCATGTGTGAGACTTGGTCCCAGCATACCTGGTGTTTATGTTCGCGCCTGGGTCTTGGTGCCCCTAAAATCCGGGTGTGACAGGACCCCCACGGGGGAGCGCTGGACCCCCGGATAAACAGTCTGGACCCCCAGGGTTGGTCCTGGACCTCCACGTGTGCAAGCTGGACCCCTGGAATGGGAGCCGGACCCCCCCTGTATGGGGTCCGGGTCGCCCGTAGTGGGGTCCCAAGGTCCCAGAATAGAGAATACCCGGGCCTTGAATAGGACCGAGGCGGGGGTCCGGTACTGACACGTGTCCAGACCTAGTCTGGTGCGGACCTGTCCGCATACGCATCTGCTCCTGAGAGCACCTAGAGGGGGGGTGAATAGGTGATCCTGTAAAATTTAACAACTAATAGCCACAAAACTTGGTTAAGTGTAAGAATGATAAAACCAAGTGGCTATAGAGCGAGCTCTTGTTAATCACAATAATCACACAGAAAAGCAATCACAAGAGACACGTGAGTTATCCCGTGGTTCGGCCAAGTAATACTTGCCTACTTCCATGTTGTGGCGTCCCAATGGACGAGGGTTGCACTCAACCCCTTTCAAGTGATCCAATGATCAACTTGAATACCACGGTGTTCTTCTTTCTTATACTTTCTCCCGTTTGCGAGGAATCTCCACAACTTGGAGCCTCTTGCCCTTACAATTGATGATCACAAAGAAGCACGGAAGTAAGGGAGGGGAGAGCAACGCACACAAGACTCAAAATGAGAGCACAAACATGCACACAAGTCACAACTTGAGCTCTAAGTTCAACACACAGAGTTCTCAACTCAAGAGAAGCTCAAATTGCTAGCACAAAGAATCAAATGCGTGGGAGTGGAGTCTGAATGCTTAGGAATGATCAAAGAATGCTTGTGTATCTCCTCCATGCGCCTAGGGGTCCCTTTTATAGCCCCAAGGCAGCTAGGAGCCGTTGGAGGCAACTTTGGAAGGCTAATCTTGCCTTCTGTCGGGTGGCGCACCGGACAGTCCGGTGTGCCACCGGACAGTCACTGTTCATGTCCGGTGCGCGATTTCCTTCCATTCCTGGCGTAGCCGACCGTTGCAACTTCGGGCTGGATGGCGCACCAGACACTGTCCGGTGCACACCGGACAGTCCGGTGCCCCCTGCCGACCGTTGAAGCGGGCCACGCGTCGCTCGTGGATTTGGCGGACGACCGTTGCGCTGACGGCCATTGGCTCACCGGACAGTCCGGTGCACCACCAGACAGTCCGGTGAATTATAGTCGTACGCCACCGAAGTTTTCCCGAGAGTGGCCAGTTCGCTGGAAGCCAGCCTGGCACACCGGACACTGTCCGGTGCACCACCGGACAGTCCGGTGTGCCAGACCGAGCTGAGTCTTGGCTGCTCCAGCCAAGTCCTTTTCTTCTTCTCTTTTCTCTGATTCTAGCACTTAGACAAATATGTTAGTACATCAAAAACCAATGTACTAAGTCTAGAACCATACCTTTGCCTTGATTATCACTTCTCTCTTTATTTAGCACATGAGAGCTTATTTAAATGTGTTGGCCACTTAATCACCAAAACATAATATAAATTGCCCAAAGGCACATTTCCCTTTCAATCTCCCCCTTTTTGGTGATTTATGCCAACACATCCAAAAGCAATACAAAACATGCAACATTGATTCAAATTGAAGACCAAATTGTTTTTTAACTCTAATTTGGCATATTTGGATCATTCTTTGCCACCACTTGGTTTGTTTTTTGCAAATCAAAATCATTTTCCTATCTCTAAGTCAAACACACATGTTTAGGCACAAAGAGAGATATTCCAAGAGAAATTGATCAAAGATCCAAAAAACTCCCCCTTTTTCCCATAATCAAACATTCTCCCAACAAGAGATCAAATTTTGACAAAAAGAGTATTTTGATAAATCAAAAGGTTCTAACTCTACTCTTTTAGAAATTTCACAAGTGGTAGCTGGTCCATTTGCTTTGGCCTTAATTTCTCCCCCTTTAGCATTAAGCACCAAAACGGGATCATTCTTGGCCCTTTAACCCCATTGCCTCACCAAAATTGTCATTTACGAGCAAAAAGGCAATAAGAGCATAGATATGAACTTGGAGTTATTACCGGAGTGCAGTGGAAGTCTTTGCATGGTCCAAGTTCACCTTTCCCTTTCAATTCACTTTTGAGATTAAAACAAGTGAACTCAAACACAAGGTTAGTCTCAAAGGGTCAAGTTGTAGCATGCCTCCCCTTAAATAAGTGCATCACTTGCAAATGGACTTGTGAGGTCCGGGGATCATGTTTACAACTTGAGCACCATAAATAAACAATAAATCTCATAAATGCATAAGGTAACTTGTTCAAGGGCATAAAACACATGTATGCTATAAATCAATCCAAGTTACGCAAATCTAAGACATTTAGCTCACTACGCAGCCTGCAAAAGGTTTTCTCATCTAGAGGCTTGGTAAAGATATCGGCTAGCTGGTTCTCGGTGCTAATATAGAACACTTCGATATCTCCCTTTTGCTGGTGGTCTCTCAAAAAGTGATGTCGGATGTCTATGTGCTTTGTGCGGCTGTGTTCAACAGGATTGTCCGCCATGCAGATTACACTCTCATTATCACATAGGAGTGGGACTTTGCTCAGATTGTAGCCAAAGTTTGGAGGGTTTGCCTCATCCAAAGTAGTTGCGCGCAACACTGTCCTACGACAACATACTTGGCCTCAGCGGTGGATAGGGCAACGGAAGTTTGTTTCTTTGAACTCCAAGACACCAGGGACCTTCCTAGGAATTGGCACATCCCTGATGTATTCTTCCTATCAACCTTGCACCCGGCATAATCGGAGTCTGAATATCCAATCAAGTCAAAGGTAGACCCCTTTGGATACCAGATCCCAAAGCAAGGTGTAGCAACTAAATATCTAAGAATCCGCTTAACGGCCACAAGGTGACATTCCCTTGGGTCGGATTGATATCTAGCACACATGCAAACGCTAAGCATAATATCCGGTCTACTAGCACATAAATAAAGCAAGGAACCTATCATAGACCGGTATGTCTTTTGATCAACGGACTTACCTCCTTTGTTGAGGTCGACATGTCCATCGATTCCCATTGGTGTCTTCGCAGGCTTGGCGTCCTTCATCCCGAACCGCTTGAGCAAGTCTTGCGTGTACTTCATTTGGGAGATGAAGGTGTCATCCTTGAGTTGCTTCACTTGGAACCTAAGGAAGTAGTTCAACTCGCCCATCATCAACATCTCAAATTTCTGAGTCATCACCCTGCTAAACTCCTCACAAGACTTTTGGTTAGTAGAACCAAATATTATGTCATCGACATAAATTTGGCACACAAATAGGTCACCATCACAAGTCTTAGTGAAAAGAGTGGGATCGGGTTTCCCAACCTTGAAAGCATTAGCAATTAGGAAATCTTTAAGGCATTCATACCATGCTCTTGGGGCTTGTTTAAGTCCATAGAGCGCCTTAGAGAGCTTACACACGTGGTCGGGGTACTGTTCATCCTCAAAGCCAGGGGGTTGCTCCACGTACACCTCCTCCTTGATTGGCCCGTTGAGGAAGGCGCTCTTCACATCCATTTGGAACAACTTGAAAGAGTGGTGAGTGGCATAGGCTAATAGAATGCGAATAGACTCTAGCCTAGCCACAGGAGCAAAAGTCTCCTCAAAATCCAAACCTGCGACTTGGGCATAACCTTTTGCCACAAGTCGAGCCTTGTTTCGTGTCACCACCTCGTGCTCGTCTTGCTTGTTGCGGAACACCCACTTGGTTCCCCCAATGTTTTGCTTGGGACGTGGCACCAGGGTCCAAACTTCATTTCGCTTGAAGTTGTTGAGCTCTTCCTGCATGGCTAACACCCAGTCCGGATCTAGCAAGGCCTCTTCTACCCTGAAAGGCTCAATAGAAGAGACAAACGAGTAATGCTCACAAAAGTTAGCTAATCTTGAGCGAGTGGTTACTCCCTTGCTTATATCACCCAAAATTTGGTCGATGGGATGATTCCTTTGAATCATCGCTCGGACTTGAGTTGGAGGGGCCCGTGGTGCTTCTTCCACCATAACTTGGTCTTCTTGTGCTCCCCCTTGATCACATGCCTCCTCTTGAGGAACCTGTTCATCATCTTGAGTTGGGGGATGCACCATTGTTGAGGAAGAAGGTTGATCTTGCTCTTGATGTTCCTGTGGTCGCACATCTCCAATTGCCATGGTGCGAATTGCATCCGTTGGAACATCATCTTCATCTACATCATCAAGATCAACTTGCTCTCTTGGAGAGCCATTAGTTTCATCAAATACAATGTCGCTAGAGACTTCAACCAAACCCGATGATTTGTTGAAGACTCTATACGCCTTTGTATTTGAGTCATAACCTAGCAAAAACCCTTCTACAGCTTTGGGAGCAAACTTTGAATTTCTACCCTTCTTTACTAGAATATAACATTTACTCCCAAATACACGAAAGTATGAAACGTTGGGTTTGTTACCGGTTACAAGTTCATATGAGGTCTTCTTGAGGAGGCGATGAAGGTAAACCCGGTTTATGGCATGGTAAGCTGTGTTCACAGCTTTCGACCAAAACCGCTCGGGTGTCTTGAATTCTCCAAGCATCATCCTCGCCATGTCTATAAGCGTCCTGTTCTTCCTCTCTACCACACTGTTTTGCTGTGGTGTGTAGGGAGCGGAGAACTCGTGTTTGATTACTTCCTCCTCAAGGTACTCCTCCACTTGTAAGTTCTTGAACTCGGACCCGTTGTCGCTTCTTATCTTTTTCACCTTGAGCTCAAATTCGTTTTGAGCTCTCTTTAGAAAGCGCTTTAGGGTCCCTTGGGTTCCTGATTTATCCTGCAAAAAGGAATACCCAAGTGAAGCGAGAAAAATCATCAACAATAACAAGACCATACTTACTTCCCCCGATGCTAAGGTAGGCAACGGGTCCGAAGAGATCCATATGAAGTAGCTCCAGAGGTCTTGATGTGGTCATCACATTCTTGCTGTGATGAGCGCTTCCCACTTGTTTACCTGCTTGATAAGCTGCACAAGGTCTATCTTTTTCGAAAACTACATTGGTTAGACCTAACACATGTTCTCCCTTCAGAAGTTTATGAAGGTTCTTCATCCCAACATGTGCTAGGCGGCGATGCCACAGCCAGCCCATGCTAATCTTAGCAATTAAGCATGCATCTAGATCGGCCTCCTCTTTCGAAAAATCAACTAAGTAGAGTTTGTCGTCTAGTACACCCTTAAAAGCTAATGAACCATCACTCCTTCTAAAGACAGACACATCTACATTGGTAAATAAACAATTGTAACCCATATTACATAGTTGACTAACGGACAACAAGTTGTACCCGAGCGATTCAACTAAGAACACATTAGATATGGAATGCTCGGATGAAATGGCTATCTTTCCTAGTCCTTTAACCTTGCCTTGGTTCCCATCTCCAAAGATGATCGAATCTTGGGAATCTTTGTTCTTGATGTAGGAGGTCAACATCTTCTTCTCCCCCGTCATGTGGTTTGTGCATCCGCTGTCGATAATCCAGCTTGAGCCCCCAGATGCATAAACCTGCAAGGCAAATTAGGCTTGGGTTTTAGGTACCCAACTCTTGTTGGGTCCTACAAGGTTAGTTACAATAGCCTTTGGGACCCAAATGCAAGTCTTGTCTCCCTTGCATTTGGACCCCATCTTTCTAGCAACCACTTTTTCATTTTTACATGAAAGTACTTATGTAGTGTTGCAAGCATGAAAAACAGTGGTAGGTTTATTACACACTTTCCTAGGAGCATGAGACACAAAGTTTCTCCTAGGCCTACCATTAAAGTTCGAACTTGAAGCAATCATAGCATGAGAATCAAAAGTATTACAACTCCTATTATAATGAGAATTTCTAAAAAAATTTCTATCATTGTACATGAGAGCATGATTCTTTTGATTACTACTAGCCATAGGGGCCTTCCCTTTCTCCTTGTTGGGAATAGGAGCCCTTTGGCTTGTTAAGTTCTTGGCTTCCTTTCGAAAGCCAAGTCCATCCTTAATTGAGGGATGTCTACCAACGGTGTAGGCATCCCTAGCAAATTTTAATTTATCAAAGTCATTTTTGCAAGTCTTAAGTTGGGCATTAAGACTTGCCACTTCACCATTAAGTTTTGTAATAGAAGTAAGGTGCTCAACACATGCATCAACATCGAAATCCTTACACCTATTACAAATCACAACATGCTCTACACAAGAACTAGATTTATTAACTACTTCTAGCTTAGCATTTAAATCATCATTAATACTCTTCAAGCTAGACATAGTTTCATGACAAGCGGATAATTCAGAAGAAAGCATTTCATTCCTTTTAACCTCTAAAGCAAGAGATTTTTGCACACTAATAAACTTGTCATGCTCTTCATATAAAATATCTTCTTGCTTCTCTAATAATCTATTCTTTTCATTTAAGGCATCAATCAATTCATTGATCTTATCAACTTTAGTTCAATCTAAACCTTTGAATAAACTTGTGTAATCTACTTCATCATCACTAGAGTCATCATCACTTGAAGTAGTATACTTAGGGGTATCTCGAGCGCTTACCTTTTTCTCCTTTGCCATGAGGCAGGTGTGGCGCTCATTGGGGAAGAGAGATGACTTGTTGAAGGCCGAGGCGGCAAGTCCTTCGTCATCGGAGTCGGACGAAGAGCAATCTGAATCCCACTCTTTGCCAAGGTGCGCCTCGCCCTTCGCCTTCTTATAGGACTTCTTATTCTCCCTCTTCCCGCTCTTTTCTTGTTCCTGGTTGAAAGTTGCCTAGAGGGGGTGAATAGGGCGAATCTGAAATTTACAAAGTTTAAGCACAACTACAAGCCAGGGTTAGCGTTAGAATTAAAATCGAGTCCGAGAGAGAGGGCAAAAAACAAATCGCAAGCAAATAAAGAGTGAGACATAAGGATTTGTTTTACCGAGGTTCGGTTCTTGCAAACCTACTCCACGTTGAGGTGGTCACAAAGACCGGGTCTCTTTCAACCCTTTCCCTCTCTCAAACGGTCACTTAAACCGAGTGAGCTTCTCTTCTCAATCACACGGGACACTAAGTCCCCGCAAAGACCACCACACAATTGGTGTCTCTTGCCTTGGTTACAAATGAGTTGTTCACAAGAAAGAATGAGAAAGAAAAGAAGCAATCCAAGCGCAAGAGCTCAAATGAACACAAGTCACTCTCTCACTAGCCACTATTTGATTGGAGATGATCTTTGGGCTTGGGAGAGGATTTGATCTCTTTGGTGTGTCTTGTATTGAATGCTATAGCTCTTGTAAGGTGTAGGAAGTCATCAAACTTGGATGGAATGAATGGTGGGGTGGTTGGGGTATTTATAGCCCCAACTAGCCGTTTGGTGGAGGCTGCTCTCGAATGGCGCACCGGACAGTCCGGTGCGCCACCGGACACTGTCCGGTGCGCCAACCACGTCACCCGACCGTTAGGGTTCGACTGTTGGAGCTTCTGTCTTCTGGGTCACCGGACAGTCCGGTGTTGCACCGGACAGTCACTGTACACTGTCTGGTGCGCCTTCTGGCGCTGCTCTGACACTGGCGCGCACTGTAGCGCATTGAATGCGATTTGCAGACGACTGTTGGCGCGAAGTAGCCGTTGCTCCGCTGGCACACCGGACAGTCCGGTGGTGCACCGGATAGTCCGGTGAATTATAGCGGAGCGGCTCCCAGAATTCCCGAGACTGGCAAGTTTGGAGTTGGATTCCCTGGTGCACCGGACACTGTCCGGTGGCACACCGGACAGTCCGGTGCGCCAGACCAGGGCTGCCTTCGGTTTAACTTTGCTCCCTTTGTTTGAACCCTTTCTTTTGACTTGTATTGGTTTGTTGTGAACCTTTGGCACCTGTAGAACATATTTTCTAGAGCAAACTAGTTAGTCCAATAATTTGTGTTGGGCAATTCAACCACCAAAATTCCTATTGGAAAAGGTTTGACCCTATTCCCTTTCAATCTCCCCCTTTTTGGTGATTGATGCCAACACAAACCAAAGCAAATATAAAAGTGCAGAATTGAACTAGTTTGCATAATGTAAGTGCAAAGGTTGCTTGGAGTTGAAACCAACATACTTATCTTAATAGATATGCTTGGATGGTTTTCTTCTTTATTAAAATTTTGGACCACATTTGCACCACGAGTTTTGTTCTGCAAATTCTTTGTAAAGTTCTTTTCAAAAACATTTTGCAAATAGTCAAATGTACATGAATAAGATTGAAGAAAGCATTCTCAAGATTTGAAATTTTCTCCCCCTGTCTCAAATGCTTTTCCTTTGACTAAAACAAAACTCCCCCTAAATAAAATTCTCCTCTTAGTGTTCAAGAGGGTTTTGCAATTTTTGAAGATACTACTTTTTCCCCCTTTTCAACATAATAAGATATCAAATTGAAAACTTTATTTTTAAATTTGGTGGTGGTGCGGTCCTTTTGCTTTAGGCTCATACTTTCTCCCCCTTTGGCATGAATCGCCAAAAACGGATACTTGTGAGTGAGATATAAGCCCTTATTCAAACTTTCTCCCCCTTTGGCATACACAAAAATATGAGTGAAGATTATACCAAAGTGGAGAACGAAGCGGAGTACCGGCAAACACAATTGAAATTGAGTGAAAGCGCCTTCTTTGCCGACTATTCCATTTCCCTTTCAATACCTATGACTAAGCATAAGATGATACTTGAAAACACATTAGTCATAGACATAAAAAGAGATATGATCAAAGGTATAATAATGAGCTATGTGTGCAAAACATCAATAAAAATTCCTAGAATCAAGAATATTTAGCTCATGCCTAAGTCTGGTAAATGTTTGTTCATCTAATGGCTTGGTAAAGATATCGGCTAATTGTTCTTTGGTGTTAATATATGCAATCTCGATATCCCCCTTTTGTTGGTGATCCCTTAAGAAATGATACCGAATGGCTATGTGCTTAGTGCGGCTGTGTTCAATGGGATTATCCGCCATGCGGATTGCACTCTCATTATCACATAGAAGAGGAACTTTGGTTAATTTGTAACCGTAGTCCCTAAGGGTTTGCTTCATCCAAAGCAATTGCGCGCAACAATGACCTGCGACAATATACTCGGCTTCGGCAGTAGAAAGAGCCACCGAATTTTGCTTCTTTGAAGCCCAAGACACCAGAGACCTTCCCAAGAACTGGCAAGTCCCTGATGTGCTCTTTCTATTAATTTTACACCCTGCCCAATCGGCATCCGAGTAGCCAATTAAATCAAATGTGGATCCCCTAGGGTACCAAAGGCCAAACTTAGGAGTATAAACTAAATATCTCAAGATTCGTTTTATGGCCCTAAGGTGAGCTTCCTTAGGATCACCTTGGAATCTTGCACACATGCATACAGAAAGCATAATGTCCGGTCGAGATGCACATAAATAGAGTAAAGAACCTATCATCGACCGGTATACCTTTTGATCTATGGATTTACCTCCCGTGTCGAGGTCAAGATGCCCATTTGTTCCCATGGGTGTCTTGATGGGTTTGGCGTCTTTCATCCCAAACTTGTTGAGTATATCTTGAGTGTACTTGGTTTGGCTAATGAAAGTGCCCTCTTGGAGTTGCTTCACTTGAAATCCCAAGAAGTACTTTAACTCCCCCATCATAGACATCTCGAATTTTTGTGTCATGATCCTACTAAATTCCTCACATGTAGATTTGTTAGTAGACCCAAATATAATATCATCAACATAAATTTGGCATACAAACAAATCATTTGCAAGTGTTTTAGTAAATAAAGTAGGATCGGCCTTTCCGACTTTGAAGCCATTAGTGATAAGAAAATCTCTTAGGCATTCATACCATGCTCTTGGAGCTTGCTTGAGTCCATAAAGCGCCTTAGAGAGTTTGTAAACATGGTTAGGATACTCACTATCTTCAAAGCCGGGAGGTTGCTCAACATAGACCTCTTCCTTGATTGGTCCATTGAGGAAGGCACTCTTCACGTCCATTTGGTAGAGCTTAAAGCCATGGTAAGTAGCATAGGCTAATAATATACGAATGGACTCAAGCCTAGCTACGGGTGCATAAGTTTCACCGAAATCCAAACCTTCGACTTGTGAATATCCTTTGGCTACAAGTCGGGCTTTGTTCCTTATGACCACACCATGCTCATCTTGCTTGTTGCAGAATACCCACTTGGTACCTACAACATTTTGGTTAGGACGTGGAACTAAATGCCATACCTCATTCCTCGTGAAGTTGTTGAGCTCCTCTTGCATCGCCACCACCCAATCTGAATCTTGAAGTGCTTCCTCTACCTTGTGTGGCTCAATAGAGGAAACAAAAGAGTAATGTTCACAAAAATGAGCAACCCGAGATCGAGTAGTTACCCCCTTATGAATGTCTCCTAGGATGGTGTTCACGGGGTGATCTTGTTGGATTGCTTGGTGGACCCTTGGGTGTGGCGGCCTTGGAACTTGCTCATCCTCCTTGTCTTGATCTTTTGCATCTCCCCCTTGATCATTGCCCTCCTCTTGAGGCGGCTCATCTTCTTGATCTTCTTCTTCATCATCTTGAGCCTCATCCTCATCTTGAGTTGGTGGGGATGCTTGCATGGAGGAGGATGGTTGATCTTGTGCTTGAATGGGCTCTTCGGATTCCTTAGGACACACATCCCCAATGGACATGTTCCTTAGTGCGACGCATGGAGCCTCTTCATCATCTAATTCATCAAGATCAAATTGCTCTACTTGAGAGCCGTTAGTCTCATCAAACATAATGTCACAAGAAACTTCAACTAGTCCATTGGACTTGTTAAAGACTCTATATGCCCTTGTGTTTGAATCATATCCTAGTAAAAAGCCTTCTACAGCCTTACGAGCAAATTTGGACTTTCTACCTCTTTTAACAAGTATACAACATTTGCTACCAAAGACTCTAAAATATGAAACATTTGGCCTTTTACCGGTGAGGAGTTCGTAAGATGTCTTCTTGAGGATTCGGTGTAGATACAACCGGTTGATGGCGTAGCAAGCGGTGTTGACCACCTCGGCCCAAAACCGATCCGAAGTCTTGTACTCATCAAGCATGGTTCTTGCCATGTCCAATAGAGTTCTATTCTTCCTCTCTACTACACCATTTTGTTGTGGCGTGTAGGGAGAGGAGAAATCATGCTTGATGCCCTCCTCCTCAAGGAAGCCTTCAATGTGTGAATTCTTGAACTCCGTCCCATTATCGCTTCTAATTTTCTTGATCCTCAAGCCGAACTCATTTTGAGCCCGTCTCAAGAATCCCTTTAAGGTCTCTTGGGTTTGAGATTTCTCCTGTAAAAAGAATACCCAAGTGAAGCAAGAATAGTCATCCACAATAACTAGACAGTACTTACTCCCGCCAATGCTTATGTAAGCGATCGGGCCGAATAGGTCCATGTGGAGGAGCTTGAGTGGCCTGTCAGTCATCAAGATGTTCTTATGTGGATGATGAACACCAACTTGCTTCCCTGCTTGGCATGCGCTACAAATCCTGTCTTTCTCAAAATGCACATTTGTTAGTCCCAAAATGTGCTCTCCCTTTAGAAGCTTGTGAAGATTCTTCATTCCAACATGGGCTAGTCGGTGGTGCCAGAGCCAACCCATGTTAGTCTTAGCGATTAAGCAAGTATTAAGTTCAGCTCTATTGAAATCAACTAGGTATAGCTGACCCTCTAATACTCCCTTAAAAGCTATTGAATCATCACTTCTTCTAAAGACAGTAACACCTGTATCTGTAAAGAGACAGTTGTAGCCCATTTTACACAATTGAGAAACGGAAAGCAAGTTGTAATCTAAAGAGTCTACAAGAAAAACATTGAATGGTCAGGTGATATAGCAATTTTACCCAATCCTTTGACCAAACCTTGATTTCCATCCCCGAATGTGATAGCTCGTTGGGGATCTTGGTTTTTCTCGTAGGAGGAGAACATTCTTTTCTCCCCAGTCATATGGTTTGTGCACCTGTTGTCGATGATCCAACTTGAGCCCCTGGATGCATAAACCTACAAGACAGATTTAGTTCTTGATTTTAGGTACCCAAATAGGTTTGGGTCCTTTGACATTAGATACGAGAACTTTGGGTACCCAAACACAAGTCTTTGATCCCTTGCGTTTGCCCCCAACATATTTGGCAACTACCTTGCCGGATTTGTTAGTAAGCACATAGGAAGCATCAAAAGTTTTAAATGAAACACTATGATCATTTGATGCCTTAGGAGTTTTCTTCTTAGGCAATTTAGCATGGGTTGATTGCCTAGAGCTAGATGCCTCACTCTTATACATAAAAGCATGATTAGGGCCAGAGTGAGGCTTCCTAGAATGAATTCTCCTAATCTTATGCTCGGGATAACCGACAGGGTACAAAATGTAACCCTCGTTATCCTGAGGCATGGGAGCCTTGCCCTTAACAAAGTTAGATAATCTTTTAGGAGGGGAATTAAGTTTGACATTGTATCCCTTTTGGAAGCCAATGCCATCCTTGATGCCAGGGCGTCTCCCACTATAAAGCATACTACGAGCAAATTTAAATTTTTCATTATCTAGCTCATGCTTGGCAATTTTAGCATCTAACTTTGCTATATGATCATTTTGTTGTTTAATTAAAGCCATGTGATCATAAATAGCATCAATGTTAACATCTCTACATCTAGTGCAAATAGAAACATGCTCAATGGTAGATGTAGAGGGTTTGCAAGTTTTTGGTTCAACAATCTTAGCATGTAAAATGTCATTTTCACTTCTAAGATCGGAAATGGAAGCATTGCAAACATCTAAGTCTTTAGCCTTAGCAATCAAATTTTCATTTTCAATCCTAAGGCTAGCAAGAGAAGCATTCAATTTCTCAATCTTAGCAAGCAAACTAGCATTATCATTTCTAAGATTGGAAATTGAATCATCACAAACATTAGCATCAACCTTAGCAATTAATCTAGCATTCTCATTTCTAAGGTTGGCAATAATCTCATGGCAAGTGCTTAGCTCACTAGTTAATTTTTCACATTTTTCAACTTCTAGAGCATAAGCATTTTTAACCTTAACATGCTTCTTGTTTTCCTTAATTAGGAAGTCCTCTTGGGTGTCCAAGAGTTCATCCTTCTCATGAATAGCACTAATTAATTCGTTTAATTTTTTCTTTTGTTGCATGTTAAGATCGGCAAAAAGAGTAAGCAAATTGTCCTCATCATCACTAGAATTATTCTCATCACTAGAGGTTGCATATTTAGTGGAGGATTTGGATTTAACCTTCTTATTTTTGCCGTCTTTTGCCATGAGGCATTTGTGGCCGACGTTGGGGAAGAGGAGTCCCTTGTTGACGGCGATGTTGGCGGCATCCTCGTCGGAGGAGGAGTCGGTGGAGCTCTCGTCGGAGTCCCACTCCCGACAAACATGGGCATCGCTGCCCTTCTTCTTGTAGTACTTCTTCTTTTCCTTTCTTCTCCCCTTCTTGTCATCGCCCCTGTCACTATCACTAGAAATAGGACATTTTGCAATAAAGTGACCGGGCTTACCATATTTGTAGCAAACCTTCTTGGAGCGGGGCTTGTAATCCTTCCCCCTCCTTTGCTTGAGGATTTGGCGAAAGCTCTTGATGATGAGCGCCATTTCCTCGTTGTCGAGCTTGGAGGCGTCGATGGGGATTTTACTTGCAGTAGAATCTTCTTTCTTCTCCTCCGTTGCTTTGAATGCAACGGGTTGTGCTTCGGGCACGGAGGAGGATGCGCCTTGCTCGATGATCCTTTTGGAGCCTTTGATCATTAGCTCAAAGCTCACAAATTTACCTATGACTTCCTCGGGAGACATTAGCGTGTATCTAGGATCACCTCGGATTAATTGAACTTGCATAGGGTTAAGAAAAACGAGGGATCTTAGAATAACCTTGACCATTTCATGGTCATCCCATTTGGTGCTCCCGAGGTTGCGCACTTGGTTTACCAAGGTATTCAAGCGGTTGTACATGGCTTGCGGATCCTCTCCTTGGTGAAGCATGAAGCGACCGAGCTCCCCCTCGATCGTCTCCCGCTTGGTGATCTTGGTCACCTCGTCTCCTTCGTGCGCGGTCTTGAGCACGTCCCAAATTTCCTTTGCGCTCTTCAACCCTTGCACCTTATTATACTCCTCTTGACTTAGAGAGGCGAGGAGTATAGTAGTGGCTTGGGAGTTGAAGTGTTGGATTTGGGCCACTTCGTCCGAATCATAGTCTTCATCCCCTACGGATGGTACCTGTACACCAAACTCAACAACGTTCCAAATGCTAGTGTGGAGTGAGGTTAGATGATGCCTCATTTTGTCACTCCACATATTATAATCTTCACCGTCAAAAACCGGTGGTTTGCCTAATGGAACGGAAAGTAAAGGAGTACGCTTTGAAATACGAGGGTAGCGTAGGGGAATCTTACTAAACTTCTTGCGCTCATGGCGCTTAGAAGTTACGGACGGCACGTCGGAGCCGGAGGTGGATGGCGATGAAGAGTCGGTCTCATAGTAGACCACTTTCCTCATCTTCTTCTTTTTGTCCCCACTCTGATGCGACTTTTGTGAGGAGGATGCCTTATCCTTCCCCTTGTTGTGGGACTCTCCCGATGGAGCCTTCCCGTGGCTTGTAGCGGGCTTGTCGCCGGTCACCATCTCCTTCTTGGCGTGATCTCCCGACATTACTTCGAGCGGTTAGGCTCTAATGAAGCACCAGGCTCTGATACCAATTGAAAGTCGCCTAGAGGGGGGTGAATAGGGCGAATCTGAAATTTACAAAGTTTAAGCACAACTACAAGCCGGGGTTAGCGTTAGAATTAAAATCGAGTCCGAGAGAGAGGGCGAAAAACAAATCGCAAGCAAATAAAGAGTGAGACACAAGGATTTGTTTTACCGAGGTTTGGTTCTTGCAAACCTACTCCCCGTTGAGGTGGTCACAAAGACCTGGTCTCTTTCAACCCTTTCCCTCTCTCAAACGGTCACTTAGACCGAGTGAGCTTCTCTTCTCAATCACACGAGACACTAAGTCCCCGCAAGGACCACCACACAATTGGTGTCTCTTGCCTTGGTTACAAATGAGTTGTTCACAAGAAAGAATGAGAAAGAAAAGAAGCAATCCAAGCGCAAGAGCTCAAATGAACACAAGTCACTCTCTCACTAGCCACTATTTGATTGGAGATGATCTTTGGGCTTGGGAGAGGATTTGATCTCTTTGGTGTGTCTTGTATTGAATGCTATAGCTCTTGTAAGGTAGGAAGTCAGCAAACTTGGATGCAATGAATGGTGGGGTGGTTGGGGTATTTATAGCCCCAACCACCCAACTAGCCGTTTGGTGGAGGCTGCTGTCGAATGGCGCACCGGACAGTCCGGTGCGCCAGCCACGTCACCCGACCGTTAGGGTTCGACCATTGGAGCTTCTGTCTTATAGGTCACCGGACAGTCCGGTGTTGCACCGGACAGTCACTGTACATTGTCCGGTGCGCCTTCTGGCGCTGCTCTGACACTGGCGTGCACTGTAGCGCATTGAATGCGATTTGCAGACGACCGTTGGCACGAAGTAGCCATTGCTCCGCTGGCACACCGGACAGTCCGGTGGTGCACCGGACAGTCCGGTGAATTATAGCGGAGCCGCTCCCAGAATTCCCGAGACTCGCAAGTTTGGAGTTGGATTCCCTGGTGCACCGGACACTGTCCGGTGGTGCACCGGACAGTCCGGTGCGCCAGACCAGGGTTGCCTTCGGTTTAACTTTGCTCCATTTGTTTGAACCCTTTCTTTTGACTTGTATTGGTTTGTTGTGAACCTTTGGCACCTGTAGAACATATTTTCTAGAGCAAACTAGTTAGTCCAATAATTTGTGTTGGGCAATTCAACCACCAAAATTCTTATTGGAAAAGGTTTGACCCTATTTCCCTTTCACTGGTCATTAGCATTATCGGGACAATTTGCTATGAAATGACCAGTCTTACGACATTTAAAACAGGAGCGCTTTCCCTTTGCTTTGCTCTTGTTGGGATGCTCCTTGCGTCCTTTTAGCGCCGTCTTGAAGCGCTTGATGATGAGGGCCATTTCATCTTCATTTAGCCCGGCAGCTTCAACTTGTGCCACCTTGCTAGGTAGCGCCTCCCTGCTGCTGCTTGTTGCCTTGAGTGCAACGGGTTGAGGCTCATAGATGGGCATTGGGCCGTTCAATGCATCATCAACATATCTTGCTTCCTTGACCATCATACGCCCGCTTACAAACTTTCCTAGTATCTCCTCGGGCGTCATCTTTGTGTACCTGGGATTCTCACGGGTTAGGTTCACAAGATGAGGGTCAATGACAGTAAAAGACCTAAGCATAAGTCGGACGACGTCGTGGTCCGTCCATCTCGTGCTTCCATAGCTCCTGATTTTGTTGACCAAGGTCTTGAACCTGTTGTACGTTTGCGTCGGCTCCTCTCCCCTGATCATGGCAAACCTTCCTAGCTCGCCTTCCACCAACTCCATTTTGGTGATCATGGTGGCGTCGTTCCCCTCATGAGAGATCTTGAGGGTGTCCCATATTTGCTTGGCGTTGTCCAAGCCGCTCACTTTGTTGTATTCATCCCTGCACAATGATGCTAACAAGACAGTGGTAGCTTGTGCATTCTTATGAATTTGTTCGTTAATGAATACAGGGTTATCCGTACTATCAAATTGCATTCCATTCTCAAAGTTCTCCCAAATACTAGGATGGAGAGAGAAGAGGTGACTATGCATTTTGTGACTCCAAAAAGCGTAGTCCTCTCCATCAAAGTGTGGAGGTTTACCAAGAGAAATAGAAAGCAAATGGGCATTGGAATTATACGGAATACGAGAATAATCAAATAAAAAATTTGTGTTAACCGGTTTCTTTTTCTCGTCGTAGTCGTCGTCTCTTGGGGAAGAAGAAGACTCGTCGCTATCGTAGTAGACGATCTTCTTGATACGCCTCTTCTTCTTCTCGTCCTTCTTCTTATGACTCGAGCCAGAGTCAGTGGGCTTGTTGTCCCTTGGCTCGTTGAAGATGGACTCCTTCTCCTAATCGTTGACCACCATCCCCTTTCCCTTAGGATCCATCTCTTCGAGCGATTAGTCCCTTACGTGAAGAGAACAGCTCTGATACCAATTGAGAGCACCTAGAGGGGGTGAATAGGTGATCCTGTAAAATTTAACAACTAATAGCCACAAAACTTGGTTAAGTGTAAGAATGATAAAACCAAGTGGCTATAGAGCGAGCTCTTGCTAATCACAATAATCACACAGAAAAGCAATCACAAGAGACACACGAGTTATCCTGTGGTTCGGCCAAGTAATACTTGCCTACTTCCACGTTGTGGCGTCCCAATGGACGAGGGTTGCACTCAACCCCTTTCAAGTGATCCAATGATCAACTTGAATACCACGGTGTTCTTCTTTCTTATACTTTCTCCCGTTTACGAGGAATCTCCACAACTTGGAGCCTCTCGACCTTACAATTGATGATCACAAAGAAGCACAGAAGTAAGGGAGGGGAGAGCAACGCACACAAGACTCAAAACGAGAGCACAAACACGTACACAAGTCACAACTTGAGCTCTAAGTTCAACACACGGAGTTCTCAACTCAAGAGGAGCTCAAATTGCTAGCACAAAGAATCAAATGCGTGGTAGTGGAGTCTAAATGCTTAGGAATGATCAAAGAATGCTTGTGTATCTCCTCCATGCGCCTAGGGGTCCCTTTTATAGCCCCAAGGCAGCTAGGAGCCGTTGGAGGCAACTTTGGAAGGCTAATCTTGCCTTCTGTCGGGTGGCGCACCGGACAGTCCGGTGTGCCACCGGACAGTCACTGTTCATGTCCGGTGCGCGATTTCCTTCCATTCCTGGCGTAGCCGACCATTGCAACTTTGGGCTGGATGGCGCACCGGACACTGTTCGGTGCACACCGGACACTGTTCGGTGCAAACCGGACAGTCCGATGCCCCCTGCCGACCGTTGGAGCGGGCCACGCGTCGCCCGTGGATTTGGCGGCCGACCGTTGCGCTGACGGCCGTTGGCTCACCGGACAGTCCGGTGAATTATAGCCGTACGCCGCCGAAGTTTTCTCGAGAGTGGCTAGTTCGCCGGAAGCCAGATTGGCGCACCGGACAGTCCGGTGTGCCAGACCGAGCTGAGTCTTGGCTGCTCCAGCCAAGTCCTTTTCTTCTTCTCTTTTCTCTGATTCTAGCACTTAGACAAATATGTTAGTACATCAAAAACTAATGTACTAAGTCTAGAACCATACCTTTGCCTTGATTATCACTTCTCTCTTTATTTAGCACATGAGAGCTTATTTAAATGTGTTGGGCACTTAATCACCAAAACATAATAGAAATTGCCCAAAGGCACATTTCCCTTTCAGCTCCCCGCTCAGGCGGAGACCCGATGCTGCCACGTGGCCTACTGCACGTGACATAAGCCGACGGGCGGTGCCTGACGTAAGGCCTCCGTGTTACGCGGCCCCTGCATTTATTGCGGATAAGGCACGCCGCCTGACCATTCCGCTGACAGGCGATGTGCCACCTCGGCATTTAATGAGACCTATCCATTCTACTGTCAGGAGGCGACCTGTCCATTCTACTGGCAAGCAGTGTGCCGCCTCAGCATTTAATGAGACCTGTCCATTCCGCTGGCAGGCGGCATGCCTGTCCATTCCATTGGCAGGCGGCACGCCCATGCTGCCGCATGCACTATACTCATCATCATTCGTACGTTACCAAGGAAGCTACCGTTGCATGTCAATACTGCGCGGGCTGCGGATATTATGGCACCAGGAGATCTCTCAGGTGTCACCTGCATTAGTTGCTCCATGTATTTCTTCCATTAAGTCTCTGGACCCACATGTCGGGGCTCAACAATCTTGTATGTGCCTCCCTTGAACTATAAAAGGGAAGACACACAACGTTACAAGACAGAGACAACTTAGGCTCTCAAGCACACAAGTTCTCTAGGCTCAAGCTCAAGTGCTCAGACACTCAATACAACACATAGTGGAGTAGGGTTTTACGCTCCGGCGGCCTGAACCACTCTAAATCCTCGTATCCTTGTGTGTTCGTCCACCAATCCACGTAGCAAGCAAACCGCTAAAGCTCTTCCTCATCTTAGGATTTAGGGTGGGTGCAATCAGTTTTTTAAAATCGAGATAGTTCCAAACATGCCATTGAATGAAATATTAATATATTAAATAAATAGTAGAAAAAGATATCATGAAAACTGAAATTGTGACTAAAATAGAAAATCGAAAGCCATATCACATAAAATATGAATGAAAATCACGATAATCTTGCAAAGTAGTCTTTAATTACAGCTTTTGTAAAACGAGCACGGTGGTCGAGGCCACTGAATGATAAGAACTCTGTTTCTCGTGTCGTTTGGGTCAAAACCCTCCAATTGTGTTTGTCGATGGAAGTCTACGTGGGAAGCAATCAAGGCATCAAGCTACGGAATGGAACTGAGTGAGCTTGCAAGTACAAACAGGCTACGCCGCCGCGCGCGCTGCGGCGACCGTCTGGAGCTCTATAAACAGTCGCGTGAGGCAAACAAACACACAAGCACACGGCGGGCGGCCTACACGGCTACGTCGAGGAGCCGACGGGCACGGCGTCGAAGAGCTTGGCGAAGTAAAACTGCGTGGAGATAAAGCCGCGGTTGGCGACGCGCCAGCCGGCCTGGCGGAGCGCGTCCTCGATGTCGGCCTCGGCGTGCAGGTAGGCGCGCGTGGCCTTGGACGGGCCCGGGAACAGCTCGCCCACGCGCTTGAGGAAGTCGAAGTAGAGCGTCCTGGGCGCGAAGCTGATGAGCAGCCGCTTGTCCGCCAGCGACGCGAGGTGGCGGATCATGGCGCGCGCCTCCTCCCGCGGGTAGTGGATGAGCACGTCCAGGCACACCACCACGTCGTACCGCCCCTCCAGGCTCTCCAGGTCTCGGACCTCGAACCGCGGCATCCGGAACGACGACGACGACGACTGCGCCGCCGCCAGCGCCGCCTGCCGCTGCGCCTCCGACACCATGGCCGCCGATATGTCGGAGGCCAGGACGTCGGCGCCCGCCTCCGCGAGCGGGATGGCCAGCGACCCCGTCCCGCAGCCGGCGTCGCACACGGTGGCGCCCGCCAGCTCCAGCGGGGAGTCGCGGAGCATGGCCAGCGCCGCCGCCACCGTCTGCGCGTGGCCCTCGCGGATGTCAAGCTGCACGCGGTTCACGCCCTCCGTCGCCGACCCGTAGATCTTGCGCCACCGCTCGAACCCCGTGGAGTTGAAGTAGGCGCGGACGGCCTCCTTGTCCCCGCCGCCGGCCGCCTCGGCCTGCGAGCGCCGCCTCCGCTCGGGGTCGGAAAGTGACACCGCCGCCGCCAGCGCGGCAGCCGCGGCGGCCGCGGCCGGGAGGGACAGCGCCGGGAGGTCCGCGGCCGGCGGCAGCGCCGCCGCGGTGGTGGCGGGCGCCTTGCGCTGGGGCCGGAGGAGGAGGGAGTGGTGCTGCGTGTTGTGGAGGAGGGAAGGACGTGGTGGGAGGAGGTGAGTGCGGGAGAGCGGCGCGGTAGAGACGCCGGCGCGCGCCATGGCCCGACCGGAGTGAACACCGAGCAGTGGGGTGAACCGGCTTCGAGTGGTTCGCGGGCGATAGAGTTGGGATTTTGGGATAGGGTTTTTGCGGATTGCCCCTCAATTATTTTTTTGGTCAAGAAAAAGCGTTCCCACTCCCACGGAACAGAGATTTGGCAAGCGCGGAGGAGGCACGTGCGGCACAGAATAAAGAATCGAGCCCACGCGCGAAACGGAATCGGCCAGAAAAGAAACGGGCTGAAGGACGCGAGGGGACGTGCACGAAATAGAATTGTGCTCATAAAAGAAATGGGCTGAAGAGTGTGAAACCTGGTCAGCGCGGCATCGGGTGCCGACCTGGTCAGCGCATTAACAGGATCCGAATCAGTGTAGCTTTATGTGGCTCACTGTTCATTTTTTTTATAATGGTCCCATTTTTGCTTGGTTAAAACTCCCAAAACCGCAACGGAAAAAATATGGAGAAAGATTACATGGTGATGCAAATTGCATTTGCACTATGTTGTCTCATTAAAAACCTTATGTGAGAAATTTTAGGAAAACTCACCATAGAAAAAGAGTACAACAGTTGTCATTAGGGCAAATTTCGATCTTCTGGATCTGGATTCTATTAAATCTTCTACAAGGGCTAAATTTAGAAATGTGGTCCCCTTGATCCTTGCAAAACCGTATCAATATGACAAAACATCTTCTTCTAAAAGTATATGCACATAAAGATTTAACAAACGGGTTGTATATCCTTGTAAGGATTATTTTAAGAACTTTACCTTAACTCACTTCTAGGATACACGAGGTAAGTGCATGTATCAACATAAATAAGTCACTTCAACTGGCGGTGTTCGATCGACTAGATCTACATATTTGATAGAAACTTTCATAAAGGTTTATATATTGATCAAACTGACGCCTTCAGGGCATACAATATGACATTCAGTGTCTCACAATTGTGATCAAGATTTAGCATCCGCTCCCCTTGACAATGACATCTGTCAAAGTCATTATCCCTTATAACTTAAACATATTTTTCAAGATATATGTATCATTGTTCATCTGGAATAATGAGCATGGATGGGGATATTTGCCAGTAACACCTAAACCTTATAGGTTTCTGCCATCAGGACTTTAGAGGATACCGTAATTTCACATCTAGTGGAAAATATCATGAGTAAAACTTATGGAATGCATATGTGCTTATTCGGTGAACTTCAAGTCCTTTTGTACCTTATCTTATTTCTTTTCGGGTCTGTATGTGTCTTTATCCCTTTATAGGGGTTATCAAACTTTGGTGTTCAACACAGACTTTGTTTCTTCTAGGAAGGTTCCATCTGGGAACTATAATCTCAACTAGGAGATATTCTCTCTACACTAGAGAGTGACCATTCATCAGGAATGTATTATCCGGTATGAGATTTATATGTTGCATATCTATAATTCAAAGATATATGAGCCCTCCTAGGATCTCATGAATCTTCAGAATTCTATTAACTGCATATTTTAATTCATGCCATTTGCCAGATATATTACATAGCGGAACAATGTTTATTCAACACATGTGGGGACGAGTCTCTCACAAGACCACTTGAACCATCAGATTCACCACACATTGTTTCAATAGTGCCCATAAATGTCTGAACTTTAGGCTCGTGACTTTCACTTTGCGATTATTAGTTCGGCCTCGATTGCATTAAACAATGACCCGATAAGAGAGCATAAAGTACTCATGCCTAGGACTTTGTTTTGGATCTGTTTGCAATCTAGAGAGGCAAGATAAGTGTCAGCATATTTGTCTCCCACATTTAATAATGATCTCCGTCATTTCCCAAAATGAAAGATTCATTGTTTCGTATTCCCAGCACAATGATATTGCACGCATTGCTAGGAACTTCATCATCAAGTTATCACATATCACGTGAATCTGCAATCAGAACATATGTTTTGACTAAGGCCGGTGGATCATATTCGTAGGCATCCCTAAGAATAGATCAAATGCCAAAAAGTCAAATGTAGGTATATGATAATTAATCCCGGGTATATCCACATCTATATCAGGTAGAAGCATTGAAACCTATATGGTTACTCCTCAACAATTTCTGGCAAACTCCATATACACAGGAGTACACACTAAACGGCATGTTTAGTTTGGCTTTTTGTGCGTTTTATAGAATCTTGAGGCATTACACTCGATGGACATTTATCTCCCCCTAATGCCGAGATGTTCTAAAAGTATACAAATAAAATCCCCAACCACAATCATCCAATTGTGGCCAATGTATGCTATTGTGGTGATTAATTTGGGAAATCTTACGCACATTACAGATAGGGGTTTTATGCAGTGAGCTTTGGACCTTGATTAATGTAGTGTCATGAATACTACATATTTGCCCTTCAACATGAAGGATTAGTCTCAACTTCCAGTAAGACACGCAACAAGTTGCTTCATGGTTACAATTCTGCAAATTTACTGCTATTATTACCAAATACACAATCAATCACTAGGATTTAGACTGATACATGCAACGCTATGTTAGACATAAAAAAACAAAATACTTCAGAGGCTCATGCACATTATTTGTCGTTTGGAGCAAGTAGTTGACTTCAGATCAACAAGGAAAATGACCATCAGGGTCTAGCGCTCACAAGGACATTCACTGGTTGCATTATGCTTTCAAGCACATAGGAGAATATGTGCGTAGATAATGGTGGTAAAGTGCACGGCATCAGGCCAATGCTGCCAAGCAGATATTTTTATATGCAGGGATGTATAGTCCAACTTATTTTATTATTGCCTATGGTTTACCCAATTACTCATAACGTTCTAAAATTGGGTATCAATTAATGCAACATTTTTAGGTATAATAGTTTTGAGAGAGAACTTATAACAATAATTAATTAATTGTGATGTAAGCTGTCAGCGGGACAAACTTTTCTCCTCATATTATATACCAACTTGTTCTATAAAGCATAATGTCGATCTTTCATTGTTCAGCAAAAAGAGAAGCTTTGGAATAAAATAGACAGGGCCAAGAATTCATTTTATTTGGGAAAAATCACATGATTGCTAAGCTTTCGACTAAGCAAATGGTGATAACTACTTGGCAAGACCGAAACATGACCAATATCCATCTAGGACCAGTCATCAACAACAGATAGTACTGCTCTCATACGAAGGAGTCATCTGGTCTCCACAAGATCTTCATAGTTCATTCACAAATTACCATCACTACCACTCTAGCAATCAAGATTTATGGCCCTTTTGGCGCCAAGGACTAAGGACACATTAAGCTTTAAGCTTTGCGGCGATGTGGGATTTCATGGCTATTTTTCTACTCTTATTTCTTCTGATAGATTAGAGATAGATTGCGGTTAGCATACCAAGAGGTAGAATCCAATGTAGTTCTGCTACATAACCTCTAGTTATATGTCCATTCAGGACTCACCTTTACCATTTGGCTTACAGTGTATACCATACTGAAGGACTATCCTAAGTTAATTCAGCAACTATGAGTAGTTTCAATTCTGAGAGATGTATACTGAAAGGGAAATGTGTCCTTGGGCCATTTCTATAAATGCTTTGGTGATTAGATGATCAACATATATTGTTTTGTGATAAGTATCAAAGAGATGCAAATGGAAAAGCAAGGTATGACCCTAAGCCTTAGTAAATTGTTTTTAGTACTAACATATTCTTGTAAGTGCCAGGAACCTTGTCAAATTGAGAGAAACCGGATTGGAGAAGTTTGGCTCAGGCGAGTCAGACTTGCACTAGCCTACGATGCACCGAACTATCCGGTGTGCACCAGACAGTGTCCAGTGCCTAGGCTGGCGCACCCGACGAACTAGCTGCTCTCAGGAAAAACTCAACGCCCTGTGGCTATAATTCATCGGACTGTCTGGTGAGCCCACGACCAACGATCGACTTCACCACAGGGGGCCAACGGGCGACTGCCACCGGGTCAGAAACGGTCAGAAGGTCAGAAACGATCATGTTGCACCGGACTGTCCGGTGCGCCACAGGGGCCGTCGGATCCAATGGTCGACTGCTACAGACTCCAACGGTCAGCTGACATGGCAGGCACCGGACTGTCCGGTGCATCCATCGACAGAAAGCTGTTGCTTTCTGTCCAACAGCTATAATTGTGGTTGGGGCTATAAAGCAACCCCAACCACCTCCATTCAGCACATCCAAGCCTTTCACTCTCACACATTCAATACAAGAACAAAGAATCAATTTCAAGACACATTCAAAGCTTCCAATCTCCTCAAGTGCCACAATTAATACAAGTGATCATTAGTGATTAGTGACTTGAGAGAGTGTGATTCGTGTTTCATTTGTTGCTCTTATTGCTTGGTTTTCTTAATCGTGTTTTCTTCATCTCATTCTAAACTCTCTAGTGACTTGTAAAACTAGCAAGAGACACCTAAGTGTGTGGTGGTCCTTGTGGGGTCTTTGTGATCCTTGAGATTAAGAAGAAGCACTCAATCGGTCTAGGTGGTCGATTGAGATAGGGAAAGGGTTGAAAAAGACCCGACCTCCGTGGCCTTCTCAACGGGGAGTAGGTTCATTGGAACCAAACCTCAGGAAATAAATCGTTGTGTTAATTTGAGTTGATCATCACCGTTCGATTTGATTCTTCTCCTCCCCTCTCTCTAAGTTCTCTTGCTCACTATCTTTTGAGTTAGCTCCCAAAGTCATCCACATTGATTGAGCACTCATAGCAATAAGAACTCTCTTCTGCACTCTGCATTCATTATAATTTGTTTCTAATCCTAACCCTGGGTGAAGTTCGTGTTCAAAGTTTGTAATTGTTGGGGACTTGTTCTCAAATGCTATGAATTAAGAACAAGGCAACACAAATGTTAATAGTTAAAGACCTTCGTCCTTTGAAGCATTATCTCCATTGGGATATAATGATCTTCAGACGAAGGTTATGAAGGACATACCTTCATCATCTCAATATGTAAGAATAAAAACAAGAACATATGGGACATAGAAAGAACATGAACAATTAAATTAAATCATTAGATTATCATCATTCTCATTATATAATCATGAACAAAATTTAATGATATTAAATTACATTTGTACCTTCGGCTTGATAGAAGGCAAAAAGTCCAAGAGTGACGTGCAAGCGATTACAAGTCAGCCTGAACAGTACGGTGCTACTGTTCATCTAGTTATAGGCACAGGACACAACCTGTGTAAAATTACATCCATGCCATTGACATTTATTATTGACTAAGGATAAACTAGCAAGGACCAGACAACCTTTTCCTCTTTAGGTCGGTTTCATTTTCCACTGCTCAGCCGAAGCTTCTCTGTCCGTAGCTTTGGAACTGGTTCATCCTTCTCCTAGATTGCGCCTTTCATACCATGCGCACCTTCATCTCAAGTCCGAAGGTTCCTGTGACAGTATATTATACTTGGGAAATATGTTATTTGTGTTTTTGAGGACCTTCGGAAGATGAAGGCCCCCAACAGTAGCCCCTCGCAGTATTAATTTGTTCCTGTAACAAAAATTCAGACTGCAATGTGAACGAAGGCCTTAAGCCGAAGGTCCAAAAAACACCTTCCCTTCGCTAGAATAGCGAAAGTCAATGACAAATGGGGCCCATCAAGTTGCAATGCACTAGGCGTATAAATAGAAGCCCACAACGGCGATATTTGCTGCGCCATTTCTGTTACTTGCGTTATTTTCTCAGATTTTCGACTCTTGCTTGTTAGTTCTCGCCTGACTTTCGAGCTTCGTCTTAAAGACAATTTGTTCCACGTCTGAAGATGTCTGAGGAGAAGAAGATATCTAAGGAGGAGAAGATGTATGAGGAGAAGAAGGCTGTAGACCCTTTTATTGCTGGGTTTTACGAATCCATGGCAAAAACCAATACAGAGAAAATCACAAAAGAGATAATGGCAGATTTATCTGAGGATTTTGATGACAGTGATGATTTTGATGTGGAAAGTGGTGATGAAGATTCTGAGGACCGGCCGTGGTGACCAAGCCATACCATCTTTGGAAAGTCGACTATTAAACAAAGCCATGCTGATGCTATGAGGGGAAGATACTTTCGTGACATGTCTATTGTGAGGGTTGGAGGAGACAGCACCGCCCCTGCCCCTAAAGAAAATGAAGTGATTATTTACAAAAACTTTTTGAAGGCGGGTCTTTGGTTTCCCTTAAGCAGATTTTTGGTTGAAGTGCTAAAGATATTTCAGATCTTTCTTCATCAACTCACTCCTAAAGCTATAATTAGGATGAGTTTATTTGTTTGGGCTGTAAGAAGCCAAGAGCTAGAACCGAGCGCGCAGTGTTTTTGCAACATGCATGAATTGTTATACGAGACGAAGGCCACTAGCAAGGAACAGTATCACAACAACTTCGGTTGTTACGGATTTATTGCCCGCTCTAATGCAAGCTACCTGGTTCCAACATACCGGAAAAGATGGCCCGGAGCCTGGATGGAGGAATGGTTTTATGTTAAGAATAATCTAATTGAGAGAGAGGATATTAAGGAAATTATCCAGTGCCCCATCTGGTCTCGCTTCGGCCTTCAAAGGCCGAAGGTGACTATTGAAAGTAATGCCGAAGCATGTCAGAAGGCCTTTAGCAACGTCTGTGCCTTCATTGGTATGAGGGACATAATTCAAGAGCATATAGCCTACGGAGTGTGGCCACTTGTGGACAGCTGGGAGATGCCGAAGGAGACTACTGCTGAATCCAGCGAAGGTGGATTAATTCGATTAAAATATACCTTCAGATACAGAGAGAAGTTCGACGAGCCAAATGATGACTGGTTGAAATGCATTGAAGGTACTAGCGACGAGTTGCTTAGGACATATACTAGGGCTAAAGATGATGCCTTGTCCTTAGCCTTCGGGGGTCGGGGCAAGAAAAGATTGAATAGGATTTTTGATGCAATTGGCTTCATATATCCTGACTACTGCTATCCCTTGAAAAGGCAAGCAAAAAAGAGGAAAAATGCTTCTTCGGCCATCCCAGCTGTGCCGAAGGGCAAGAAAATAAAGGTTCTTACCCACCGGCCTCGATATATTTGAAACAGTCGTAGTGCCTGAATTTGGTGAAGGGATCTCTTCAACTGTCGAAGCAGAACAAGCTGCTCTCACCGCCCAGAGCACTAAAGGACCAGTTGTGATGCCGAAGGTGCCTTCAGTCGGGCCAGCCAAAGCCAAAGATGATGTGGCCAGAGAGCCAGAATTGGAAAAAACAGTGATAATTCCAAAAATTCTGAGCCCACCGTCAGAGGTAGAATTGCCAAAGATGCCAAAGGCTCTTGCCACAACTCCCAAAAGGAGGAGGATGGCCAGCATGCTAGACGCTGTTATGGAGACCACAAAAGCCTTGACCCCTGCTCTTACTAAGAAAGTTGTCGAAGCTGTCACAGTCCAGGCCGAAGCCGAAGCTGGGCCTTAAGAGCCCATTGAGACGAAGCCTACCGTGCCTGAGGATAAAGCTGAGCAAGAAACTCCGGACACCGGCAGGGCAGTGGGGCCTGTTATGATAGAAAAAGCTAAATCTCTTGCCCCCGAAGCTCCGACCGAAGATGTTGATTACATTATTCGACATGCTTCGGGGAAAAATTATCCGAAGAAGAAATCCTAGAAGCCAGACACTACGCCCAGAAACTAAAATATCCAAAGGGGACCTTAGTGTTCAATGGTACTGACGAAGATGATTTCCTATACTGTCTCTCGGACAAAAAAGAAATATCTGTTTGCCGGGAGATAACCAAAAGTATGGGATTTCCGAAGCTTGAAACTGGCCTTGCCGCCATGTCGAAGGATGACCTTGCGGATAGTCTTGCATACAACAGTATAAAGGTATAGAAGCTGTTAACTTTGAAGTTGAAAATGAAGTATTTCATTGTCATAATTCCTCTTTTTTTCTTGTAGGGCTTAATTCTTAGCAATGCCTTGAGGGCACAAAAGAACGCTGAGGACAAAAGTTGCTCAATAGCTCTCAGCAACCTTCGCTCAGAGGTAATTGAGCTAAGAAACGAAGCTTTGGAGAAAGACAAGATTTTAATTTCATTGGTGAGTAAAGTGAAAGAAGACGAAGCTAAATACAATGCTCAGGCCGAAGCCCAAAAAGCCGAGGTTGAAGATCTTCGGAAACAACTTGCCGAAGCCAAAGAAAATTGTGAGGTCGCAAAGGCCAGCCAAGAAATTAGTGAATGGTGGAAGGCCAAGCTAGAGAAAAATATTGAAGAGCTTCGCGAATCCAGGGAAAGATATTTTGAAAAATCCTTGGATTGCGTGAAGAAGCTAAAAACTAGCTTCTCCAAAGTGGGTTCATACTCCTCTGAGGAAAATTTTATCCGAGGCGACCCCGAGGGCGTTATTGAATGGATCAGCGGGGAAGCCAAAGCTTTTGAGGAAATTCTGAACGATTGTGGAGATATTTGTTCTTTCTTCGGCGCTCGGGGACTTGCAGCTATTCTGGAGAAGGCTAGATGCGAGCACGTCAAAGCTACAACCCAGGCCGAAGCCGCCTTCTCCATAGACGACACCAAGGACCCTTCAGCCGAAGCAACTTTAGTGGGCGGAAAGTTTTATTCTGATGTCTGGGTGAATGGTGCCCGAGAATTAGCCAGTGAAATTATAAAAAAGAATGAAAAAGACACTCATGACGCCTGAGAAGAAGCTAGGCGAGCTGCAGAGGCTGCTGAACGCGAAAGGTGCATATGTATTGTTTTTGAATTTTAGCTTTGGTACCTGCTTTGTGGCTTTGAACTAATAGTTTACCTATTACAGCTGAACTGTCACCGCTGCTAGAGCCATACAACCCCCTGGCTGATCCGAAGATGAAGGAAGCATTGGATATAATAGGCATTGCTAACTCCATTATCGACGAAGTCGTCGATAAACTATTGAACGAAGTCGCAGAAAAAAGTCCTTAGAGAAGAGTAGACTTTATTGTAATAATACTTTGTAATATTTGATGTATGAAACAATTGATGAGATGTGTAAATTACTGTAATTTATTTATTTACGATGCATGAAATTTACATACATACCGTTTTGAGCCTTCGGCGAAAAAACACCTTCCCTTCTTTTCATGCTTCGTAAAGAAAGAAGCCCCTTTTAAGGCGAGTCGGATAAAACTGTATTTCCTGAAGCTTAGTTTGTGCCTCAGCATATTTCCATTTTAACAAAGTTTTTGCCAAAGATTAGCTTCGTATCCAATCTTTATGTTGTTGATGCGATATGATGCATGATGTAATGTTATGCGAAATGATATGATGACATGATGCAAAATGGTGGCAATGTTGAAGGCACACGTACACACGCCCACACCGGAATACACAAGACTCTGCATCCCCTTAGGAACGTCTTTTGAGTCTTTAAGCTCTACATCCCCTTAGGAACGACTTTTGAGCTTCTTCACCTTCTATTTCGGTGGCATTTAAGCTCTGTATCCCCTTGGGAACGACTTTTGAGCTTCTTCACCTTATATTTGGGTGGTATTTGGCTCTGCATTCCTTTAGGAACAACTTTTGAGCAGAAAACTTACACTGCGCTCCCTTAGGAATGACTTTTGCATCTTTGGATCATAACTTTTGGCTTTGCATTCCTTTAGGAACGATTTTTGAACAGAAAACTTATGATGTGCTGCCTTAGGAACGACTTTTGTAGCTTCGAATCATAATTTTTGGCTCTGCATTCATTTAGGAACGACTTTTGAGCTTCGGAATTTACTCCGCTTCCTTAGAAACGTATTTCGAGCTTCGAAAATCTGTGAGAGATATAGTTTACTTTGATACAGGCATAATTATTACAAGAATTTGAAATTAAGTTCTTCATTACTTGTTTCTTGTAGAAGAAATAAAATGGCATAAAAGATAAAGGTATATCAACAGTAGGATATTCCTCAGTATATATGCTTCGATTCTGGTACGGTGCTATTGACAGTACGACCTTTGGACTCCTCCCTAAAGTCACGCTGCTGTTGGGCGTGCTGGCCCTTCTGGCTGTTGGCTTCGGGTGTGAGTAGGTGGCAATGGTGGTGGTAATAGGAGCTAGGGCCATGAAGCTTGTGAATGACTTGCCGAAGCAACAGAAGCTGTAGGTTGATTACCCACGTATTCTGGTATATAGGGAGAGTAGCACGAAGCAGTGTGCAAAACCTGCTTCGGCTGATTCTGCCACGCCTCTACTTCGGCAATCTCCTTCTGCTTCTGAATGGTTACTTGGCATGTTCTTGTATTGTGGCCCTTGTCTTCACCACAGAATAAACAATAGAGCTTTCTAGGCTGATCCCCATACCTTCCTCCGAAGCCCCTGCCGCCTCTGCCCCTTGGGGCTGGTGGCCTGAAAGAGCTTTGTTGTTGCCCTGAGGATTGTGAGCTATGTTGTGGCCTCTGAAGCTGGCTTCCTCTGTCATCACTTTGGCTAGAGTTGTGGATTGATCTGACATGCCTAGGGTGGATTCTTCCTCCAAAGCCCCTAGTCATCTCAGAAAACCTATAAGCTTCTTCCCTTCTCTGGCGGAAATCATTATCAGCCCAGATGTACTCATCCATCTTCTGAAGAAGCTTCTCTAAGGTCTGAGGGGGTTTCCTGGCAAAGTATTGAGCCGTAGGTCCTGGTGGAAGCCCTTTGATCATGGCCTCAATGACAATTTCATTAGGCACTATGGGCGCTTGTGCTCTCAGATGTAAGAACCTTCGGACATACGCCTGGAGGTATTCTTCATAGTCCTGCGTGCACTGGAACAAAGCTTGAGCAGTAACCGGCTTCGTCTAGAACCCTTGGAAACTGGTGATCAGCATGTCCTTAAGCTTCGGTCAAGATGTGATTGTTCTGGGCCAGAGAGAGGAGTACCAGGTTTGTGCGACATTCTTGACTGCCATGACGAAGGATTTCGCCATGAGTGCAGTGTTGCCCCCATATGAAGATATGGTTGCTTCGTAGCTCATCAGAAACTGCTTCGGATCTGAGTGCCCATCATACATGGGGAGCTAGGGTGGCTTGTATGATGGGGGCCATGGGGTAGCTTGCAGTTCTGCTGACAGAGGAGAAGCATCATCAAAAGCAAAATTTCCATGATGGAAATCATCATACCATTCATCATCATCGTAGGATTGTCCTGACGAAGCTCTCTGCGTTGAGGTCTTCGATCCTGGTCATCTTGGGTGAGATGACGCATTTCCTCAGCGGCGTCGTCGATCTTCTTCTGAAGATTAGCAAGGCGAAGCATCTTCTCCTTCTTCCTTTGGACCTGCTGGTGGATTGCTTCGAGGTCCCTGATTTCTTGGTCTAATTCCTCCTCCTGAGGGGTTGGACTTGTAGCCTTCCTCTTTTGACTTCTAGCTTCACGTAGTGTTTCTTGGTTGATGTCTAGTGGCTGCAATGCAGCCCCCAGTGTTGAAGCTTTCTTCGGCGGCATGACGAAGGTCACAGCTTGCCGATGGTGGTCGAATGAGTTCACCGGAGGTGGGCGCCAATTTTGGGGACTTATTCTCAAATGCTATGAATTAAGAACAAGGCAACACAAATGTTAATAGTTAAAGATCTTCGTCCTTCGAAGCATTATCTCCCTTGGGATATAATGATCTTCAGACGAAGGTTATGAAGGACATACCTTCATCATCTCAATATGTAAGAATAAAAACAAGAACATATGGGACATAGAAAGAACATGAACAATTAAATTAAATCATTAGATTATCATCGTTCTCATTATATAATCATGAACAAATATTAATGATATTAAATTACATTTGTACCTTCGGCTTGATAGAAGGCAAAAAGTCCAAGAGTGACGTGCAAGCGATTACAAGTCAGCCTGAATAGTACGGTGCTACTGTTTATCTATTTATAGGCACAAGACGCAACCTGTGTAAAATTACATCCATGCCATTGACATTTATTATTGACAAAGGATAAACTATCAAGGACCAGACAGCCTTTTCCTCTTTAGGTCGGTTTCATTTTCCACTACTGGGCCGAAGCTTCTCCGTCCGTAGCTTTGGAACTAGTTCATCCTTCTCCCAAATTGTGCCTTTCATACAATGCACACCTTTATCTCAAGTCCGAAGGTTCCAGTGACAGTATATTATACTTGGTAAACATGTTAGTTGTGTTTTTGAGGACCTTCGGAAGATGAAGGCCCCAACAGTAATTTACAGGTTTCTCCTATTCACCCCCCTCTAGGCGACTTTCAATTGGTATCAAAGCCCGGTACTTTATTAGAGTCTATGTCATAGCCGCTTTTGGGGGTAAAACCGAATGCACAGCATATGTGTGCCAGGATCCATTTTCCACACATATGTTGACATCACTAGTGTAATATATCAAAAGGCAATGCAATAAAGGAGTAAAGTGAGTAGAGTAACTTTATTACATCATCCAGACAATAGTATCATAAAAAGTATCATTATCAAAATACATCAGAATGGACACTCTTCCACAGGAAGGTGACTGGCGCATCGTTAGACTTAGTACTCATCGACATCATCTGCAAAGTCTTCTTCATCACCCTCTGATCAAAATATTAGCAAGGGGTGAGCTCACTTATGGTCAGGGCTCAGCAAGTGGGAGGAATAATGCAAAGTTAATAAGGTAGGCTATGGATAAGCGGTAAGCATTTTAGTTGGTCAATATTTATTAACAACGCTTAACTTACTAGTTGTAAGTGTATCCCAAAGTATCCCAATTAAACATAAGCATATGAATATATCAAAAACACTTAAGTGAAACCACTTAAGCAAACCATTTATAAATCATCGGATCACAATTTATTTTCCGTCTTTAAGTTCAATTATCATGTGAGGGTCCAGGTTGCTCTTAACCGTGGCACGGCTAACATATCAGTTTTACACTCTGTAGAGGTGGTACAACTTTACCCACAAGTCATGTATCTCATCTAGCCTTGGTTGTACAAACCCATAAACACTGCCGAGGTGAATGGTTAGGGATCCACTATGAGGCTTTCACAAAACACACCTAATACGAAATAACATGTTAAGGTTTCCATGTCAGTGTGGAGGCCCTCTAGCGAGGCAGCTTAGCCAAGTCTACGTCCCCATGTTAACGTGAACGGCCACCATTGCCAACCCTCCCTCTTGCCCATATTTCAGGAAAGGTTGCTAGGTACTTAGCGCATTAAGATAATTACCAAAGCCAGAGCCATGATAGCACTCGTGGTTGTACTGTTATCCTGGGTGGTCACGCCATATTCTATTTAATATGAAATAATCTTGTTTAACAATCAGGTTAACATCATAATAAGAATTTTATTTCCAGAACAATATTATCATAAAAGGGTGACATCATAATTGTCAAGTTGAGCAGTAGCAAAAACTGCTAAGCATAGCATTTATCCCATGGTAATCAAGGAATAGGGTTGGTATTTCTAGAAAATCCTATTTAGGCAAATTCCATCAAATTATGTAAATATCCAAAAATTAAACATTATTATATGCATTACTTGGGTACAAACATAAATGCAGAAGGAGAATCCACTTGCCTTGCTCAAACGTGTCCTGCGAGTCATCTTCGAACGTATTCGGTTCTTCTACCACACAGTCAGCTTCTAATATAGATTCACATATCGCACATACAAAAAGAAAAACATACAATAAATAAACATACACCATTCAACAAACAATAAAACATGCATTATACAATTCATACTTATAAAAGAAAAATATTCAAAAATAAAACTTGATTTGTAACTATAGTATAAAATAAAACGCATCAACGACCATCTCATTTGCTACGACATAACATACTATTTGTTTTGTTCGCATATTTCACCAGAGATATCTATGTGGCAAATTTGACTATGGAAGTGCGTACTATATAAATTCATTTATTAATATAGATGTAGCGCTAAACCGAATTCTATTGAGCTAGATTAATTAGCTAATTAATTATTTCTACTGGATAGCACGTGGGTTTATTTTTATTCTTTCTTTTTAAAGTGAAATTATATTAGATGTTACAAATATTATTTAAAAGCCATATAAGCTTAGAACTTAAGAGAACTAAATTAAACTACCAATTTAATTCTACTATTTAGTTTACAGTGGACATGGTCGCTATATTATTTTAAAACGAGACTCTAGCATGACTTTGTGAATAAGCAATTTGTGTATAATCGCACGTACGAACACATACAGTTTGACTAGAAATCTACAATTCATCCTCAACAAAGTTAACCATAGAATTATTCATCCAGTGCTTTTGTTATAAATATGTGGTCTACGTACCTATCCCTAAATCCTTCACTCTAGTAATCTGTATTTAAATTATCCAAATTAAGATACACAAATGCGAAAGATAGCGGACACTAATTAAAATAGATCATCACATACATATGAAATTAATCGTTCAGTATACACTTGATTTTCAAACTAAAAAATATACAACTAAAATTACATAACGATACATAAATTAGATCGTGATAGCACCTAAAATCACATGGGCTTATTTTCACTTTCTTTTGAGCTAGAAAAATTTATCTAAATAATTTGTACACCGTATTAGGGGCTAGATTGAATTGCGTTCATCTTGCTGTTACTTGCGTAGAGAGTGGATGTGGGCACGACTGCAGATGGTCTAGGAACACGGCGCGGCCGGGGCAAGGCAGCACGATGAAAATTCGACTGACGTCGGAGGATAGGGAGTTGGGGAGCGAGAACGTGAGCAGGACAGTGAGGTGCGGACGGTGGTGGCTCGATCGCGTGACCACAGGCGGTGTCAGCACCAGCAAGCTGAGCAAGCGGTGAGCTTCGAGTAGCTGGACAGTAGGGAGGCGCGAGCTTGACGCGATGGTTTTATAGGGAAGAAGAGATCACGAATTGATGTGTCCAGTAAAGATGGGTAACAGATAAATGAATCACAGTTAATGGGGAAAGAAACGTTTGGTTCTAATGGATAGGGATAAAGAAGGGGGAGAAGACGAAGAGCTATTACGTTTTGGCTGGCTGCATGGGCGGCGTAGATGTGGCGGAAGGTTGAAGCCAATCTAACGAAGGGCCCCACAAGTAAGTGACTAGAAGAGAGAAAAAAGAATACAAATGCAATTTGGGCTGGCTGGCGTGCTTTGGCTAGATGCCGAGCGCTAGCGTTCTTTTTTTTAAAATCTTTTCCTTTTCAATAACTTATAATATATAAATAACTAAATATATGTTTTATATTCAAAAAAATATTAACTAAAATATAAATTTATTTTGTTGAATGCGTTATTTTAGAAAAGCCCCATTATTTAATAAAATATCTTAAAAAGGAATTAAGGTTAATAAAATAAAATTCCCTCAAATACTTACAAAAACAAATCATCGACAGACTCATATACATATTCCAATAGTAATATACTAACAATTCATGATTATTTTTATAAAAAGGAGGTTTTTCACACCATCATAAATTCATGAGTTTAAATCAAATAGAACATGTGCTTCGTCATAAATGCATCAATCGCTTGGTAAAATTTATCTATATATATATATATCAATTAATTTATAATAATCCATTATTCCATAACATAACTTTTTTCCTATCTATTGAAAATTAATAATCCAAACTAGTTATTTTTTAATTGATGAATTTATGGTGTTACAAAACCTACCCCCTAAAAAGAATCTCGTCCTCGAGATTAGAGAACTTCTGAAAATAGCTAGGAGAATTCTGCTCTGAGTTCATCTTCTCTTTTCTAAGTGGCCTCATCTTCCGAATGATGACTCCACTGAACTTTGCACATATTAATAACTCTACTCCGAGTAATTCTACGAGATGTTTCTAGAATTCTGATAGGGTGCTCCGAATAAGTCAAATCCTCATTAACGTTGAGTTCTTCCATAGGTAATTGTTCCTCCAGTACTCTTAAGCACTTCTTAAGTTGTGATACATGAAATACGTCATGCACGTCCAATAAACTATCAGGTAGCTCCAACTGATACACTATTTCACCTTTTCTTTCCAAAATTTTGAACGATCCAATGTAGCGAGGAGATAATTTACCTTTAACCTTAAATCTTCTCATTCCTCTCATTGGTGAAACCTTAAGATATACAAAGTCTCCAACTTTAAAGATCAACTCTCTTCTTCTATTATCAGCATAGCTTTTCTGTCTTGACTATGCTATTTTTAGATTCTCTCTGACAATCTGCACTTGCTTTTCTGCTTCTTGGAGAATTTCTGGACCAAATACATGACTTTCTCCCATTTGATTCCAGTATAGCGGGATTCTGCATTTCCGTCCATAAAGTGCTTCGAATGATGCCATCTTAGACTTGCTTGATAACTGTTGTTATATGAGAATTCTGCATAATGCAAACTTTTATCCCAACTTATACCATGCTTTAGAGCACAAGCTCTTAACATATCCTTCAACACTTGATTTGTTCTTTCTGTTTGTCCATCTGTTTGTGGATGATAGGCTGAGCTAAAGTTTAGCTTAGTATCCATGTACTCATGTAATCTTTTCCAAAAGCACGAGGTAAATTAGGTTCCTCGATCTGATACGATATTCTTTGGAACTCCGTGCAGACAAACAATCCTTGACATGTATAACTCTGTTAACTAGGCTCCCGAGTAAGTTGTCTTCATAGGTATAAAGTGTGCCACTTCAGTCAACCTGTCCACTATAATCCATATGGAATCATAGCCGTCACGAGTACGGGGTAATCTGACTATGAAATCATACTGATTTCTTCCCATTTCCATTCCGGTACCTTGAGAGGTTGTACAAATCCTACAGGTCTTTGATGTTCGGCCTTAACTCGTTGACACACATCACATAGTGCAACATAAGTAGCAACATCTCTTTTCAGACTATACCACCAATACTTTTCCTTTAGGTCCAGGTACATCTTAGTACTTCCAGGGTGAATAGAATAAGTTGAATCATGAGCTTCTCTTAAGATAAGTTGGTGTAGATGCTCGATTTCTGGTACATAGATTCTCGTTTTAAACCATATTGTGCCTTGTTCATCTTCTGTGAAATCGGAGGTCTTTCCCAAATTAATATGTGCCTTAATTTCCTTGATTTTCTCATCGGATTCTTGTCCTTTACAAATCACCTATTCCAAAGTAGATTCCACTTCCATAACTGTTGCTTCCATATTATTGAGCATACCAAGGTTGAGTTGTTCCATTTTCCAACATAATTCTTGTGGCATCAAATAGGTAGTAAGATTGTTCACTTGATCTTTACAGCTCAAAGCATCTGCCACTACATTTGCTTTTCCTGGGTGATATTGTATTTCCAAATCATAGTCTTTGATTAACTCAAGTCATCTTCACTGTCTTAGGTTGAGTTCCTTCTGCGTGAAGATATATTTCAAGCTTTTGTGATCCGTGAAGATTTTACACTTGTTTCTAATCATATAGTGTCTCCAAATCTTCAATGCGTGCACTACGGCAGCTAATTCCAGATCATGCGTAGGAAAATTCTTTTCATGCTTCTGTAACTGCCTTGAGGCATAAGCTATTACTTTTTCTTCTTGCATTAATACACATCCAAGTCCTAGATGTGATGCATTGCAATACATGTTAAATCCTTTGTGAATATCAGGCATAATCAACACTGGTGTAGTGGTTAGCTTTTCCTTTAATTCCTCAAAACATTTCTGACATGCTTCATCCCACTTAAACTCTTTACCTTTCTCCAACAGTGAAGTAAGGGTTTCACTATTTTAGAGAAGCCTTCAATGAATCTTCTGTAGTATCCTGCTAATCCGAGAAAACTCCTGATTTTTGACACATCTGTGGGTTGTTTCCAATTTAGTATCTCACTTATTTTACCGAGGTCTACTTTGATTCCTCCATCTGTGATAATATGACCTAGGAAAGCGACTTCCTTCAACCAAAAATCACATTTTGAAAATTTTGCATACAACTGATTGTCTCGAAGCTTCTGTAGAACTAGTCTAAGATGATCTTCATGTGTTTCTTCATTCTGAGAGTATATTAGTATATCATCGATGAATACCACCACAAACTGGTCAAGATATTCCATGAATACTTTATTCATCAAGTTCATAAAGTAAGCTGGTGCATTGGTTAATCCAAATGGCATAACCAAAAACTCATATAGTCCATATTTTGTTGTGAAGGCTGTCTTAGGTACATCCTCGGTTCAAATCTTCAATAGATGATAGCCTGACCTTAGATCTATTTTTGAGAATACTTTATCTCCTCTCATCTGATCAAACAAATCTTCAATCTGAGGTAACGGGTATTTGTTCTTAATTGTTACTTCATTCAAACTCCTATAATCGACACACGTTCTTCTCGAACCATCTTTCTTGCTTACAAATAGAACTGGGGCTCCCCAAGGAGACGAGCTTGGGTGAATAAAACCTTTTTCTAGTAATTCTTCTACTTGTTTCTTCACTTCAACTAAATCTTTGACATCCATTCTATAGGGTATTTTTGAAATAGGTGCAGTTCTGAGTAATAATTCAATAGAGAACTCTATATCACGATCAGGTGGCATACCTGGCAATTCTTCCAGAAATACATCTAGGTACTCACAGACCACCTTGATATTTTCTAGGGACTTTTCCTCTACTTGATTCACCATAGCATCTACTTTTGCTAGCATGTTGAGAACCTCAACTCTATCTCCTTGTGAACTCGTTAACGCAACTGCTCTCCTTGCACATGATATCATTCCATTATACTTGAATAGACAATTCATTCCCAGTATCACATCAATGCCGCTAGATTTCAAGACTATTAAGTCCACCATAAAATCTATTCCCATGACCTTAAGGTTAACATTGGAACATTGATATGTGGCTTCCATTTCACCTCCTAGTGAACTAACAAGTAGTTTATTTCTCATAGGTTGTTTAGGAACGTTATGTTTTTCCACAAATATTTTGGTTATGAAAGAATGTGATGCTCCTGTACCGAACAAAACTGAAGTGGGTATTGAGTTGATAAGGAACGTACCGAGTACAAGTTCTGGTTCCTCCTGAGCTGTCTCAGCTAGGCCTGCAAACGGGGTGGGTGTAAGCGGGTATTTTAGGTGGGTTTAAGAAATGAGTTTATTTTGGTGGGTTGTGATGGGTTTTAATTGTGAATGGGTTGGGTTGGGTGGGTTTATTTTGTATTGTGGGTCAAAATGGTTGATACCCATGGGGTAGATGGGTTTGCATAGGCGTGGGCTTCCATGGGTCTTCACCCATCTGTAGACCGTAGGACTGTATTCAAGTCGACTCCCAACTTAGTCCCAAGTCTCAACATACCCAACTCAACCCTAACTCTCCAAGTCTTCACCCGTGTACCAACGGTCGCATCCTGCTCCTTGCTTCAGCGACCGGAGTCTCCCCTCTCCCCAAGTCTTCACCTCGGCGAATGGAGCTCCCCTGGCTCCTGCTGACGCCCGATGCTAATTAGACACTTTCACACTTAGACGCCGATGCCCCCTGTCCCCTGGCGCTATAGATGGCCAATTGGCACTAACAAGATGGACCAGTCCAGGTACAACACAAAAAAGCATGGCCTAGGTACGACCCGGCCGGCCAGTAGTGTCGTGCCTGGGCCGCCATCTCGACCCATAGTGCTGGCACAAGCACGACATCGTTACATTTTTATTTTAAAAGTAATAATTTACATATATTAAGTATAATAATTCATCATATAACATAATAAAGTTGCAACCGCATTGGCTAGGTTGGTGTGTTTAAGTCTCTCATATACGTGGGTGTGTGTTCAAGCCCCCATACCTACACATTTTATGTTAAATTATACAATATACTCAGATGGGCAGCGTGCTACCGGGCCGACACACTATCACCGCGGGATCGTTCACACATGGTTCTTTTCTTTTCACTTCCAGGGAGATTTATGTGTCGTTCGGTGGGCTTCTGATGCTACCTAGATGTGCCCTTCCACTGTTTCTAGCTTCGAGCTTGATCAGAGACTCTTTCCACTGCTGCTAGTTTATATTTCTTGCCAAAAAGATAATTATTCATTAAGGATCTTTAACAGATGTTTTTTGTTATTTTCTCGAGACCTAAATGTTTATCGACCAAACTTGTTTTTGTATCAGTGTATAATATTATTGTCACTGTTTTTATGTTGTGGACTATGTTTTTTGTACGTCATTGAAACTACCTATAAAATTGTCACTGTGTATTAGTGTATGTGTATGCAGTTGGCTTGATGTGAGACAATAAGCTGAACCCACGGGGTTTCCACCCAATTACGGGTTGGTTTGGGGTCAATAATATTATTGGATGGGTTGGGTTTAATTTCCTTCTTATATTTTGGGGTGGGTGTGGGATGGATATCAAAGTTATTATATTTGGGTATGGGTGGGAGTGGGTTGGATTTTTTGCCATTAGCAGGCCTAGTCTCAGCTGTGATGTGATTGACCTTGGCTTTGCTCGGACTTTGCTGGCCTTTTCCTTGGGTGTTGCATGCAGGCGTGGTTTGATCAAACCTTAGATTATTGTTCCTCTAAGGTGTCTATTGATTGCGCCTTGGGCAATTGTTAGCATAGTGGCCAAGTTCACCGCACTTGAAACAGCCACTGGGTTGGACTAGAGTATTTGTGCTGTTGTTTTTGGTTGGTGTGTTCACGACGTTTCCTTGACAATTCTGCGAATTACCACCAAACCTTTGCCTAGTCTGAGAGTTGTTCCTCTGCTAGTTCTGATATTGGTTGCTTCTCTGACCTTGTTATCCAGAGCGTTGCACTTGATAGTTGTTATTCTCAGTCTAATTTCCAGAGCGAAACTGAGAACCTTGAGAGTTGTTCTAACGGGTATTCCTATTAGACCGTCCTTGGAATTTCCTCTTGTGACCAGATAATTCTTTTCTTTTGCTTTCAAGGCCAATTTACTTGTTGAGCAGAGTCTGAAAGTTTGGAAAACTGTGACTCTGCAGCTGATAGTTTAAAGGTCCAATCAAGCCTTCCAAGAAATGTTCTTGGCGCTTCTCGTCAGTATCTACTTCTTCTGGGGCGTAACATGAAAGCTGAGTGAAGCGATCACGGTACTCACTAACGGACATGTTTCCTTGCATGAGGATAAGAACTCCTTAAGTTTCATTATTCCCGTGGGAATATGATGAGCACAGAAGTTCTCTTGAAATTCCTGCCAGTTATGTTGTCTGCGTTGGCGTGCTGTAGTGAAGGCATCCCACCAGTCGGACGCAGCGCCTTCAAGCCTTCCAGAAGCGTACAAGACAT